>OX101783.1:22702900-22754566 GCA_944452715.1 Ophion slaviceki
AAATTCTAAAAATTGACGAAGTTATAGTTATTTTAGTGGAACAGTGTGTGCATCGGGTTTACTGCGATCCGTCGAGTTTGAAGGCGATTATCTTGAAAGTACCGTAAAACTACTTTGAACAGGTTTTGGAAGTTTTTTGTAGCTAGTTTTTTTTAACATCCTAGATACTAACTTTTGTTGCTCCAATAGAACAGTCTGTCCTTTGGCTTTCAAATGTATCAGAAAGTCAAGATCCACCACCCCCTCACAATTTGATATAGACATTTTTTTAAGCGTCAAAGTAGCCCCGAGTGTGGGGCCTCTTTGACAGGGCATTGGAATGCAACTTAATGTCAAAGATTAAGGGTTAATTTGGATTTTATGCATTATACATGGAATTAAATGAAAAACAAACGATTTTTTATAACCAAATTGTCATCGTTATTAAGGCAGCAGAACTTGAATAATTTTCGCCCCATAGACTTGAAATTTTAACTGTAGCTTCTTAGATTGCTTTAACAGTCAAGTAGACTGAGAAAAAAGAATCGTTGAATGTGCCAAATGCATTTTGTTGTCCCGAAATTTTGTTGTTTTAACAGTTGATCAGACATGCTAAATAAGCAGATAGTTTAAATGTATCTTTGGTTACTGCCCAACTATACTGTTTTGTTATGCCAATCAAAAATCAAGTTGAACGTATTTGAAGATACAATTTTGTTAAACCAACTGAATTTTGGATGGATGAACGAATTTTTTTTCTCAGTGTACGAACGCTTTTTTCGATGAATCGAAAATTGTAAAAAATATATCACTTTTGAGATGAAAATTATGGTCGAAAAAACGAACTTTTTTTGAAACTCGTCTCTATTTTTCTTTTAATTATTTTTTAATTCCCCCCGTTTTTGATTGCTAAAAATAATATAATTAACAAAAATATTTCACGCTTAGTTCCGGGACTAACTTTACGACAGTTCTACTGCGTGCCACGGAGAGGGTTGGCTGAAAAACAGTAGTGCTATAGTGACTCATGCGCCGCCATTTAGTATACTTTTGACAAATAATTTTTTTTACATACTTCAATAAATACCTTATAAAACCTAAAAGCTCTATGGACGATGTATTTTATTCCTTTCTTTAAAAAAAATCAAAAGAAAACAGTCGAAAATGGGCAGTTACAGTGGTGCCCTCCTTAAATGAAACATTTTAGCATGAAAATATCAAGTAGGTACCTGAGGTGCTATTATAGGCACTGAATGAGTCTTTTAATTGTCATGGGGATCAAAATTAACTTAAGCAACATTACAATCAACTTTAGCAACATTTTAATAAACTTGAACAACAAATTGTTGTTCAAGTTTATTCCCCGCACCCGCCGCCGCCACAGAAGGTCAAGCGGGCTCGCTGCGCACGCTTTTAAAACGTATTTCGGCGCTCTGTCAAAGTAGCCCCAAAAGCTGTCAGTTACCCTGAACGTCAAAGTAGCCCCGTTTTACGGTACATATCTTGACACGGCGGGTATATCTTGAGTAACTTTCAGACTACTGACTTGAATTTGCACAGTTAGCGTTCAAACAGTAGTCATTTTCGGTTCACGATCGCATTTTTTAATTGAATGAACCATTTGTTAATAACAATGACTTCTGCATGCTGTTTTTAAGAGAAAAATGAGGTTTTCTTCAGGGAAGCTGTCATTTTTCGTATTTTTCGACATGTCGAAAAGTGGATCGTGAACCCATATAAGTTGGATACATTTGAAGAATTTTTTTTGTTTGTTTTCGTTTCAGATTACATTTGAGCCTGGTACAGATCCCGCCGTTTCGGGCGTCGCCGCTGGAGGGCTGCACCGCCAACTGCAGCACCATGAACACTTTGAAAGATTTTCTCCCAAAAAAAATACATTGTAACCATAAAAATGTGTACAACATACTGAGAAAAAATTAATTTAGTCCAACCAATGTGTTACTAGAAAAAAATGCATCATTCCGACCCTTCAAATTGGGCTTGCGAGAGGGATACCCCGTTAACGGGAGGGTAGGGGTTTCAGCGTGAAAAAAAAACACTTTTTTGCAAATTTTTTCATCTATATGGATAGAGTAAATTTATTAAAACCTTTTGTACATTGTTAAGGCCGAATTCTACTTTGAAACTCTGAAAAAAAATTATTTTTTTTTTACATTTTTCGAAAGTAAATATGATCAAGAATGTTCGGTCAAAATTTTATAAAGTTCCAAGCAGTCTAACTATCCTTTTTCGCCTTTCGAACGCACCTACCTGAGCACCTACCTATCACTCACCAAAACTTTAAACGCGTTTTTCTCGAAACGACATTTTCAAGTACCGTGGTCGTGATAACTCAAAAAGTACTGAACCGATCCTTATGAAATATGAAACACATATTCTATATGTATGTACCAACCGGCCTAACTACAATCAACTTAAAATTTTGATTGGAACTATTTTTTTATTGCAAAAAAAGACCCAAAAAACGCATTTTTTTCGTATTTTAGCCGCCATTTTGTTAATTTTGCACGTATATAAAATATTCTAGTTAGGTCGGTTCCTGAAGACATACTGAACATGAAACTATTTGATTTTTTTGTTTCAGACCATCCGTCGGGAAGATTTCACGACCACGGCAACGGTACCTGCTTTTCGAGGCGTTGGCTTTAAACATATTTTACGTGTACAAAAAATGAATAAAATACATTTAAAATTTTTTTTTTATGTACTTAAAGAGTGTATTTATTGAACAGTTTAAACCCCATATCGATATCTTTAATAGTATTCTCAGAAAAAATTCACGAAAATAGCGTTTTTTTCATGGTTTCAAAGTAGAATCCTGCCTTAAGTGTTATTTCAAGAACATTCCGTGAAATTTGCATGCGAAAATATCCACAAACAAGTCGGTGACAAAGCTTTTCCAAGAACGCCTTTGGAAAAACACGATTTGCGGTGTTCACTGTATCTCAGCTAGACATTATCTGAAATCAAGTACCATTAAAATTTAGGGAAAGCCTCCCCCCAACGGTCTTTGATAATTTTTTTTAATTTCTAAATTTTTGGTGGTCGTGTGAAGTGAAAAGTGCTATATTTCACGAAAAATTCCGCCATTTTGGGGGTGGAAAACCCCCTCAATGTAAAAAAAATCTCAAACTAACCGTTGGGGGAGGTATTGTATATGTAGAAAGTTACCAAGTTTGAAATAAATCGGTCATGTAGTTTTCAAATGGCAGTGAACACGGACTTTGAAAAAGTGGTTCGAGGAAAACGCGGCACCGGCTTGTTTGTGGATATTTTCGCGTACAAATTTCACGGGATGTTTTTGAAATGACACTTAACAATGTACAAAAGGTTTCAATAAATTTACTCTTTCCATATAGATGAAAAAAAATTCGCAAAGAAGTGATTTTTTTCACGCTGAAACCCCTACCCTCCCCTTAAGATTTTACTCATTTACCTTTACTGATCTGTATATAGGGAAAGGCGCATCTGGGGACATTCCACCTCAACAATTGTCCTGACGTGGTAGTCGAATGTTCCCATGCTCCACATTATACAAACCTCGATTTCTTCGAAATCACCGGTAAATAAATGTGCTTAGGTACCGTTCGAAAGCGAAAATTGACGATTCGTCTCTAAAAAAAAGATAAGGTCCGTTTTCGAAACGACAGGATGCACTGATAGCCAACATTCCGTAGATATAACTAGTCCAAATATGTTTTCCCTCTGCATAGAGGGTGTCTCGAAATGATCTGACAGTTTAATTTATTAATAAAACGTATTATTTATTTGAAAAGTAAGAATATTCTTTTAAAAATATAAGGTACAAACATGGAAGTTATGTGTGGAACACAATATCCGATAAATCGTCCCTGCCTCATCCCGGCCTCGTCCCTGTTTGCAAACGTTCACTCTTTTGACGAAATGTTCAACAACGTTTTGGCATAATTGCCGACTAATTTCATTGATGGTGCGTCCAATTGCTTCTTTGAGCTCCAAAATGGTATGTAGATAATTAGCATACACTTTTTATTTCAGAAAACCCCAAAGAAAAAAGTCCAATGGCGTCAAATCGCACGTTCTTGGTGGCCAATTCACATCGCCGCGGCGCGAGATACCACGACCTCGAAACTTCGTCTGCGATAACTATCCAGTAATAATGCAGCAAACATCGATTTCTATGCGTTGCTCGATCGGGTACACTTCAAAAACTAGGCGTGTTTGACGTGTGTTCAGAGTATGTAGAAGTATTAGGAGTACAACTTTGCAGTGACCGTTTTACTTAGACAGCCACTGCGGCCGAAGTAGTGGCCCTAGCTCAATAAAAAAAGTGGCATTTTAAACTAGAGGCTCTGCCAATGTAAAAAATTTAAAAAAGCTAACGGATACGTGTATGCATTATAAAGTTATAGGCACTCAAACATGGCAACCTACGAACCGAATTCTCAGCATTTGCGGGAGGTTATGATTTACTTCTTCAACATCAAGAAATCTGCGGCTGAGGCCCACCGTTTGCTTGTAGATGCTTACGGGGAGGATTCTATACGCCGAAAATCATGGGGACTGCCTGGTCATATTCCGTCATCGACGCCCAAACCGAATATTCACGGATCCAAAGTGATGCTGTGTATCGGGTGGGACCAGCTGGGCGTTGTGTACTATGAGCTGCTCAAACCATCCGAAACCATCACAGGGGAACTCTACCGACGTCAGTTGATGCGCTTGAGTAAGGCACTCAAAGAGAAACGGCCACAATTCAACGAAAGACATGACAAGGTAATACTGCAGCATGACAATGCCCGACCCCATGTTGCAAATGTCGTGAAAAAGTACTTGGAAACGCTGAAATGGGAGGTTTTATGCCACCCGCCATACTCTCCAGACATTGCCCCTTCCGACTATCACTTGTTCCGATCAATGGCACACGATTTGGCTGACCAGCACTTCGGTACTTACGAAGAAGTCAAAAATTGGGTCGATTCCTGGATTGCCTCCAAGGACCAAGACTTTTATCGACGCGGGATTCGAATGCTACCTGAAAGATGGGCCGAGGTCGTAGCTAGCGACGGGCAGTACTTTGATTAAAAAATATGTAGCCACTTTTTTATAATAAAGCCTTAAACTTTTGAAAAAAACGGTCACTGCAAAGTTGTACTCCATAACATAACATAAAAGCTAGTCACGCGTTGCCATTTTGATTCTACACACTTATGCGTTTGGTAACACGTAATGCGTTACAATTACACACGTAATGCGCTAAAATTACACACGTGAGTGTGCAATTTTTACCCATTATATTATTACACACCTTCGTAGCTGTCCCCATCAATAACGCGCTTATTCGAACACACACAAGGCGTGTAGAATCAACATACAAGACGCATATTTACACACATTGGACTAAATAACACACGTTGATAGCAATACACAAGCAAAAATAACACTGGAAAGAGCAACACAGTTTAAACGTGTTGAATGCGAGTTATTGAGCATATGTTTTAAAAATCACCTTGGTCACCCAACCCAAACAAACATCGATTGATTAACCGGTTAATTGAAGACCAGATTTGGTCTGAACTTTTTGTTTCATTTATAGATCATTTTTTGAGTTTGTCACGTGGAAGAACCTGAAATTGAAATCTATTTTCCAAAACCTCGATAGCTGCATTGAATCTTTAGCGACGTATTTTTGTTTCGAGGCCATCGCCGACAAGCAAAAAGCGGCCGTCATCGTGAAGCTGTATGAGAACCTAGCCTATGCGAAGACAAGAAAAACAGTGATACCTCTCATACATACTACAGAGTAATATATAAGTACTATTGAGTTCAGTTCCGTAAATGCATATATTTTGACGATAAAAAGCTTTTACTATTCAATTTATTATTCCGACGCATCCCATGTATATACAGTACCGCAAAAATAAGTGTATTGTTTTTACACGCTTTGAGTTTCTACTTTGAGTGTGTACATTGCTGTAGACATTGTTACACGTTTTAACGTGTGTAAGAAAATAACACACGTAAGTGTGTTATTTGAACGCATCTATCCGTGTTATTTTTACACCGTTATTTTTCACACACGTTAAAACTAAATACGTTAAGACTCAACCTCAATACTTCCTGATGCCAGTTGTCAAAGATTAGTACTCTATGTTTGTCACAAAAAAGTGACGCGCAGTTTTAAAGTGTCAGTTTATTTTGAGACACCCTTTATTCAGATACAGCAGTATTTGGGTTTGTTTGGGTTTACACGTTTAGAGATTGCCGAGACAACACGATGTGAAATTCATCGTTTATCATCGTCCCACCCACACACACCCACCTACACGTACAGAAGGGCGCGTGATTTTCATCGAACAATTCCGTTAAATTCCGTTAATTTTGTAAAAAATCATGCTTTCCTAGCGTGCGCTCGGAAAGCTTTGAGAAACAAAAGCATAATTCGCGCGCGGCAAAGCGACGAATTGCAACGATGTTCAAGATTTCGTCGGGCGCTCAATGCGAGAGTTTTGCCTCAGTTCCCTAATATATATATACAGGGTGTCCCAGAACTCAACGTCAAGCCGAAACGGGGTGACAGGATTGATTGTAACCATCATGAGAAAAATCAGAAAAAAAATCTATTTTGAAAATTTTAAATTCATAGTTTAACAAAAAACAGTCTTAATTCTAGGAAACTTGGGGCAATTGTGTCATTATTTTTTACTGTGATTCTAGAAATGCTATTTAGGGTTACGGTTCCAAAGTTTAAATGAACAAAAATAATAAAAATTAACCACAATAACCGAAAAATGGTTACAGTTTGACCAAATTTCTAGGTTTTTCTTAAATGCCCAGATTTTTTTTCTGATTTTTCTCATGAGGGTGACAATCAATCCTGTCACCCCGTTTCGGCTTGACGTTGAGTTCTGGGATACCCTGTATATATATATATATATATATATATATATATATATATATATATATATATATATATATATATATATATATATATATATATACACACACACATATATACATATACATACACACACACACACACACACACACACACACACACACACACACACACATATATATATATGTATGTATGTATGTATGTATGTATGTATGTATATATATAGCGGGCAACTGAGGCGAAAAACTCGAATGTGTTTGCGCGCGTGCGTGTGGGTGTGTGGGTGTGTGTGTGTCAGAAAAATTTAAATGCGACCAACCGTGTTTCGGCGCAGTTGTCTCGAATTGGGCACGCAAAAGCATGCAGAGGGACAAGGTTTTAAACGGGTGGGCGTATATGTTGACGAATACTTGATGCATTTAATAGGGTGTACGCGTTCGCCATGAAGTTCACCGTGAATGTAGTGCACATCGTGTATATACAACTTGTGCTGCTTTTTCAAGAGAACATGCACTCAAATTAGGGTTGACACGCTCGGTAGAATACTAGACACCTTTTGCACTCGGTTGGCGTATACGTATATACACACACGTATACATATGTTACGACACAGACATATACATATGTGTTTTAATGCTACTATATTCGAAATGTCGTCAGCATTTTCAATTTGGAATTAAGCTCGTAAAAAACGATACTGCAACGATGCCTATCAATTTTGGAAGTAACGACTGTCTGCTCGACTGCATTTGGCATGAAAAGGACTGAACAGTCTTGGAGCTGTGATATATGAATGTTAATGCTTTCAGAATTTGACTGAACTTTGTTCCATCTGGATCCGTCAAGTAGAACCTGAAAAAATGCGATTTTTGTTTTGAAAGAAGGTGTCTCAAAATGACCTGACGTTTTAATTTAGTAGTAAAACGTATTATTTATTCGAAAAGTAAGAATATCTTTATTTTTATGTAAGGTACAAACATGGAGGTTATGCGTGAAACACAATATCCGATAATTGACATAAAACGGAATGGACTTGGAAGACATATTCTTTAAACAAGATGGCGCAACCTGCCACACTGCAGGTGAAACAATGCAGTTATTGCAGACGAAGTTTCATGGTCGTGTTATCTCGCGTCGCGGCGATGTGAATTGGCCACTAAGATCGTGCGATTTGACGCCATTGGACTTCTTTCTTCGTGGTTTTCTGAAAGAAAAAGTGTATGTCAATGACCCACAGACCGGAGCTCAAGAAAACAATTGGACTCACCTTTGTTGAAATTAGTCTGCAATCATTCCAAAATGTTATTGAAAATTTCGTCAAAAGAGTGAACGTTTTCAAACAGAGACGAGGCGGCCATTCATCGGATATTGTGTTCCACACATAACCTCCTTGTTTGTACCTTATATTAAAGAGTTATACCTAATTTTCTTATAATATAACCTTCCAAAAATATCAGGTTGATAAAAAAGTTTTGTCGCCAAAATTTAAAAAATGTCTTTTTACGTATTGACGCAATATGACATCGAGCTATGTCGAGAATATTCTAGAATGTTTTCTACTCTTCCGCGTGACAGGGTATAAAAGGGCGAGCGCGCGTTCTAGTGGACAGAAATGGCTTCGATCTCGCAGGAGCAACTTCGAGCGATCATTTTTTACGAGTGGCGGTGCGGCACGAACGCAAGCACAACTGCTGAAAATATACAGGATGCATTCCACGAGAACGTAGTTTCTCATCGAACAGTCCAGCGTTGGTTCAATCGTTTTAAATTTGGAGACACAAGCCTTGAAGATAAGGAACGTTCCGGACGACCGTCGACCATCGATGATGAAGCATTACTCCGCTGCATGAAAGAAAAACTGGAAGCAAGTACGCACGAGCTAGCAAGAGAACTTGGCTGCACCCAACCGTCAATAGTCAATCACTTACACAACTTGGGATACAGGAAGGTTCTAGCTCAATGGATACCACACCGTCTCACCGACGACAATAAGAACTGTCGCGTGACCATCTGCCAGTCTCTCCTGCTTCGCCACCATCGCAAGGAGTTTTTAGAAGATCTTGTGACGGGAGATGAAAGCTGGGTCTTGTATGATAACAGAACGCGTTTAGCCTACTGGCTTCCTATCGGAGAAAAACCGCCACACCAACCGAAATCTGATCGTCACTCACAAAAGGTTTTGTTGTGCTGTTTTTGGGACGCAAAGGGAATGCTGTTTCACAATTTTCTCCCTGTAGGTAAGACGATCTCCTCTACACGATACATCGAAAATCTCCAGGAATTGGCAAAAGCTATAAGAAAAAAACGGCCAAGACGCGCGACTGTGCGTCTTGGCCGTTCCTCCACGACAACGCGAAACCCCATGTCGCAAAGGAAACCCACAAAACAATCACTGAGCTTCACTGGAATACCGTTCCTCATCCACCATACTCTCCCGACATCGCGCCATCTGACTACCATTTGTTCAGACATTTGAAGGCATATTTGAGAAACAAAACTTTCGAAAACGTCGACGATCTCAGAAGGGATATTTCAAATTTCTTTGCGTTCCAGTTCCATTCATTTATTCCCTTTGGGCAAAGGGAATAAATGAGTTGCCAACTACATGGTCGAGTGTCATAGAAACCGATGGCGAATATATTGTTGATTAGAAATGTTTTGTATAAGATATATAAATAAATAAATTATATTGAAATTATTGCGACAAAATTTTTTTATCAACCTGATATTCCCTGAAAATTTCGAGTCGGTGCGTTGAAAATTGGTGGAATTATGAGCGTTTTTATCGACGTATATACCTGACGTAAAACTTTAAACAAGTTTTTCTCGGAATAACTTTTTCAGAATCGGTAACGAAAATATCTCAAAAACAACTAAACCGATCTGCTTCAAATTTCACAGACATTTTTTATATATCGAAAGGCAGTCCTCAATCGAAGGACTTTTTTTCTCAACGCATACTTTTTTTTATATCAAGGAAAATCGAGTGTTTTTTTCACCCAAATTTCGACAATCACTTTCGATCAGCGACAATTTAAAAAAAAATCATTATTTTATTGAATCCTTCGATTAAAGGCTAGAAAATACGATACAAAAACTAAATTCATTTGGTTTTTTAATTTCAGATGATTTGTTCCCGAGCAGTAGTGGTCACCGAGAAGGACCTTTTTTGCACAGCGGCCTGTGCAATTTACTGTATCTCCGTCGTTTATGAATATTTCCCAATAAAAAAATTGTCAAAGATACTTGAAATGATACCCTTTACTATGAAAAAAAAGGATAAAAACCTGCACCCATTTCCCAAAACAAAATTCATGAAAACACCTCTTTTTTCCGGCCGCGAACTAGGTGTAACCCGTTAAAATGAAAATATTCGTACTTTTCAAATAAGAAATATGTTATGTCAATAAATAAAAATGTCAGGTCATTTTTATGGCCCCGTGTGTGGAAGGTGTGTGTGTGTGTGTGTGTGTGTGTGTGCGTGTGTGTGTGTGTGTGTGTGTGTGTGTGTGTGTGTGTGTGTGTGTGTGTGTGTGTGTGTGTGTGTGTTTGTGTGTGTGTGTGTGTGTGTGTGTGTGTGTGTGTGTGTGTGTGTGTGTGTGTGTGTGTGTGTGTGTGTGTGTGTGTGTGTGTGTGTGTGTGTGTGTGTGTGTGTGTGTGTGTGTGTGTGTGTGTGTGTGTGTGTGTGTGTGTGTGTGTGTGTGTGTGTGTGTGTGTGTGTGTTAGCATCCCCATACGCATATTTACACCGTATCCTCCACGTGAAATTGGCCATCCATAATTCACCATTAAATCGTAATTGACCTACACAGCGCTGTAAGCAATTATTGAAAAATGCGGGCCTACAGCATCAAGAATCGCGACAACAGACATCAAGACACAGAGTACAATCCATTTCGCGTTAGTGGATCAATTGGAATTCACCATCCTCTCATTGCTCTATACCATTGATTCAACCGCAAGCAATGGTCATCCTCGCGCCCGATAATCCTTATGACAGACTTGTAATACGGAGATCAATATTCAAGCTTTTTGTGAAATCGAGACAAAACGAAGAATGGCGGGAAAAAACAAGCAAAACGAACGAACAAGCGAGCCGGAAACTCGAAATATACGGACAACGGATACTATTTTATACACAGGGAAAACGAGAATTGATTCATCGTACCCGTGAGAAGGTGACAGCTGATAAAACAAATTGATCGTTCCCCGATGGAACACACATTTTCTCGTGCCGCATCGGTTAACGGATGAGAGAAAGAGAGGGCCCATTCGCATTTTTGCATATATGTACATGCGTATCAAAGCTCTCGGTGAGTCGCTGATTAATTACCAGAGGATCGAGTCATTTTGTTCCGTATAAAATCCTAGTGTACTACCGTTTTGTCAATTTTTTAAAACTTTTATCTCTATTCCCCTCCCCCTCTCTCTCTCTCTCTTCCTCTCTCTCTAAATTCCCGTTCTCCCGATCTCCCCGATAAATCACCATCGTTACAGCGAGGATTAAAAATGCTCGGTGGATTAAAATGATGAGAGGATCAAGAAGGCCGCATAAGTGGCAAATGTGACGCTCAACATCAACGGCGAACGCGATACCTCAATGACGATCGAATTTCCGCAATTTCAGTTAAGGGGGGAGATACCATTAGGCGACGAAAAAATTAAAAGGGAAGATTTCTTTACCATTTTTTAGACTTAGGGTATCTTTATTGTTACTTTTGGCTGTTACATGGTATTTTTTTAAAGAGGTCTTCTCACTTTAGTCGCTAAAAAAGGCTACTTTCATGATTTTTTGATAGGTTTATATTATAGGTATTGATATAAAAGTTGCTACACTTAATAAATACAGTAAAAAAAAATAATTTATTTATGTAACCCAAACAAACTTTAAACACGTTTTTCTCGAAACAACGTTTTTCGACGGCTTGTTGATAAAATCGTCGAAACTATTGAACCGAATGAACAAAGAATTTTTAAATTTTGAAATTTACTATTTTTTTGCCAAAAACAGTGAAAAAAAACACATTTTTTTAAAATTGTCCGCCATTTTGTAATTTTTGCCCATATAAAAAATCGTATGATATGCGCTATAGCCATTACCATACTGAATCTAAAACCGTTTGATTTTTTGGTTTCGGATGATCCATCTCCGAGATTTCATCAACAGTGCAGACCTACAATTTTTCTAGGACATGTTTTCAACTACCATTTTCGTCTATAAATAGTGACTTCAATACATTCAAAAACAATGTTAATGTATTTCGAAAGTGTATTTATTAAGTGGAACAACTTTTTTATGAATATCTATAATATAAACCTATCAAGAAAAATCATGAAAATATCCTTTTTAGCGTTTCAAGTGTTGACAATGTTGAAAATCGATGAAATGGTACGCTGTGAAACAAAAAGAATTAATTTGCCGAGAAAATGGCTTCATTTTGCAATAAAAAAAATACTTATTTTTTTAATTTGCAAAAAACATTTAGGGTTATATTTTAGACAATAAGGTTAGAAATATTACACCGAATCTCATCAGAATAGGTTGATTAGTTGTTTAGCTCTACGTTACGCCCGTTTTCAAAATGCAGTTCAGAAGACCGTGCCATCCCCCATTTTCAAAGATTAATAAAAAAAATCCCATGTAACAGCCAAAATCTGTAATAATAAACCATTAATCTGGCTAAAAAATGGTGAAGAAATCTTACCTTTTAAAATAGAATCATAAAAACCAGCAATTTTTTTCTCCCCTCAAGGTATTTTCCCCTCAATTAATGCACTGATCGATATGCATTATGAGTATCGAATTTGATGCATGCGAATCGAAATGCGAATACGACGATGAATCTCCATTGCTCGCGCGGCAATTACCATCATTCGCTCCAGCTCTTATTAGTCCCGTCGATGTCATATCATTGCCGATATATTTGCGCATCGTTTAGTGCTACTTCGATTTGTGCAAAAATACCACCCCCTTGCCCTCTCGCGGAGGGTTATTCACTTTACAACTTATGCCATACTCGATCCTCTCTCTTTCTCTTTTGCCCGTTGAATGGAGTGGGCGTTGGTGGTAAGTGACGTGCGATGTGGTGGTGATATCGAACCCGTATCAGGGTTTATATATCCAGAGAGCAACTCACTCAATTTGCATTAATGAGACTTCCGATATAGTCGCATTGTCGCTCGGGTATTATATTGCGGTTGGCGATCGGTCGTATTGCTGTATCATAACATTATGGCTCTCGCCTCCCTCCTCCCATCTTCCCTCACTCGCGCTTTTTATACTCGAACATCAAATCCTCCGATGATTCGGGTGCAGCTTTCTCATAGTAATATGTCATATAAATATCTATAAATATATACCAGACACAGATGTATATTTATATTGGAAAATATTCGAGGAGGGTCTTGAAATTACTTCTATTGCCATGTTATGTATGTATCTACACTGCAAAAACAAATGTGTTGTTTTTACACACTTCAGGTGTGTAAATGGCTGTAGACACTTTTTACACGTTTTAACGTGTGTGAAAAATAACCGTGTAATAATAACACTGATGAGCCATTTACACACGCAGAGTGTGTAAAAACAACACACTTATTTTTGCAGTACTGTATACAGGGTAAGGCACATAAAGTGTTACAGAGCAATAGCACTCAAAGTATTGATCATATCCAAAAATGTTTCAGACAAAAGTTTCAGTGTTCGGGAAGGCCGTCCTACTGGACCACCCTTTTTTTATCAGTGGAGGCGCAGAAAGGTACGTCACGGTCGACTCCACTTTTTTAAATGGAACCATGTATTTTTTTTCCAACCAAACCAAAGTTGACCCTCAAATGACCTTGATACTACGAATTTAGAAAAAATTTTAAGACACCATCGTGTCCCTCCCTCGAGACCATGATACTAATGTATTGGACATTTTTTCGTATCTCGCTTCGTTTAGGAGAGAATTGCCTGGATCACTATAAATGCCTCATCCTATGTATACCCTATATACCGGTATGTATGTATGTATGTATGTATGTATGTATGTATACAGGGTGTCCTATTATGAATGGATAATCCTGCAACTATCGATAGGTCAAATCATATCCTACTATATGCTGGAATTTCAATTTAGTAAAAGTCCCACGGTCTTCGAAATAAAAATCATATGCTTTAGGTTTTTCGCATACCATTTCTACACATGATAACTTTTTTACCTGGTTTTTTTTGTCAAATACTCTTTTTTATTTGTTTTGCCTAGAAAAGTCTTCTTTTTAACCTTAAATGTAAAGGAACCTTTATGAAAAAAGATCTCATGGAGAATTTTCATACAGACCAATACGCATATCACGCCAATTACTTAAAAACGTTGCTTAGTGATTGTCGATTCATATCATTCGTAGAAATGGCATGCGAAAAACCAAAACCAGAGAAACCGTGGGACTTCTACGAAACTGAAATTCCAGCATATAGCAGGACATGACCAAATATTTGGCAATGATCCAAGATATTTAGATTTGTATTTCATTTTAATAGGTGACCTTGAATGACGTTGAACGACTTTCACCACCGAATGTTTTTTATGGGGCTTGCGGTGCTCCACAAGATGATTGAAAAAAATGTGCAATTCCATTTTAAAAAGTGGAGGTGACCTCCACTGTGCGTCAGCGCCTCCACCGAAATAAACAAAATTGGTCGCATCTGATGGCCCCCTTCACACCGTACACCTTTTGTCTGGAACATTTTTTTGTGACGTCGATAATTACCGAGTCGTTTCGGGTGGCAGAGATAAGAGGGACACCCTGTATGTGTATATATATGTATATATGTGTATATATATATATATATATATATGAGGTATTCCACGTGAATCCGGTGGACTCTTTCCCTGACCCCCGATAATTCGATTAATTTTTTTCAATCTGATTCCATTGACTCTAAAAGACACCCTGCATTTTTTTTACATTTTTTTTCTCCGAAAAAAAAAAATTCCCCGATTTAAAAATCTGAAAAAATTCCCAAAAATGCGTGATCATATGTAAAAATGTTCGAGCTATCACCCGCAGTGGAAGTATGATTTTTTCTGTGCTTTCTGAGCGATGAACGTTAAAAAAATCCGAAAAATTCATGAATTTTTTTTGTATAACCAAATGGTTATTCGGAAACGGTCAAAAAAATTCATTGTGGGTATCAAAATATTTAAGTATCCGCCCGAAGCAAGCGGTTCTTGAATTTTTCGGATTTTTTTTTAACGTTAATCGCTCAGAATGCACAGAAAAAATCATACTTCCACTGCGGGTGATTACTTGAACATTTTCACATATAATCACGCATTTTTGGGAATTTTTACAGATTTTTGAATCGGAGGGTTCTTTTCGGAGAAATTTTGTTTTTTTACTAAGGTTTGTTTGGAAAAACGTAAAAAAAATCAGGGTGTCTTTTAGAGTCAATGGAATCAGCTTTTTTAAAAAATCGAATTGATGGGGGTCAGGGAAAACGTCCACCGGATTCACGTGGAATACCTTATATATGTACATACATACATACATATGTACATGTGGTTTTTTTTTCACCGACCATCCTCATGCACATTCGTCTATGAACTCACAATTGGGATGCCTGCGTGCGCCCTTAAAAAATCGTACACAGAGAGGTATACGCGCGACACGTTGCATGTATTGTACAACCGTGTTGCACGCGCGCGCGCGAGCGCTCCAATCTAGTCCCCGTGATGTGTGGAAAAAGTTGACAAGAACCCGCAGCGCGGCGCGTGGTTATACCTCGCGATGCGATTCCAGCCGAGAGAACATTTGCCACCGACTGCGCGTTCGACCGTGCCCCCGACAGTGATAAGCCAATAAACGCCAACTATTATTTTACGGATGATTTGTAGGCCCCGGATATTAGCTCCTCGACGCCGATTGCCCAAATAACGTATACCCCCTATAGGTAGAGACCCTTAACATATACGTATACCATGCATATGTATATGCATATGAGTATGCGTATGTACGCGCTACAAATTTATATATAAATATTTGTATAAGGGGGTGGGTGATTTTGAAGACATTAGACTTGGAGAACTGTCCTCATAGTAGGCCATACTCAGTATTATGTAATCCCATAGTCTTCAATATCTGATTTAACGGAAGGATATTTATGTAACGATCAAGAGCATCTAGTGCCCAAAATGGATGAATTTTTTTTTTGTTTTATGTAGGGACGGTCCTCTAGACAGATATTACATGGATGTAACGGACGCAAAATGTTCTTTTGCGTATATACAGGGTGGTCCGAAAAGGGGCGTCGAAAAGGAAAACCTAGATGCCTCAATACCTATCCGAATCACCCCCATGTATATGTTCTACGATCTTTTTTAATTTTCGAGAAAAAAAGCATTTTTTAATTTTCTCTTTTATGTACACACTCTCCTCGCGATTTTTTAAAAGTTTTGTCATCGTCATGAAATGCACTGTTGCGCAACGAATGAATGGCCAACTGAACACTGACGTAAATGCCTTAAATTTTTAGGAAAAGGTAAACAAAATAGGTCCGAAAGCATCAGTCACTAAAGTTCGGATGAAAAAAAGCCACCAAGTGACTCCTACTAGCTTTTTAAGGCTTTTTAAGGTTTTTTTGGCCACGCGATTGAAGTATTTGAAAATATCGATTTTTGATTTTCGAAGTATTCACAAGAAATAACATTTCAAAAATAATCTATGAATATTCCAAGTCGAATTTTAGGGCTTGTTTAGGACTTTTTAGGGCATCTAGTTGAAATGTTTCAAAATATCGATTTACGATGTTCGATGGATTCACAAAAAATGACATGTCAAAAATAATCTTTAAATATTCGAAGTCGATCCTTCTAAAATTGAGGGAGTTATGGGCATTCAAACGACTATGGGTGACTTTTTGAAAATCGATGACCACTACATCTCAAAAATCACTGCACCGGTCAACTTTTCAAATTGTACAAGCTTTTTTACCCATCAAGAAGCAGTGCTTGAACGAAGGATTTTTTTTTCGTTGCATAATTTTTTTATCAACGAAAATAGAGGATTTTTTCATCGTAAATCGATACTTTCACTTTGAACTACGGCCATTTTTTTTGAAAATCAATATTTCATCAAATTCTCTGTACAAGCACTAGATAACTTCATGCAAAGTTTATACATAACTAGATAACTTCATGCAAACTATTGTATCTACCACATGTACAAATATTTTTCAATACAAATATTCTAAAAGATACTCAAACCTGCACTTTTGAACATAAAAAAAAACTGCATTTTTTCGCAGAAAAAAATTACGAAAATTTCCCCGTTTTCCGAGCTAGGTGTATCCCGTTAAAAACTTCTAAAAGGAAAGTGCATACGCGAAAGAAAAAAAAGAACCCTCTACCATAAAACGGGGTTAAATTGCCCCTAAGGTTAACTTTGACAGTTTTTGGGGCTACTTTATCAGGTGGTGTGCGAGGACACAGACTAATTCTTTTTTAACTTTTTTTCTATTGTTGCTCAAATTTGTTGTTCGAGTTTATTATAATGTTGCTAAAGTTGATTGTAATATTGCTCAAGTTGATTTTGATCTCAACGATAATTACAAGACTAATTAAGGGGCCAGTCCACTTTGAAAATTTCAAAAAATCGAAAGCAAGCAAGACTTGAAGAAATCGACGATGATGAGCAATCAGAAGGGATTTTGTACGGTGCAGGAATTGCCGATTGAGTTTAGGTAAGAGTTTTTCATAGTATAAACTTTAAACGCGTTTTTTTCGAAACAATGTCTTCAAAATCTAGCTCCATCGTATCTCTAAAACTAAGAAACCGATTCTCCTGACATTTGAACCACATATTGTAAACATGATTCGCAATAAGATGACCCTCGATGGTTTAAAAAAATTGATTTTTACCCTTTTTTTTTTAAACTGCGGAAAAAACGCGTTTTTTTACTTTTTTCGTTTTTCATCTGCCATTTTTTTATTTTTTGATAAAACTTTATATCCGAGGGTCATTTTGTAGCTGGTGTCACACTGAATCTAATGGACTTTGATTTTTTTGTTTCAGACAAGCCGTTGCCGAGTTGTGATGGAGCTACCTAGCCCACCTATTTTTGAGGCGTTACGTTAAACTATAGTTTTTGTACTTTAAAATGAATAAAAATGAATTGAATTTTTTTAAATGTATTTCAAAACTTTACATATCAAGCCCAACAACTTTTATATTCATATCTTTTATAAAATCCTCAAAAAAAAATTGAAAAAGTAGCCTATTTCGTGGCCCCAAAGTGGACTACCCCCTTAAGTGCCTATAATAGTACCCTAGGTACTTGGTATTTTGATGTACAATGTTTCCTTAATAGATATGACAATTCGATTGTACTGAATCATGCTATAAATGCTTAATAACAATCCGAAGAACATTACATTCTTTTATCAAAATGATGTCAAAGTAACCTTTAATCTTTGACGTAAGTTGCATTTCATCAATGTTGTTGGGGACGTGGTTGACTTGACTTTCTTATACATTTGATTGCCAAAGGACACATTATTTTATTGGAGCAAAAAAGTTGGAATTTAAGATGTTAAAAAGGAGTTACCTACACAAACCTTCCGATATGCTACAGGAAAACTTGAAGAAAAAATATATTTCTCTCTCGAAAACTAAAAAAGATAATAAAACATAAATTTGTGTGATTCAACTAGAACTGATACAAGGCATCTATAGATTTTCCCTTTGGCCGTCACTTTGAGCGCCACTCCGTGTATAGTAGTCTCCAATACCGCCTGGAATTTCATTCGACTCCCTGGCGACGCTCCGTGCTGGCTCTTCAGACCGTTCCATCGCTAGTTGTAACATGCCTGTGCTTCGCTCTCTTTGCGTTACTCTTTTATAAACTTTTGCCGATGCTCGCCATGTCCATGTGTGGTCTAGGCCTGCACATACGTACATGCGCAGGTGTACATACGAGAGGTTTTGTCTCTCGAACTTGAATTACATTTTTGCTGTCTCCCTCGCACTTCCTGGAGCTTCAGTCAGGGGATGACTTTTGCCTTTTCTTTCCCCATGGTTCTGCGACTACTTTAGCTCTATATTCGATTCCCTTGCCCCCAACCCTTTCGTCTCCTCCACTGGACCGGTTCATGCGGCGACTATAGGGTTTTATATGGAATGTTATATGGAATGATATACATAGATAAAAGCAAGCCCGCATACGGAAACTTGTACCTCGACCGCGTGAAACTCGGAAGCCATATTAATAGTCGGCACTTAAGAGTTTCATTAAGTCGCGACCGCTCGATCACTGCCTCGGCTGGAGCTGCTCGAGCCCTACCGTCGTGCATTTTCTACCCCTATTCACTTCATGGCCTCTCTCGGTCTCTCTCACTCTCGAGCCGCCCCGCTTTCAGTCTTTATCTACTCCTCCACCCTTTCGCTCCGCTCCGAACTCTTCTCCTCGCCTATTTTCTCTGTCTGCCTTCTCTCTTTGTTGATTTCTGTTTCATTTTCTTTCTCGTCTTGCACCCTGTCTCGTATTCAACCCGTTGAACGGAGCAAGAGGCTAACCCAACCTGAAATATTCCCTCCTTTGATCTCTCTCTCTCTCTCTCTCTCTCTCGCTCTCTCTCTCTGTTTGGTTTCGACATTTTGGTTTTATATTTTCCCGTACATAGCTTCTCTGCTTTGCTTTGCCATGCTGCTTGTTTTGTTTTCGATAGCTTTTTTCTTTATGCTATGTTAAACCTTTCCCTCACATACTATATTTAATTATTGTTTATTTTTACATTTCATCTCGCACCTTATATTTTTGCTTTTATTCTTTGTACCTTATAGCTTCTTCGCTGTACCATGTTACGTTTTTTCGCTTACATAAGGTGTAGTAAAAAGAAATCCATTATTTTTGCATGCAATTGAAGGCTTTATTTAGCATAGCCAGAATGTCAGATTTAGGTCAAATATGCACCGTTTTGATCGATAACTTGTTGCCATTTTGAAGGTAATTTCATTATGCCTTTGTCATAGAAACCCACGTCCCTATTGGCAAAAAACTGGGACAGTCGATTTTCACAAGCTTCTCTTGAGGCGAATTTTTCACCAGCAAAATCATTCGCCATAGACAGAAACAGGTGGTAATCACTTGGTACCAGATCCGGACTATAAGGTGGACGCATAAAAACCTCCCAACCAAGCTCCCGGAGCTTCTGGCGAGTCACTATAGATGTGTGTGGCCTGGCGTTGTCCTGATGGAACACAATTCCTCTCCTATTGGCCGAAGCTGGCCTCTTCTGGGCGATTGCTTCCTTCAGACGATCCAATTGTTGACAGTACAGGTCCGAATTAAGAGTTTCGCCGTAGGGAGCAGCTCATAGCAGATGATTCTCTGCCAATGCCACCAAACACACAGCAAAATCTTCCTGACCGTCAATCCTGGCTTGGCCACCGTTTGCGCCGGCTCACCGCGATTCGACCACGACCGTTTTCGCTTGATGTTGTCGTCAGTGACCAAATTTTCATCATCAGTCACCATCCGCTTCAGAAATGGGTCGATTTTGTTGCGATTCGCAGATGGAATTTCGGTCCATGAGGTTTTTTGCGTTAACTCGTGTGGCACTCATACATCGAGCTTCTTTTTGTATCTAGCCTTATTCAAGTGGTTCCAAACGGTTTTTTGTGCAATGCCTGGGCAATCGAAACAGTGCTTACATGACGGTCGGACTCGACGATTTCCATTATTTTATCGATATTTTCGACAATCGGCCTTCCAGAGCGTGATGCATCTTTGACATCAAAATTAGGGGAACGGAATCGACGAAACCAAAATTGCGCGTGATTGGCTGTTATGGTATCAGGACCATAAACACTATTCATATTTTCAGCCGCCTTGGCTAACGTTTTCGCCTTTAACGAAGAAAAACTGTAAAATATGGCGTATTTTCACTTTGCTGGCGGCTATCGTTGACGCGCGCTCAAACAATATTGAGTCAAGCAATCACAAAACTGTCTGAGATGTTTATTTTAATACGACATCTAACGCCATCTAGCGTAATCCGATCGCACTTGTACAACGCGAGATACTAAAGCCATCTATTGCAAAAATAATTAATTTCTTTTTACTCCACCTAATACTTATTTTACTACTGGTCATTTTTACTATTTTTGTTAAAAACTTATATGTATCTTATTGCCTGAAGGTTCTTACCAAGGTATATATTAAGGCAGGATTCTACTTTGAAACTTTGAAAAAAAATTTTTTTTTTTTTTTACATTTTTCGAAAGTAAATATGTTCAAGAATGTTCGGTCAAAATTTTATAAAGTTCCAAGCAGTCTAACTAGCCTTTTTCGCCTTTCGAACGCACCTACCTGAGCGCGCTATTGTGACTCACCAAAACTTTAAACGCGTTTTTCTCGAAACGACATTTTCAAGCACCGTGGTCGTGATAACTCAAAAAGTACTGAACCGATCCTTATGAAATTTGGAACACATATTCTATGTGTGTACCAACCGACCTAACTACAATCAACTTAAAATTTTGATTAGAACTATTTTTTATTGCAAAAAAAGACCCAAAAAAACGCATTTTTTTCGTATTTTAGCCGCCATTTTGTTAATTTTGCACGTATATAAAATATTCTAGTTAGGTCGGTTCCTGAAGACATACTGAACATGAAACTATTTGATTTTTTTGTTTCAGACCATCCGTCGGGACGATTTCACGACCACGGCAACGGTACCTGCTTTTCAAAAAATGAATAAAATACATTAAAATTTTTTTTTATGTACTTAAAGAGTGTATTTATTGAACAGTTTAAACCCCATATCGATATCTTTAATAGTATTCTCAGAAAAAATTCACGAAAATAGCGTTTTTTTCATGGTTTCAAAGTAGAATCCTGCCTTAAACTATCGATCTTTCTTCTCTCTCTCTCTCTCTCTCTCTCTCTCTCTCTCTCTCTCTCTCTCTCTCTCTCTCTCTCTCTCTCTCTCTCTTTCTCTCTTCTGTTATACACGAGCCCTGAGTGGTTGAGAAAATGCATTATATACCAGAGTTCACCGACGGTGCTGTAGATACCCTCCTTTTGTTCTAATGCGACTGATCAATATATAAAGACGGTCACAATTAGCCCTAATAGTGTTCTAAGGCTCAATGAGTTTCGGGACTGTCTTTTGACTACCATCGTGGGGATGACAATACGTGTTTTGCGCAGGATGCCAACTTCTTGTGAATAAAATTTCATTAAAAAGTAAATTTCTTTTGAGGAATTTTCGATAATTATGCAGTATGAGAACTTTTCCGAAAAACGACGAGAACATTTTTTTTCGCCATGATGTTGTTTATTCCATTATAGTAAGTGATATTTTGCCGAGGGAGGCTGACATTTCCCATTAATTTCATACGTTATGGGGTTTTGAAGTTTCCAGAAACATGTAATATTTCGACGCCTCGCTAAACAGCTACGTGTTTCCTTTTAGATAGTGGATTATGAAGGTAACGTTGTATTTGTTTTGATTTCGTGACCACAGCTGTCCTGTTTCCGGAAACAGGTAATATTTCGATGGCTTTTTGTTTGTTGTCGCTAAGCAGCTGTGTGTTTCCTAGGGACCAACCCAAACAAACAAACCCAAACAAACTCCCCAATATAGGCGTCGAAATATTTCAAAATTCCCTATGTAATCACGTGTTTCCGCGAACTTCAAAACCCCATAACTTATGGAATTAATGGGAAATGTCAGCCTTCCCCGACGGAATATCACTCAATATAATGGGATAAACAAGTTGACGGTGAAAAAAATTCTCGTCGGTTTTCGGAAAAGTCTTCATACTGCATAATTACCCAATTTTCAACTCATAGTATTGTTGAAAACTATTTGTCAGCCGGAAAATGATCTTAAGGAGGTACACCAGCTTCATACAATGTTGCCATGCTAAACCATGGTAAAATTTCAAAATGGTGATAGATCAATAAAATTTGGTGAATATATTCTTTAGTATTATATATGTCAATACAATTTTTTTCAGATTTTTTCATTGTGCCGTTATCGAGTAATTGAACATTGAAGTTCACGTGTATAAGCATAGCGTTTTTATAGATATAGGTATATATTCCGGGTATAAGAATAAACGCTTGTGAATTATTTGTAAGAAAACGGCACAACCAAAAAATCTGAAAAAATTTGTATCTACATGAATAATACTAAAGAATATATTCACCAAATTTTATTGATCTATCACCATTTTGCTGAAGCTGGTGTACCTCCTTAATGGTTCTAATTTTTGCAATTGAATGTGTAAATTTAATGAAATTTTATTAGAGAAAACATAAGTGGTAGACGTGACAACAGCGACAGTTTCTGTCATTAGCTCCACGGACTATCGCTGAAGCGTCGTCGGCTGACATGCTATGTACGGTGGAATCAACATTGTGGATTTAAAAATACCTACTAGCTAGTGCTTGACTGCGAGTGGCTCACTCGATTGAGCCAGGTAACGTGGTCTTGCCGCGTTTAACCTACAAGTTTCGTCAATGTCCGGAAACATACCGTTCGAGCTCAAAATTTACATATTTTTCCGAATATTATTGATGAACGAAGTAGACAAAAAACTTCATTTTTCGACACGACATCCCTAACACTATAATCGTGATTTTCTCAGTTTTTTTAATTTAAATCTCAATATTATTCAAGTCCCTACAGCCATGTAACTAGTGGCAACGAGGTGTCATGTGTATTACTAAATGGACAAAGTTTCAACTTGAACATCAAAATCTCCGAGTCTATGTTTCAAAACTAATTGATTTGCAATGCACCATAAATTAACATTTTAGTAAGAATCATTTCAATCGAATCTGAATATTTGTGTTTTACTCTCAGAACTCCTCACCGGGTTACACCTAGCTCGTGGCCGGAAAAAAGAGACATTTTCTTGATTTTTTTTCTGGGAAAACGTGTGCAGGTTTACAAATTATTATTTTTTTTCACATCAAAGAGTATGGTTTCAAGTATCTTTTACAATTTTTGTATTGGAAAATATTTATAAATATGGAAGATACAATGGTTTGTGCAGACCGCTGTTTGAGAAACGTTTTTCGCCATGACCACTATATCGCCATGGCGATGATTTATCGCCATGGCGATAAATCATCAGAAACTAAAAAATCAAACGCATTTAGTTTTTGCATGAAACAATCTAGGGATTGCACGAAGGATTCAATAAAATGTTTATTTTTTAATAAATGGCCGCGGTCCAAAGAGAAAGCATCGATTTTCAGTGGAAAAAATGCTCTATTTTCGTTGATGAAAAAACCATGCGTCGAAAAAAATGCGTTCATTCAAGCGCCTCTTTTTGATGTATAACAGAAGCTTGTAAAGTTCGAAGTTGATCGGTCCAGTGATTTTTTTAGATATCGCGATCGCCGATTTTGAAAAAGTCATTTTACGAACAACGCGTTGAAGTTCGCCAGTTCAGGGAGCCTACCTATAAACGCCCATAACTCCCTCAATTATGAACGGATCGAGTTGAAATTTCCAGAGAATATTTTAAATAATTTACATGTAAGAATTTTTTTTCAAAGAAGCTTTCGTTTAATGTACTAAAAAGTAGGAAATCATTTTTTTTTATCGAGTCACCTATATGTAACTATAAATAAAAGCTTGGGACACTCAACTTTTTAAATGTTAAATAAATTTGATCAATTCGGTTTCATTAACCGTATTTATCTTGGCACAATAGTAATTAGAGAAATTATTATCACACGTTTATACACAATTACAGGATTTTTATTTAAGAAATGTAAGGTCGTTTTACAGTAAATTAAATGCAGTTGATGTGATAACGGATTTATGTAAATTAACCATTATATGTCTAAATTTTGAGCGCCCCAAGCTTTTATTTATGGTCACATATAGATGACTTGGTAGAACAAATTATTTTCTACTTTTTAGTACATTAAATAAAAGCTTGTTTAAAAAAATATGTTTACATATAACTTATTTTCTACTTTTTAGTCTTTAAGGGGCTATACCAGTGTGAACGCTGAAAATGTGGGTGATTTTCGGGATTTTTTTGAAAGAAAAGTACTCAATTAAATGTTTCGGAAAATTAAGAATATATTTGGCTATATTTGACCTATCTTACATGACTTTTTCATAGAAAAATATTGAGATCCAAGCGACTTATGCGCTGCCTTCGGAGGCGCCAAAAAAAGGTCCTCCACTTCTGACATGATTCCGGCCGATTGAGTAGCTGAACCCGAAAAAGGAAAAAATGTCGTTAAACTGGAAGGTATTTCCTGTACAAGGACGTAGAATTTTTGAAAAATATCAAAATCTAACAAAATGGCGCAGTTATGAAAAAAACGTCTGTTTTCTTGCCTATAAAATGGTCGTTTTTTTCAATGCCAAATCGTCGATTTTCATCCAATCAAAAATGCCCTACGTCATTGTAGAGTAAATATATTCAAGAGTACTCAGTTCAAATTTCAAGTCAATCGGATAATTGCTCTTTGAGTTACAATGTCAGCAAATTTGAAAAATCTCATTTCGAGAAAAACGCGTTTAAAGATTTAACTATCGACTTTTGCAGGATAAAATTATATTGATATGAATGATATAAATGATAATGATATTCTTGAAAGTATAAACTGTCGAAAAAGGCAAAAAAAATCGATTTTTTGAGTGTCACACTGGTATAGCTCCTTAATTGATTTAACTACAGCTCTGAGACTTTTGCAGGGGGATTAATCCTTTCAAACGCACCGGTGCTATTATTGGTTGATTGTCAGGAGAAATCCTAGAGAACTGTGATAGGTGGTATCTATCATAGATGTTGTCTCACCACCTATTGGACCTTACCTTTTAACCTATTTTACCTATTGAACCCTTTTAACGATTGTGCGATCCGAGAGCACTTACAAGGAAAGGTTGCGAGGTTGATCTCTCCGATTTCGATTAAATTTGGCATGCTTGTAGAATGGATAAAAATAGGCCACACGTATTTTTTCATATCTGCGGAACCCGATTTTTAAGCGTTGAAGCGCACCCTCGAAAATTGGGGTGTTTTTCTTTTTTCGTCGATAACGTTTTAACGGTACGAGACATGAAAAAAAAATCAAATTGCAACAATGTTTATTTTTTTGTGTACTATACATTGGAGACGAGAATGACAACGTTATCGACGAAAAACGAAAAACACCCCTATTTTCGAGGGTGCGTGTCACCCCTTAAAAATCGGGTTCCGCATATATAAAAAAATACGTGTCGTCTATGTTTACCCATTCTACAAGCATGCCAAATTTCATCGAAATCTGAGAGATCGACCTCTCAACCTTTCGTTGTTAGAGCCAATTCAAATTTACTCATGCACTTTCCATGTAGTTTAGCTCTATTCAATGTTTTATTTCTGCTAACGGTTCATTATTGCAAGGTCTCTTTCCTGATAGCTTTTTACAGTCCATTTTTTTTAGTTGAATCATGGATTGTCACCTCGTAGATGCATGTTTGCAAAATTTCATAGCTCTCACAAGGAACATCCCTCAGGGACACCCTTCGATTTGGTTGAAATTTGGATATGTTATAAAGCACCGAAAAGTAAGCGATACGTATTTTTTTTTTATCGGCGGAAAAATGGTTTTAAGGGGTGGAACGAACCCTCGAAAATAGGGGTGTTTTTGCGTTTTTCGTTGATAACGTTATCGTGCTCATCTCCAATGTATAGTGCATAAAAAAATTAACATTGTTGCGATTTGATTTTTTTTTAATATCTCGTACCGTTAAAACGTTATCGACGAAAAACGAAAAACATCCCCATTTTTGAGAGTGCGTTTCAGCCCGTAAAAACCGTTTTTCCGCCGATAAAAAAAAATACGTATCGCTTACTTTTCGGTGCTTTATAACATATCCAAATTTCAACAAAATCGAAGGGTGTCCCTGAGGGATGTTCCTTGTAAGTAGTCGGGAGTGGGTGAAATATCGATTTTCCGTTTTGCATCTCGAAGAAAGTCAAATCATCTCACACGAAGTCAAGTAAAACAAAAGCTTGTAAAAAGTTGTGTTTTGAGAACCCATCGAAAACCAAAAATCGATATTTCCAAAAATGTTAACTAAAGTTGTCGAATCAATTCAAATCAAACCCCTCTCTCCCTCCCACAGCTAGTTATTTTCCAGACAGCTCTCTCTTTATATAAAGAAATACAAAGTATTTTTCGATACTTCATATCGTAAATTAATGAGGCGACAAGCGCAGCTGTCTCGCCTTGTTGCGCTCCAACCTTCTCATTTACACCAGGCCCTCCGTTCTTCAGATCCTCTTCGCCTCTTCGTTCCGTTCTTTTTAGCAAGCTCTTAAAACTCCGATCCAATGCATATTTGAGGAGGACCTAAAATGGTCAACATGAACTCCGGACCACCGAACTTGCAAATTTTTTGAAAGATTCATCATGGCCGGCTGCCATCAAGACTGGGGCTGGCATCATCGGTCTCGATCTCCACCAGCCCCATCAGCCGTTACTCTACATCATATTCGTTGATTCTGGCTGAGAAACGATGCCGGGAAGAAAAACTGTCCCGCTGCATCAATAGTGCAAAAAAATAAATTAATCAACATCTACGAATAAAATCCTGCATGACGTTTACGCACATCTCGTCGAATTCGCCTGCAAGGTACCCACGTGCAGCCATCATTGACGAGCGCAATTCAATACGTATTTGAATCACTTTCGGAGCGAAGCTTCCGTCGCCTCGTTGCAACCAGATAAATGCATTAGCGAACATTTGATTACCGCACTCACATTGTATTGATTGTATCGAAGCGTACGTGCGCTATTATTCGATTTGAAAAGGAATTGCCAGTGTCTGTCGTCATGGCATCCTAATGACCCCGAAAACTCCTGACAATGCTCAACATGTCGTTTTCTGTTTAACAACAATTTCATGGTAATACGGATATTTATATCGCGAATGAACATCGAATCTGGCGTTAAATTGCAAATCTCGTGCTGCACTCGTGCCGGAGAAGAAAAAGTGGACTTCCAGGCCATCGATTCGTTCTACAGGCGGTTGACCGCGTAAGCTCCAGTTTACACGATTTTTTCGTCTCCTTCGGCACAAGGACCTCGCGTGATTATTGAAGAATGGAGTGACCTAGACAAGACGTTAGTATATGTGTACATTCATTTCTACAATAGCGGTGTCCTCGGACCCCTGCGTTGAAATCCTATCAACGGCAAATCTACCCCCTTAAGGCCTTAGGCCACAGTAACGGGTATAAAATCATGCGCGAATTTAACAATTTTTTCCGTATGTAAAAGTTATTCACTCATCAAATTAATTACACATCTATTTAGTATGAATATCAAGCTGTTAGAAAATATATTTTTTTTCGATGTACAAAATGGCCGACTACTCGAAACTTCTCGAAATAGCTTTTTTCCAATTGGCGTGACAAATAACTTCAACAATTTTAACTTGATTTACTTCAAATTTAAAAGTTATGTTCCTAATTGCATTTTGCAGAGAAGTACGTACGGAATTTCTGATTAATCGAAAACTTTTCATTTTATGAGCAGTTTATGAGCAGTTATAACGAAATTTTTCACTGAAAATTCATTTCTTAAGTTCAAATACCTACAACTTTTGAATAAAACAACCTTTTTTAAATTCCGCACGTACTTCTCTAGGTATTGTAATGTAGATTGACGAGAATTTTTGTTTTTTTTTTCTAGGTAAAAAATTGTGGATGCTAAATGTCACGCCGCGGAGCGCCTAAAAAAAGAAAACAAAAGAAAATGTTAGTAGTCGGCCATTTTGAACATCGAAAAAAAATATATATTTTTTCTAACAGCTTGATATTCATACTAAATACATGTGTAATTAATTTTATGAGTGAATCACTTTTTCATACGAAAAAAAATTGTTAAATTCGCACGTGATTTTATACCCATTACTGTGGCCTAAAGCCTTAATTCTACTTTTTTTTTTTTAATTTTAACAGAACTGTGCAAAATCTTGGATAAGCTACTGGGTCACTGTCTGGGATTCTTACCCAGCAAAATCTCTCTCTGCCGACCCCACGCCCACCCCCCTTCTATTATTAAGCATATCTCATTACCTGTAAATTTTCGTTCATCTGTTCCTTTGGTTTTCACATTGGCAGTCTTAACTGATTTTTTTATTCGATATTTTATTTGTTGAAAACAATAATTTGCGCAGACAATTTATAGAAATGCAAAAACTACAAACAATCCATGATTATCCGTACATTTTTGGTGGTTTGTTTGTTATTAATTTCGTAATTTATTAATTTTTCTGTGTCCCGTGCGGAAATTGAGTTGGGGCTGTGATCGGGCCCCAATAATATTCCCCTAACTTTAGTCGGGCCCTAATCTGGAAGCCACATGAGGGCCGTTAGCGGCCGGTCACACTTTGTCAACAAGGGCCCTTAAAGGCGCAACGACCGGGGCCTTATAAGTTGCCTCAATGGCGCCTCATCAAAACCATTTTAGCGCCCTGAAAATGCCTCAACGGCGCCTCATCATAACCATTTCAGCGCCATAAAATATCCGTATCAGTGGATATACGTGTATGTTAAATGCGTCAGGGTATATCTGTATTTGTTTTTATGTAATTGTTCATGTGCATAGGTGTGGGCGTGAGTACATGTGTATGTATGTGTGCGCGCGTAGAAATGTGATTGCGTATTTGTATGTGAGCCTTTATGACAAACTGCCGTGACAAAATTAATACAAAAAATAATCCATTCTGAGGAATGGATGTGTAGTAGAAATAAAAAAAATATATGGGTCTGCTGAATCACTAGAATCTATTTCCATTGAGGGAAAGATCTGGAAAACAAAGACCAATTTGTTTACTTATCCTACACAGTCAGATAAAGTTTATGAATGGAAAATATCAGCGAAGTTTTCAGAAGAAATAATTTTCCCTATGATGAGTATTGAGCGGAAATTAGTTGCTATAAAAATGTCGAGAAAATCGGTTGGGACTGTGCACACTTATGCGCTAGCATTACTCCATGTATGAGTGAAACCATGAGTAATTGTTTGTATCTATGTAAAAGGTTTCTTTAATTTGATAAATAAATACTGTCTGATGTTTGTCTGCATATTTGTGTTCATCGTTGATTTTTTATTTGCTAATGCCCTTACGCTTTTTCCCAATTTGCGTTCGATAATATTATTCGATCGATGTATATAATCGATTTGAATTATTGAAATACCATCAACCATGTAGCCTAAGCTATTTGTACTGGTTTATCGCTATAATAGTCAGATCTGGGCCTATTGTGGAGATCTCTACTTGTTTATCCCTATACTGGCCAAGTCTGGGCCTATTGCGGAAACCCCTACAGGTTTATCCCTATAATGGCCAAGTCGGGTCCTTTTGTGGAAATCCCTACAGGTTTATCCCCATAATGGCCAAGTCGGGGCCTACTGTGGACATCCCTACAAGTTTATCCCGATAATGGCCAAGTCTGGGCCCATTGTGGAAATCCCTACTAGGGAAAGCACTAGGAAAGCCCTGAAAGGCCCTTATTTTTATTAGGGATGCCCTATCAGTTTTCCGCACGGGGTTCGTTTGTTGTTGCCGTTGGTATGTTCAATACGAACATCGTGTTTGTTTGTTTGTATGCTTCCTCATGTAATTGTGATTAACTATATAGCATAATACTCAATGGCGTGAATCATAGTCCACACGCTAAGCTCTGCTTCGGTCAAAGATCCACCGAAATCGATTCAGTAGTTTTCGAGTTATAGATACGCAAACGTACAGACAGACTGAGGATCTAAATTTAAAAAATCGATTTTTCTACTTGTTTAGTTAGTATAAACAATGGGTAAAGAAGTAACGTGAAAATAAAAAATTACAGACCAAAGCACCCCTTACAATTTTATTATGTGTATACATATAATAAAATCAGTTTTATTATATATATATTCAACGATCACCGTGATTGCATGTGTGCACTTGCGTGATGCGAATACTTGTGAAATCGAATCACGTACGTCATTCGTTTTATACCGTGAATAAAATAGAACACCGACTCTATTGGCCCGAGCCAAATGTAACCCGTGCATATTTTAGCAATATCGCAGCCGTTCAAATTCCAACAGTGCCAACCTTTTGGGTTCCATCTGCACATTACCAGGACATTATTGTACCGCGATCATTAAATAGCGATATAATTATGGTCACGTAAAACCAATTAATTCAGAGCCAGAGCAAAGAAACAATAGGGATGGATCGGAAAACAATCGATCACTCGCCCACTCGGAGATGGGTATTGTATTTATTGTTATTCACTGTTGGGCCTGGTGGTATATATGGATTTCGGTTCATGTAAATGGAAAACATGGCCTGAATGAATTATGAGTTAAATAACATTATTCGAAAATTTTTGTATAGATTCTTATCTAGTGTTCTTGTCTCGTGACTCCGGGCGTGTGCTGAAGCTTAAAATTCGGGGAAAAAAAAAAGAATTTTTATTGCCAATGCAACGTTGATAATTCGGTGCACTCGCTGAACATGTCAGTGACTCTAGTTGTAAGGCTCCTACGGCTCTTATTGTTATTACAAAAGTTTGTTGCTTCCGGATGTGTTGAGAATCCGCGTTACGTCGTTCTGCAATATTACAGTCTGCATTACCAGGGCTGAAGGCCTCGTGTCTCAGGTTTTCCATATGTAGTTGCAGTTATCGTTCCAGATGAAGGCCGATGTTTTGAATTGATCAGCTGGTCAATCGGTCTGTTGCAGTCAACGTTTCAGACTACTGCACCAAACAATCTTTTGTTTTTAATGAATAGGCTGGTCAGTTGTTCAACTGCAGTCATCATTCCGGATCACTGCACCAACTAATCCAATGTTTTAAATTGACCAGTTGACCAATTGGTCAATTACAGTAATTGTGCCAGTTCACTGCACCCACCAATACGATTTGTTAAATTCATCATCAAACTGCAGCCAACGTTCCAGACCACTGCACCAACTAATCTTTTTTTCATTGATCAGCTGGCTAATCGGCCACTTACAGTCATCGTTCCAGATCACTGCACCAACCAATCTGTTGTTTTCATTTGATCAGCTGGTCAATTGGAATCATCGTTCCAGATTTCCCCACCAACCACTATGTTGTTTTTAATTGATCAGCCGGTCATCTGTCCAATTGCAGTCATCTTTTCAGACGACTGCACCAATCAATTGTCTGTTTTACCTGACTAGGTGGTCAATTGGTCAATTGCAGTCGCCCTTCCAGATCACTGCACCAACAAATACCATGTTTTCAATTGACCATCTGGTCAATTTGTCAATTACAGTAATCGTTCCAGATCACTGCATCAGCCGATCGCATAATTTCTATTGAGCAGCTGTTTGATTAAAATCATCCGATTGGTTGGTGACGATAACTGCAATTGTATGTGGAAAGCCTGCGACACGAGAACTTTAGTATCGAAGCTCTCAACCCTGATGATGCTGACTGTAAGGTTCGCGAAAGAGAGTGACTCCGTCCCGACGAATAATTCATTCCCCGCATGCGTTGGAAAAGACACCTGATTGTGGGATCACGGCGAATCGGAGACGCGAATTCGGTCGCCATATAACTACGGAAAAATTGATACGCCACTCTCTATTAATCCTTTCTGCTATACGACTCCGGTTCGCGATTACAGACTTTCATGGAGCGACACACACACATACGCCCGACGATAAGTCTTGTTTGGGTCAGTGTTCAAATAATGCGATTTCGATGGTTGGGAACAAGTACACTCAGAAAAAAGATTTATTAAGGACAAAGAAGTTTGTCTCCCGGCGGATAGGTTTTCTTATTCGTATGTCGGCCTACTACGTTTTTATTAACAGCTAAGAACATTCTTTATTTAAGTTTATTAAGTTAAGATTTACAAGGAACATCCCTCAGGTGACACCCTTTGACTTTGTTGAAATTTGGATATGTTATAAAGCACCGAGAAGTAAGCGATACGTATTTTTTCTTATCGGCGGAAAAACGGTTTTAAGAGGTGAAACCACCCCTCGAAAAAAGGCATCTCTAGGGGTTATATAGCAGTTTCACCCACAAGGAGTCCACCGATTTTAATAAAACAAAAACGAAAATTCTTCTAATCCGAAGCAATGAAAAATCCACTATAGTGACATAGCAAAAAAATTAAGGGGTGAACCACCTATATTAAGGGGTGGTTTCACATTTCAGATGAAAAAATCGATATTTCAGCCACTTCCCGACTACTTACAAGGAACATCCCTCAGGAACACCCTTCGATTTTGTTGACATTTGTCAACGAAAAACGAAAAACACCCCTATTTCCGAGGGTTCGTTTCACCCCTTAAAACCGTTTTTCCTACGATAAAAAAAAATACGTATCGCTTACTTTTCGGTGCTTTATAACGTATCCAAATTTCAACAAAATCGAAGCGTGTCACCTGAGGGATGTTCCTTGTAAGATTTTTTTCTTAACATCTAATACGATTTATAAGTTTGAAGAAATAGGTGTTTTACATCCGACAAGTAGAGTTTTTCTTAACATCTAATAGGATTCTTCATAATCCCCCAGTTGGTTTTTTTCGAGGAATTGTGTCATTTCGTCCGTCATTATTTTCTCACTTTATATTCTTACTTACACTTAAATTATTCCTCACTTTCGAGTTTCCCACTTCCGAAACGCAACACCGACACTTGTGCCAGAAGTACTAGGAAGAAGCTACATGGTAAGCGTATGCGTGAGCTACATCTGACCAGCGGCCTGCTGTCGGGCCCGTCGCGTTGAAGGGCAACGTGCGCATACGCGCATTAGTATCATAGTCGCGAAATAAGAGGTTTTCGTTATTGGAAAGTAGTATTTATGTGATTTGAGGAAATAATTATTAAAATTTTCTATTTTAAATATGTATTTTAATTGAGGTGAAAAATCGGCGCGTAAAAAGACATATTTAGTGACGCCGAATAAATGCTGCAGTTACAATCACATGAAAACTGTCTCCATGGGAGTAAACATTTATCAATTTCTAATACATTATATTCTAACGTGCTAATTTATTAGAACATAATAAATCTTATTTCTGAGTGTAAAAAAATCAAGTGTACGAACCAAGAAATGTATGGCACGGGCACGTAATTTTTCGGATATTGCGATGTTGAACGTACCAATCGCCGCATGAAATTGGATTGTTGAATTTGTTTGCGGGGGACTGAATTATCCCGCGGGTACGTTGGCCGTCTGGCGCAATTTTGCCTACTCCTATACACGAACGTGCACAATCACTCGAGTGGACTTCGATAATACACGTGGGAGGGTTGATGGGAAATCGAAAAGCGAGCTCAGAAAGTTACGCGAGCATATGTCGTTTCGTTCTCGGGTAAATTATATTACATACTAGATCGGCGCGTCTAGACGCTACCAAAAGTACTCGCGTTCGTCTATACATCGAGAACTAATGCTGGATATCAGATACGTGTTTGTGTGGGTGTGTATAGGTAGTTTAGATCGCGTAGAAACTCATCGTCGTCGTCGTTGCCGTCGTCGCCGGAGCTCGTTCGCTCACAATCGATCCAAGAATCGACTGTACGCGAGAGAACGCGGCATAAATCCTCCGAGAGCGCTGACAGAACCCGCCATTAGAACCGCCCATCTCAATCACTGACGCACCGAGAGCCATAAATTTCTCGTTCCGCGGCGGGAAGCTCGGATAAAACGGCGAGAAGGCAATAACGAGAGGAATAACGAAACAGGAGAAGCGGCCAAGCAAATTAAACCGAAAGAAAGAGAATGAACGGAGAGAGAGAGAGAGAGAGAGAGAGAGAGAGAGAGAGAGAGAGAGAGAGGCCAAAGGAAGAGGCGCAATCGACTACTAGGCAATAGTGAAAAGTTTAATATGGAAATACGAACAAAGTAATCCTTTGACGAAATGTATTCTGAGAAATATACGGATACTAGTAAAGTAATACATTTTTCAACGGGTCTGCTTGCAAGCAGAAAAAATATGTATTGTGTTCTAATCAATTGGCACAGAACATAATTTATTGGAAATTACTAAATGTTTCCTCGTATGGAGACAGTTTTTATGTGATTGTAACTACAGCATTTATTCGGTGTCATTAAATATGTTTTTTTTTACGTGTTGATTTTTCACATCAATTAAAAGCCATATTTAAAATAGAAAATATGAATAAATATTTCCTCAAATCAAATAAAAACGACTTTCCAATCACGAAAACCTCTTATTTCGCGACAAACTCGCCGGGAGACAAACTTCTTTGACCTTAATAAATATTTTTTCCGAATGTGAGGTCCAAAAAAACCGGTCAATTTTTTATATTTTTTTTCTGATGAGAGTATTGAAATGACGAGGTCAGGATTTTGCACAAAATGAATACATAGTCTTGGGAAGGCTGAGTTTTTTATTCAGCAATATTGATAAATAATGAAGTTATTATTATTTAAGGTATTCCTTTCGCAGAGGGCCGTATTTTGTGGGGGAATACAAAGATCCCTTCTAAGTCATTGGTCGATTATAGCGGCGGGTAATAAAAACAAGTCGCAGTCAATTATTATATCCAACGATAATTTGGAACGAAGAATTTCGCGCATATTTAGTAGATTTTTACATTTTTTTTTTTAACTCGCGGCAACGAAAAATGTTCTACTGGACACATTTTTCTGAGTTTTATTATTAATATTTTCTTTAAACATTGGGTGGCCCCTGTTGTTATTGTCGTTACGGAATCTTTAGAATTTTTTGCGCGCGTTGAGTAGTTTACCTGAGGCATCTAGAGTTATTTAGTGGATAAATTATTAGATAGAATGTGGCTAGCGTGTCATCTTCATGAAGTGCCGTATAAAACAGATGATTTTTAGAGCCGCAATTTTTCGTTGCAAGTTAGGTAACTTGGCTTGAAATTTTACAAGTATACTGGGATGAGTTTTTACTTGATTGTAGACGAAAATTAGTTAATTGTTGAATATTCGGGTCCGTTGAAGGAATACCTTAAGGGATCATCACAGTGTAACGGGTCGAAAAATAGCTGACCGTCGCGATTTTTTTTCGATGGTGAAAATACACTAATCAGTCTGATTTTTTATGTCAAATTAAAGCATTGACCAAGAACAGAAAATCAATTTTTAAATGATTAAAAAAAACATTTTCAACAATTGAAAATTCTTTTGAAAAAAGGAGTCCTTGCGGTGTACACGGTGGTGGCCGTAAATATGACCTGAAACAAAATTTATAAAAAGATCGGTATGAAAGCCGATATCTTGGTATGGAGGTTTTTTTAATTTAAAAATTGCCAAAATAGCGGCGGTTTGAAACAAAAGTTTCAAATTTAGCCTATTTTTTCGATAGTTTTTGTTTAAAAAAAATATGAAGATTTCAAAAAAGCTTCCATACCAAGATAAAGAATGGCGTGAAGAATGTTGTGTCAAAATTTGAGACGTATAGCTTGGAAACTCTTCCTATGACAGTGTACACCGTTTTGAAAAACGACATTTTGAGAAAAAGGCGTTTAAAGTTTCGAGTGCGGAATTTTCATATAAATTGTCTTCCGATGATCAATTGGCGATGCCAGGTCAATATTCATAACCGTCTAGACTATCTGATAATGCAACAAAAAAAAACGATTTTTGAAAAATTTTACATTGTGATAATCCTTTAAAGGGAGGGTAGGGGTTTCAGCGTAAAAAAAAAACACTTTTTGCGATTTTTTTTCATCTATATGGATAAAGTAAATTTATTGAAACCTTTTGTACATTGTTAAGTGTCATTTCAAGAACATTCCCTGAAATTTGTACGCGAAAATATCCACAAACAAGCCGGTGCGGCGTTTTTCTCGAAACCACTTTTTGAAAGTCCGTGTTCACTGCCATTTGAAAACTACATGACCGATTTATTTCAAACTTGGTACACACTTTCTACATATAAAATACCTCCCCGAACGGTTAGTTTGAGATTTTTTTACATCAAGGGGGTTTTCCACCCCCAAAATAGCGGAATTTTTTGTGAAAAATAGCACTTTTCACTTTACACGACCACCAAAAATTTAGAAATGAAAAAAAAATTATCAAAGACCGTTGGGGGGAGGATTTGATGATACTTTGACTAAATTTTGATGGTACTTGATTTCAGATAATTTCTAGCTGAGATACAGTGAACACCGCAAACCGTGTTTTTCCAAAGGCGTTCTTGGAAAAGCTTTGTCACCGGCTTGTTTGTGGATATTTTCGCGTACAACTTTCACGGAATGTTCTTGAAATGACACTTAACAATGTACAAAAGGTTTCAATAAATTTACTCTATCCATATAGATGAAAAAAATTCGCAAAACAGCGTTTTCTTCACGCTGAAACCCCTAACCTCCCCTAACTTCACAAAAATCGTCATAACTCAGTCAAGTTTTGGAATTTTAGCTAAATCTTTGTCGTAACTTAAAGTGAATACCCTAGGCTACAAACCTACGCAATGAAGAAATTGTTGAATATTTTACGGTGCAGCAGCGGCGAAATTTTGGTAATCCGACTTAACATGACTAACAAGTAGTTTCATTCGCATCCATCAACGGTGTTGCGTAGCACGCTATGCGTGAAATAAGATCCTGGTACGATTCACGCTAAGGTATAATTCATGCAAGTCTACCTTTTATTGTTCATACAACAATACTGTCGCAGAGGCTTATATTCCGGCACAACATCAATAGAGGGCTGGACATTGATGAATGCCCTACTTACCACATATAATTCGACAATCCGCGATCAATATGATTTATTGTTACGTTCCTAATCGTGTATAATTATTTTTTAGTGAATGTTGATAAAAAATTTAAGTCATTCCGCACAAAGATAAATAAGCCCGTATAAATCGCTATGACTATATACACGCAGAGGATAAAGTGTACTGCACGGTACCATTTTGACAGTTGTAACAATTGAATTAAAAAATTCAGGAGCTCCTGAGAACTCCCGAAAAATTTCGCCGTCACCGAAACATCACGACGATTTAACAAGTTTCGCGACACGATGTCAATCACCGGCGAACTTTTACACCAATTCTATATATGGACGTACCCATCTCATCAGTTACACATACAGGGTGTCCCTCTTAACTCTGCCACCCGAAATAACTCGGTAATTATAGACGTCACAAAAAAAAATCCAGACAATAGTTGTACAGTGTGAAGGGGGCCATCAAATGCGACCAATTTTTTTTTCGGTGGAGGCGCTGACGCATAGTGAAGGTCACCTCCGCTTTTTCAAATGGAATGGCACATTTTTCTCAACCATCTTGTGGAGCACCTCAAGCCGCATAAAAAACATTAGGGGGTCCACGTCGTTCAAAAGCAATTTCGAACACCTATTAAAATAAAATACAAAGATATTTAGATCCGAGATATTTAGATTTGTATCATCGATACTGACCTCGAGTAACCGTGAACGACTTTGACCCCCTAATATTTTTATGCGGCTTGAGGTGCTCCACAAGATGGTTGAAAAAAAATGTACCATTCCATTTGAAGAAATGGAGGTGACCTTCACTGTGCGTCAGCGCCTCCACCGAAATAAAAAAAATTAGTCGCATTTGATAGTCCCCTTCACCCCGTACAATCTTTGTCTGGAACATTTTTTTGTGACGTCGATAATTACCGAGTTATTTTGGATGGTAGAGATAAGAGGGGCAGCCTGTATATGAAATGTCAAGCTAAATTTGTATTTGAATCCATTACATTTTACTTTACTTGTGACAGTTGAAATTCGATGACACGATGTGGCCCGGCAAGGTGCTACACTGAAAAAAAAAATTCGTTCATCCAACCAAAATTCAGTTGGTTTAACAAAATGTATCTTTACATACGTTCAACTTGATTTTTGATTGGCATAACAAACGTTTTGTTAATCTAACTGATAGTTTTAGTGATGTGAACTGTAGCTTATTTAGCATGACTGAGCAACTGTTAACGCGGTCCTCTAGTTTCTCGGCGGTTTTTTTACGGCTTTTTCAATAATTTTTTACGGGCAAAGCATCGAAATAATCAATCTCATTGTTTTCGCATAATCTTTATTAACATTTTGAATAAGCTTTACAAATTTTTTTAAGTCAAAATATAAAATAGAATAAACGTTATAGTGGCCGACAGGAAGACATCAAGTAAAAGAGGTGCTTGACGGTGACCAAGATTGCGGCTGTTCTGCTTATCTGAAATCAAAAAACCAAACGGCATTTTAATCTTCATATTTAAGACTAGCGATTGAACTAGAGTGAATTCTAAATTACAAAAACTGACTTTTTTATACACTTTTGAAAATTACATTCTATTTTTTACTCATTTTTTCTGAAGTTTTTCGCTCGTATAAAAAAAACTATCAAAGCAATCATGATAATCCTAGTTCAATCGCTGGCTTATAACATATTAAAGATGCTGTATAAATTTGAACAAGATCGGTGCAGTAGTTTCTGAAATATCGTGGTCACCGTTTCGAAAAATGGTGTTTCGAGAAAAACGGGTTTGAAAGTATACCTGCTCCGTATACCTGCTCCGTTCCAGGGCCGTAACTTGTGAACCACTTCGAATATCGAAAAATCCTTTGGCACACATTTTCTACACATGTTGTAGATGTGATTTATGAAAAAAAAATCGATTTTTTCAACCCGAGAAACTAGAGGACCGCCTTAAGACAGCAAAATTTCGAGACAACAAAGTGCATTTTGCACATTCAACGATTTCTTTTTCTCAGTGTACGGATTAGAACAAGCTTGTTTTTTTCTTTAATTGGCCAAGTTAAGACACTAAAAGCTTCTATTTTTGGGTTTGTGCATGTGTCTAGGTCTGGAGGAAAAGAAAAAAGTAGAAAAATGCATTAAAATCGACACTAGAAATGGAAATTAGGTTAAATTATCAAAGTGAGGGTAGGGAGTGATAGGAAATGGCTCAATTGGAAAGGGTAAAAACCCGCAAGGGTAGACGTTGGAACTCAGTAAATAAAAAATAAATAAATAAACGTCTCAGTAATATGATAAAACCCTCAATGCAATACAGTTTTATTAGCGTGACGTTAAAGTTTGCATCAGTGGAATGTAACGAAAACTCTTTCAACTTGCTCAATTTTTTTCGGACGATTTAGGCTATGAAAATCAAACGTTTCTACGTATTCTTATTATAAATTTAATACCGCAATTTGCCAAAAAAAACCTCTGGATAACGATAAAAATAGAGAAATAAGAAAAAATATCGTTGCGTTCCAACGATGCACACTTCAATGTCATTTATCAGCTTTAAGGGAAAATATACCTTAAGGCGAGTAAAAAACTTGCGGATTTTCATAATTGTTTTTCGAAGGAAATATTTCTTCACCATTTTTAAGTCTACAATTAAGGTAAGTTTTATTACTACTGTTGGCTGTTACGTGGTATTTTTTAATTCCTCTTTAAAAATGGTGGAACTATGGCACGGTCTTCTACACCGCATTTTCAAAACTGGTGTGACGTATAGTTAGAAAACTGATCGACCGATTCTGATGAAATTTTCGTATAAATCTTTCTAACCTTATTGTCTAAAACATTGTCCTAAATGTTTTTGAAATTCTTAAGAAAATATTTTCACAGCAAAATGTAGCAATTTTTTTCGGAAAATTCAATCTTTTCGTTTCAAAGCGTACCATTTCTTCGATTTTCAACATTTCGCACTTTTTCTTGGTTCATACTCTGCGTATGAGTGTTAACGAAAGAAAAATCTTCGTTGGTTTTTTTCGGATTAATCTCGCCGACGCTACGTGTCACGCCATCTGACAACAACATCACCATTTTTAAACATTGATAAAAAGAAAACATACATTGCAATAGCCAAAAGTAGTAATAAAACATACCCTTAGTCTAAAAAATGGTAAAGAAATATTTCCTTAAAAAAAAGATCATGAAAATCAGCCCTTTTTTCCTCCCCTAAAGGTATCCCCCCCCCACTTAATCATTGTCTGGCTAAATTTTTGTTTTTTTTTTCCCTGACGTGATTATGAGTATGTACGAAATGATCTAAAAAACGGTTTTCTTCAGCAATATAAAAAACGGGTTTTTCATATTAACCTTGGTACATAACGCTGAGTACGACATGATCCTAAAATCCCTTTCCCATGTACTCACGAACCAAATTTCTGACATGCACGCGATCGAGGCCATGGCACTCATTTGTTTATATGTGTTACAGTTAAAACCCGTTTTCAGTTCGGACACGTTTCACCTAGTAAAAACTCGTTATGACTAAACGCCTCCGTTAAAACTAGTTTTTCCTACTGAAAACTAAAATTCACGTCTGGAAAGCCAAAACAAGGGCAACCAAGCTCAGACTTTCGGTACGGTTCGGTCAGAACTGGTTTTCACTGGGTAAAGCGCGTTCAAACTGAAAACGGGTTTTAACTGTAACAGATATAACTGACAATGGGAGGAGGGTCCATGATGTGTTCAACAAACGACCATCATAAAAGATAGTGAAGTTAAACTAACTACAATTTATTGGCAAGGTGATCAGAATTGTCAGCCATATTATGATTGCTCTGGCAATAAACCGTCGTTACCTGTACTTTACAATCTTTTATCGTGGGCGTTTGTTGCAAATGCCATGGACTTTTTTCCCACATACACAAACGTACGCCCACATGTCTATATGGGGATAGGATATTTTGAACCCGTCATGTCTATATGTTGTTGGCCATCAGCACAAGTGGCTGTTTGGAGAACGGACGGCGAAGTACGAATGCCATCAAAATGACCTTTCCCTCTATATACAATTAAAAATATATATATCTGCAGGATGATTCACAACTATTAAGGCTCTCTTGGTGAGCAACTGCTCTACCATTGTTCACTCAGCGTCGGGCTTCGAGCGCGAATAACTCGGTCAATTTTTGTCACACGGCAAATAAAAAAAAGCGTTTTGCTGGCTATGTCACACTCTGGCTCACCACGGAAATCCTGTTGGTGTGGATGACTCCGTATGCAGGTGTCCCTCTTATCTCTATATAGGGTAAGTCCGGGGTAGTTGGTCATAGTTTTTTCAAGGATCCGGCGAAATATTAGCACAAACGTTTCTTTACTTATCTCCGTTTGTAACTAAACTTTGATCCATTCAACTCTAAGATAATTTACAAAAATAAAAAAAAACTTTGATGAGATCGATCTTAAAATGAGTTATTTTTTTTACACCATGATTGGCTGTCTCTTCCGGAGTATTCGCGTGTGATGGTCATGGGACAGATGGTCAGTAATTAAATCTACTCTACTTAAGGCGTTACCCCCACTTGTAGCGCAAAAAAAGGCCTTTTTCATGATTTTTTTTAAAGAAAACTACAAAACTTTTTTAATCGATCAATATACCATCTTAAAGAACACTTCTTGAAGAACTTTCAGTAATTTTTTTATTGTAAAATATTACATTGTTTAGTGGCAAATGGCCGTCAATGAAATAATGTTTTTATATACACGGTTTGCGGTGACCAACATTGCGGCGAAGTGGATCATCTGAAAAAAAAAATGCGGATGGATTTAGTCAAATATAAGTATAAACTAGTCTTTAATCGAAGGATTTTAAAAAATATTCATTTTTCACAAAATGGGGGACAGTCAAAGTTAATGGTTCGATTTTAACGAAAAAAAAACGGCCGTTTTTTGGCTATAAAACGGCCATTTTTTTCGAAAAAAAAAATCGAACGATTAAAGACTACAATTTTATGTATTAAATAAGCCTGCAAAATTTCAAGAAGATCGGTTCATTAGTGTTCGAGTAATCTTGGTCACCGACTTCAGAAATGCCATTTTGAGAAAAACGCGTTTAAAGTTTCAACTTCAGTTTACACAAAGAAAATATTTTTTTTTGTAAACTTACATAGAGTCATCTATTCCGGGCATCAAAAAAAACTGCACTTCAAATTGCACTTCAAAAAAATGCAATAAAAAAAATCGATTTTTTCAAAATCGCAAGTGGGGGTAACCCCTTAAGGGGTGAGATACCGATGAGATGGACGAGGAAAAAATTGCTGATTTTCATGATTCTTTTTTTTAAGGGATCATGACAGTGTAAAATTTTCAAAAAATCGATTTTTTACGCGAAATTCGAATTATTCCGGCTGCTACAGCCTTTCTCAAAAAAAGGCATTCGACCAGCTGCGTGAGACCTGGCGCGGCAAACGAAGAGTTTTCAAGCTATCCGTCTCAATTTTTTTTAAATCTTCATATTTTTAACGGAAAACTGTGACAAAAAATAAGCCAAATGCAATTCTTTTTTTTCTAACCACCGCCATTTTGTCTATTTTGATAGAAAAAAAACCTCCATAGTAATTAGTAAATTATTAATTAGTAAATTATTAATAGTAAACCTCCAAATTTTGTTTCAGATAATATTTACCGCCACAACCGTGTACACGGTGCGGACTGCTTTTTTCAAAGACATTTTCAACCATTAAAAAGATGTGACAAAAATCAAAACAAACGTTTAAAAAATTATTTTCTGTTCTTCATGAGTGCTTTGATTTGACATAAAAAAATCAGACTAATTAGCGTGTTTGAACTATCGAAAACAAATCGCTACAATCAGCTATTTTTCGACCCGTTACACTGTGATGATCCCTCAAGGAAAGATTCCTTCACCATTTTTAAAACATTGGGTATGTGAAGGCTTTTGGCTATAACATGGTATTTTTTAAAATACTGTTTCAATATGGCGAAGGTATGGCACGGTCTTCTAAACGGGTTGCGGCGGATGTTCTCGGACGGCGTGATACGTGGCATCGGCGGGATTAATCTGAACAAAAATCAACGAAGATTTTTATTTTATTAACACTCATACGCAGAATATAAACCAAGAAAAAGTGAAAAATGTTGAAAATCTATTAAATGGTACGGTATGAAACAAAAGATTGAATTTTCCGAAAAAAATGGCTACATTTTGCAGTAAAACAATCGACACATTTTTTTAACATTTAGGATCATGCTCTAGACAATAAGGTTAGAAAGATTTATCAAATTTCATCAGAATTGGTCGATTAGTTTTCTAACTATATGTCACGCCACTTTTGAAAATGCAGTTTAGAAAACCGCTCCGCTATTTAAATATAAAAAATATCTCCCCTATTTTTAAAGATTAATAAAATAAATACCATGTAACAGTCAAAAGGGGTAATAAAACATACCCTAAGTCTCAAAAATGAAGGAACCCCTCCTATAAAAAAAAATCATGAAAAACAGCAATTTATTTCCACGCCTAAAGGTATTTCCCTGCTTAATTTTTTTTCTTTTGGCCACATCTAGAACACATAGCATCGAATTCAGTAAAACTTTTGTGCATCCAAAATTGGCACACTGTGCACTAAAGCCAGTCTTCGAACATTTATAAGATGATACACTGTAAAAATATATTGGTTTTGAAAAGAGCTTTTTTCGACTTTTACGACTAGGTATAACCGCTTAAGGGAGGCTTGTACTATGTTGGACCAAACAAAAATTTGATTTTGCTGTATCAGAAAGAGCTGATGTATCGGAAGGTGTACTCTATAGTCCTGGCATAGCAAATTAGGTGTAAGTATGAAACTTTTCATTTTATTCGCATATAAACCTTATTCAGTTTAACCTTTATTCAGTTTATTCAGTTTAAACCTTTAAATAATGGTTTAAACCTTATTTAAACCTTTATTCAATTTAACCTTAAACGTGTTTTTCCCGAAACTACGTTCTTGAAGTTTGCGGAAGTGCTCGTACAGACCCTAGATGAGCAATCGTTACGAAATTTGGCAGGCACGTGTACAACAAACGTCATCATTAGTTAAACTAGAATTATTAAAAAGTATTCAAACATTTTTATTTCATTAACAGAAAACCGCAAAAAAATTTGGCGAAAATCTGAACTTCCCTTCGACCACTCACTATTTTTGTTCAATTACAATGTTTCTTCTTACTTCTAGTTCGACTTATACACAATATTGTCCAAATTAAAAATGCGTTTGATTTGTTTGCTTCAGGTCACCTGTTCAGGACTTAGAACTTCCGCAAGCGAAGAATATCATCCCCGGCGAAATGACATACGTGGCTCCTCCCACTTCCAGTACCATATTTTGTTAAACTTTGAAAAAAAATTATCTATCCATCAAGACCGCTTACTAAACATACCAAATTTCACCATTCTATATTTAATATTCCCGAGTAGAAATCTTGCTCCAGCTACAATAAACACCTGATCAGGCATCCTGACTTCTTTTTCCAGCCTTGATCAGAATTTTTTATCAAGTCCTGATCATTTTTGAAACACAATCCCTGACTTCCGTCTGATCAGGGTAAAAAATCAAGGCCTGATCAGGGTAAACTATCAAGGCCTGATCAGGGTCAAAAATCAAGGCCTGGTCAGTGTAAAAGATCAAGGCCTGATCAGCGTAAAAAATTAAGGCCTGATAAGAGCTTAATTTTTCACGGCTTGATCAAAATGAAAAATCATATGATTTTTCACGGCTCAGGATGACCGATTTTTTCCTGAAATAAAAAATACAACGCATACACAAAAGAGAAAAAGGTACCACTTTATAAATAGGGCTGATCGTTTATTTTTTAATCTTAATATAAAATTTATTACATATATTTTTCACATATATCTATGTGGAAAACAAACATCATTTTTCTTGTATTTGTAATAGAACAAAAACTCGAAATAAACTAAGATATATCACTGTATTATATTCCACTTATCATCCCGAAATAAACTAATATATTTTTTAAACAAAAACTTGAGAAACTTCGTGAATAAAATAAACAGAGCTCAACGTTTTTATGACCAGACGTTTCTAGGAAACGTTACATTGGGCGTTCTGTTCATTTTTTTACGCGACGCTCGAAACTTGTCCCAGTCTTTTGCTGAATTAATCAGGCCTTGATACCGCTCCAACAGCTTGTCCAATTTGCTTCGAAAGAACTTCTATTCCGTGTTCCCTATATTTCGAAATGACAGCTACTGAAAAATACGAAAATGTGTATCCCACTTAGAATTCAATGTCTACAAATATATCTATATAAGGTATGCACATTATTTTATTAGAGTGGCACAAATTTGAGTTCTATTTTTTTTCCTTTTTCTCACCATCCAATTATCTACTTTAAAGAAGAAAAAAAATTGTTGCAAAAGCTGCGAGCGGTCATTTTTTAACGAAAATTAGAATTGAAGCAGGAGAGCCCGTACAGCGAAGACCAACCAAATAATGGTGAGTTGACAGCATAGTGCAGTTCAGTGAATGTAATGTCCATCCGAAGTGCATTTCTTATGGGCTAACTTGCACCGATGGAAATACTTTCACTTAACTGAACTACGCAGTCAACTTATCATTATTCGGTTAGCCTACACTGTCCGGGCCTGTAGCGAAGGCTAACCAAATAATAGGAAGTTGACAGCGTAGTGCAGTTCAGTGGATGTAATGTCCATCGGAAGTGCATTTCTAATGGGCTAACTTGCACCGATGGACTTACTTTCACTTAACTGAACTACGCAGTCAACTTGTCATTATTTGGTTAGCGTACGCTGTCCGGGCCCGTACAGTGAAGGCCAACCAAATAATGGTAAGTTGACAGCGTAGTCAGTTCAGTGAATGTAATGTCCATCCGAAGTGCATTTCTTATGGGCTAACTTGCACCGATGGAATTACTTTCACTTAACTGAACTGCGCAGTTAACTTATCATTATTCGGTTAGCCTATGCTGTCCGGGCTAATCAGCACCGATGGCAAAACATTTACTAGATTGAACTATGCTGTCAGCTTACCATTATTTGGTTGGCCTACGCTGTCTCTTTTCTCCTCTGACAAAGGAGACGGACCAAGTAAAGAAAAATAAAAGCCATACACAAAACAAATATAAATCTACTTACACAGTGGTAGCGCCAACACATGCCAATCCTCAGGAATTTCGAGTTGTTCCTCGCTGAGAGGATCTGTTCCGGATCTGTCAAATGTATCATAATAAATATTTCAACCAATGCATATATAATTTGGCGTATGGTTAATTTACAGTCAGATTTAATCCAATTTATATTTATAGATTTAAGAATTGTAAGTCTTTGAAAAAAAATTAATTGTTATACTAACCTGCTGCTGTATTATTTCTTCGTTTTTTCCCTTATTTAGAGCCCGCTATTCACGCAGACACAGTCATTGCGCAATCTTCTTCCGATTGTGTTTGTCCATCTTATTCACAACGTACACGTTATATGTAAAAATGTATAAAGTTATTAATAATATGTCTCTTGCTTCTCTCGTGTCTGTGTATCATTTGACAAGATGAGGTTAGGCACGTTTTTAGCGTCAAACTGTAGAAGTCCAGTTACATAATGATTGCTTGAAGTTAGCCGGATCAGGCGAATTGAAGTAAGCCGTAAGTCCAGTTGCTTGACATCGCCTGAAGCTAGCCGGGTCAGGCGAATTGAAGTAAGCCGTAAGTCCAGTTGCTCGACCACCGCCTGACCCCAGCTTGATCAGGCAAATTAAGGCAAACTTAAGTAAGGCCTTCGTACTACAAGCTGATCAGGCGCAGATCAAATATCAGGCCAGCCTGACAATATTTCTATTCGGGTTCTTCGCATAAAAAATTGGTGAAAAATAGCACAAATTTTGGCGCAAAAAAGTAGAAACCTCCCTCAAGGCGGGAGCCTGAATTATAAGGTCCAAAAAAGCGTTTTTTCGGGAATTTTTTTATAAGGGAAAATGATAAGTGAGCCCAGTAAACATTGAGGTATCTTTTCATGTATATTTGAACTGTATAAAAAAATTCAACATGATACAATAAATTACTGTAGATTTATCAGCCTATTCCATGTACGTCTTGCCACCGCAGTCCCCAATCGGCGGGAAAGATGCAGCTCGTAATTCTTGACTGAAACAAAAAAAAACCAATAAAATGTTCAATTGTCATATATTTTCCTTCTGGGTGAATTAAGAAAAAGCTGCAAAAATCGTGAAATTATAACTGTTCTCAAATTTGAAAAAAAATGTGTTTAATAAAAACACTTTAACGTGCTATAAAAATTATTTAAAAAGCCTTTTTCAACGACTTTTTCAATTCACTCAGAAGAGATTTCCATACTGAAGAAAATAAACTTTGGTTTGCTTCAATAGGTGGTTTAGTTTTTTTGCCATCACACCCGTCAATTTGGAAAAATCGTGAAAATGAAAACGAAGAAAACGCGCTTCAAAGTTTTCAATAGGAGGAAATATATATCAATCGCTCCTCTGCTTTTGGCCTTGTATCTTCGAAAATATTTACAACTGGCCTCTGTAACTTTGTAGATATATTCTTGGATAGTTTATCTATCGATTTAAACAATATAAAAAAAAAACGATTTTTCGGACCTTCTCATTCCGGCTCCGCCCTTAAGGCTTTAGACCACAGTAACGGGTATCAAATCATGTGCGAAATTAACCATTTTTTCGTATGAAAAAGTGATTCACTCATAAAATTGATTACACATCTATTTAGTATGAATATCAAGCTATTAGAATTTTTTTTCGATGTACACAATGGCCGACTACTAATATTTTTTTGTTATCTTTTTTTTTCGGCGCTCCGCGGCGTGACATTTAGCATCCACAATTTTTTACCTAGAACAAAAAACAACAATTCTCGTCAATCTACATTAGAATACCCAGAGAAGTACGTACGGAATTAAAAAAATTTTGTTTTATTCAAAAGTTGTAGGTATTTGAACTTAAGAAATGAATTATCAGTGAAAAATTTCGTTATAACTGCTCATAAACTGCTCATAAAATGAAAAGTTTTTGATTAATCAGAAATTCCGTACGTACTTCTCTGCGAAATGCAATTAGGAACATAACTTTTAAATTTGAAGTAAACCGAGTGAAAATTGTTGAAGTTATTTGCCACGCCAATTGAAAAAAAGCTGTTTCGAGAAGTTTCGAGTAGTCGGCCATTTTGTGCATCGAAAAAAAAAATATTTTTTCTAACAGCTTGATATTCATACTAAATAGATGTGTAATTAATTTGATGGGTGAATCACTTTTTCATACGAAAAAAAATTGTTAAATTCGCACATGATGTTATACCCGTTACTGTGGCCTAAGGCCTTGAGCAGTGACAGGTGACATCTAGTGGCCGGATCTACGAAGGATTTCTATTGGCCATCTCTCCCTTGTGGCCAACTCCACGGGAATCACCCTACGCAACGAGACATATTTCACAGTCATCAAAAAGAAAACGCAAGCTCGTATTTATTATTCGATTCAGGATTGTCCATTGAAGGCATGGAGGATCAGGCTCGCCGGCTCATTACGCTTTTGATTCAATTGACGTCGCTGTCCCTCGGACGTACGAAAGAGCGCGTTTGCATAATTAGCGGATTCCAGTCGGTCCACACATAGCTACATACCTACACGTGTCTCAAGCCGGAGTAATTGTGTATAGAGACTATACGTACGTACAGTTTCACGTCAAAGGAGATCCTTGGTGGTCGCTCGGTGTACGCGTTCGTTGTATTCGTCGAGTCTGTCGCTTTGTCCCACACGAGCAAGTGAATCGAGCACAGTGTGCACCGACGCGCGTTCCCGCCTTTGTCTTCATCCCTGTGCGTTCGCGAATACCTCGACGAAGTTGGAATGGCTAGAGGATCCATGGGAGAAACTAACAACGGGTATGCAACACCACCCCCACCCCCACCTGCCCGCGTACCGCCGGAGTCAACACGTCCCTTGCTCCCTTCCTGTCTCGTTACGCAATGACTCGGACCCAATGGGAAATAGTCCAGGAAGTTGATCCGCTTCAGACTCCGCCACCCCGAGTCCATTCAATATCTAATTAATCCGCGTCTCGTGTCAGCTGATTTTGATCATCGCTCGGACCCGAACCAGAGGGAACCGAATTTCGTACTAAGGGAACCGTCCTCCATTATGCACGGAATATTGAACTCGAATGGGAACAAGGCGCATAAATGTAGCTTGTTTGGGTTAAAAAATGTAACGGGTATGAAATCATGTGCGAATTTAACAATTTTCTTCGTATGAAAAAGTGATTTACTCATAAAATTAATTACACATCTATTTAGTATGAATATCAAGACTACTCGAAACTTCTCGAACCAGCTTTTTTCCAATTGGCGTGACAAATAACTTCAACAATTTTCACTCGGTTTACTTCAAATTTAAAACTTATGTTCCTAATTGCATTTCGCAGAGAAGTACGTACGGAATTTCTGATTAATCGAAAACTTTTCATTTTATGAGCAGTTTATGAGCAGTTATAGCGAAATTTTTTACTAAAAATTCATTTCTTAAGTTCAAATACCTACAACTTTTGAATAAAACAATATTTTTGAAATTCCCTTTTTGGGAGAAACTTTTTGGACAATTACAGCGTTGTGGTGTAATTAATTGTGACATCATGGAATGCTGCTTATTATGTCGATCGGCAGTGGAATGAATTGTAACGTAATGAAATTATGTTTGTGCAAAGTTAAAGAAACACAAACGGGTGAAACATTTTGAAAATCACTTTCAATGAGAACTCGAGGCTTTGTTCAAGTATTGTGCCACTCACGACTGATTTTACTTTACATCTATGACGTATTTTTAATAATTGAATACATCAAGGATATTTAGATTTTTGGGTGGAGAATTCATAAATGGGAGAAATTTTTTGGAAAACTGTGGCAGCGTTTATCACTGCATTGGGGTGTAATTAATTGCAACGTAATGAAAGTCTGCTTGTTTTCTCTTTCGGCGGTGTAATTAAATTGTAATGTACTGAAATTGTGATTATGTAAAATTAAATAACAGCAACGGGTAAAAGATTTTTAAAAACACTTTTAATGGCCACTTGAGGCTTGGTTCAACTATTTTGCCACTCACTACTAATTTTACTTTACATCTAGGGTGTATATTTAATCATTTTACGTTTAGATTTAATAGATTTAGATTCATACATCTTTGGGGTGTACTTAATTGTGACGTAATGAAATTATGTTTGTACAAATTTAAATAAATAGATGTGGGTAAAATATTTTAAAACACACTTTCTACGGGTACTTGAGGCTTGGTCCAAGTATTGCGCCCCTCACTACTGATTTTACTTTACATCCAGACCGCATATGTGATAATTTTATTTTTTAGATTTAGTATATTTTGATAAAACTTTTTGGAATTTTTTTGCAGCGTTTATTACATAATTATTTTCTAGTTTAGCGGTGTAATTAATTCTAACGTGATGAAATTATTTTTGTGTAAAGTTAAATAAACAGCCATGGATAAACATTTCAAAAAAACACTTTTAAAGGCCACTTGAAGCTTGGTCCAAGTATTGTTCCACTCACTACTAACTTCACTTTACATCTAGGATGTATATTCAATAATTGCAAATGTCGGCTTCTATCGCCTCCCATTGTGTCGCCCATGCATCTTCAGGGCGAGTTTGACAGTCCGAGGGTGCAACATGCGTTACGGACATAAACTTTACAAATCGCAAATTCTGAAAAAATTGGAATGATATTCACCAAATCATTGTAAAATTTCCGTCGCCGTTACAATTTTTTTGTTGAAGCAAAGTGAAAGCCCAGTCGATAAAAATCCCGCTGCGATCTTCCATCCAAGGCGATTAACATTTGGTGCAAAATGTCTCACTTTGTTATCTCTTCAAGATCGAACAATATGAGACCTTTTAGTTTTTACCGCAATATCAGTCTTCTCCGAGAAAAGTGACAAACGAATTTTCAACTGTCTCGTCACATCTCTCACTTTGCTTTAGAGGCTGAGACAGGTTATATTCTCATCT
>OX101783.1:22754766-22877266 GCA_944452715.1 Ophion slaviceki
TAAAAATTACATGCCTACATTTTGAGCGCCCTAAGCTTTTATTGATAGTCACATATAGATGACTTGGTAAACAAATTTTTTTTCTACTTTTTAGTACATTCAATAAAAGCTTTTTTTTGAAAAATGTTTGTTTTTTGCATATAAATAATTTTCGACTTTTTAGTCTTTAGTTGATTTTACTAGGTAGTTGTTACCAGTAGTTTATTAGTTTACGAGCCTCTACGTTAGGAACATGAAATGTTTGTGAAAAATAACAAGGACTGCAATTGGAATTGAACTTACGACTAATTACTGCATGTAAACTTTTCACATACAAACACAGTCGGCTATAAATTTGTTTGTATATGTTGGTGGGATTTTATATGGATGATTAGCTATCGCTAATTTTAGATGGAAAGTTGAACATTTTGTGAATATATTTTAAGTTGAATCATGCATTGTCATCTTGTAGATGCATGTTTGCAAAATTTCAAAGCTCTAAGTAGTTGGAAAGTGGATGAAATATCGATTTTCCATTTTGCATCGCACAGAAAGTCGAGTTAAATAAAATCTTGTCAAAATATTTACAAATGTGGTAGATACAAGGGTTTGTGCAAAGCGCTTTTGGAAAAACGTCCAGCGCGGTGACTACTGCTGCTTGGAAATGAATCATCCGAAATAAAAAAAATCACACGCATTTAATTTTTGCATAAAATTATCTAGTGCTTGGACGAAGAATTCAACAAAATCTTTATTTTTTCAAAATGGCCGTAGTCCAAAGTTCAAAGAACGATTTTCGTTGAAAAAAACGCTCTACTTTTGTCAATAACCAGAAAACTGTGCATCGAAGAGAAAATTCCTTCGTTCGAGCACAGCTTTTGATATTTAAAAAAGCTTGCCAAATTTGAAGTTAATCAGTGCAGTGATTTCTGAGATAGCGTGATCACCGATTTTGAAAAAATCATTTTGAGAAAAACTCTTTTAGAGTTCGCCGGCTCGCGAAACCTACTTATGAATGCCCAAAACTCCCTCAATTTTAAACGGATCGACGAGCAATTTTCCGAAAATATTTTTTAAATGTTATATTTTGAGGTTCTGTCAAAAACCAAAAATCGATGTTTATAAACATTTCAACTAGGTGTAAGCCCTTAAGAATAGTATAACAAAAACAATCCATATAATCATAAATGATATATATCATTGTATAAATTGTTGTTCTTATTATTGCCATTATCGTTAAACCCTTCATTACTGTTATTGTTATTATTCAACCTATATTACTATCATTATTATTATTTTTAATATTATCATGATTAGTATTTTACATTTTTTCCAATTTGTATAATTATTACTATTGATATTTTTATTTGTACATCGAAATACTTTTTTGTATTTGTAAACTCTATGGGGTTTTTTCCCTTTTACGTTCGCAATCCATCTCATCATTGTAATTTTAATTAGGTAACTTTTTTTTCATCCCTCTCTCTCTCCCTCTCTATATCACCATCTTACTCTATAACACCATCCTTTCTTACCGCGCTCACCGTCAAGTCGCACTGTTATCAATATCCATCTTACAATAATTACAAATCGGCCGCGACATCGTGTCGAGAGATCTCGTCAAATTATTATTAAGTTGCCATGCCACGTAGCGCGATTAATATTTCACTTTCCGACGTACCTATGTGTGCTATATACCGCGGCGCCAAGCTATGTACACGCGTACGTAAAATCTGCAATCCCGCCTAATTGTTAGTCACTCCCTTACCGTACAACGTCATATTTCTTCGGTTAATTCCGACACCAAGACCGGAATTATATCACCAACAGATAATAAAGGTTGTGTGAAACGCCTGGGATGCAAGTTTTTTTTCATTATTACTATACAGTGGCGAGTAGAAAAGCCACGTTATGCGATACACGTTTTCCTCGGTATCATCGTTATTTTTTATACATTGATAACTTGCGTCCGCAACGCTGCAGAATTTCTGTTTCGTATTTTTTTTCCTTTCATTAAAACTAAATTAAAATAAAGTTACTGGAGATTATGATATTCATAATTCTAATGCATATAATAATAATAACGCATTTTATAATAAAGATAACAATGACAATGAATAAGAATCATTTGGGGGAGATAAAATAATAAGGTGGGCATAAAAATTGGAATACGGTAAGAATGTAAAAAGGGGAAGAACCCCGTATTAGGGAAGGATAACAAGGAACATCACGCTTCTGCCTTCGATTTTGTTGAAACTCATATATGTGATAAGACATTGAAAACTATTAGACGCGTGTTTTTTTTATTGGCGGCAAAACAGTTTTAACGAGGGAAACGACCCCTCAAAGAAAGGCGTGTCGAGGGGTGATTTTGCAATTTCACCCACGAGCAATCCACCGATGTGAGTGAAACAAACACCAACATTTTCCTAAGGTAAAGCGATGAATAATCCACTATAGAAGTATTGAGAAAAATTAATTAAGGGGAGACACGCCTTCCTTTAAATGGTGGTTTCCACCGTTGAAACCGTTTTTCCACGGTTAAGAAAAATACGAGTCTAATAGTTATCAATGCTTTATGACATATATGAGTTTGTACAAAATCGGAATTGGACACTTGAACTGTATTCCTTGGGAGACAGAATAAAGAATAAAAAATAAAGTACAGTAAACCTGCAAATAGTAATAATAACATTAGTAATCACAATAGATATAATAATGATACCGCATCTTAATATAATAATAATACGGATAATTTTGGCGTAGGGATTTTGGCGAGCGCACCGCCCGGGAGTGCGCTCAGCGCTCTCGCAATAGCCACCGGTGTGCAGGGTTAACCACCCGACATGTCGAGAACACGCACAATCACCTACACAAACACGTCCGAAGGACATACCGGTGATGCGAATGATCAGGGACCTTATAAACGGGTCATCCTTAGAAAACGAATGCTCGCGGTCCCCTGTAAACGGGGTCCAGCGAAAAGCGAATGGGAGTGAGTGTGCGTGTGAATGTCGGAGGGCTCAAGTTTTGATCACCTCCTGTATTGCTATCGGATGAATGCGAGTAAATGAACCGGTAAACGTCAAAAAGGCGGACATTCATTAACACGCACACTTAACATCGGGGGACGACACTGGGACCCCCCAGCCGTCCTCCGCGGCAGGCGGCCTCGGCGCGGACTGCCGGAGGATACCTTGAGAAAACCAGGCTCGATACTCCTGAGCCGCGGGATAATAGAGGGACCCGGGTCCTCTTAGCCGGATGGACCTGGCTGCCCAATCAGCCAGCGCATAGTCCCCATACTGTTGTTGTGCTGGGTGGCGCCCGAATCGGGCCCTGCAGCAGTTGCGGGGGGGGGGGGGCTCGATGAGGCCACTGGTGTCCGCTCTGTGGCAGCCGGCGGCAGGGATGTGTCGGCGGGGACGCGTCCGGACGGTCCGTGGCGTCTGTACCCCAAAGCACACTCACATACACAAACAAAAGAGAGTAAGGGAGAAATGGAAAAACGTAACAGCACAACAAAAAGGAAACAGGGCAAAAGACAGTACCAATCGCGTCCGTAGCGGAGACGACTGAGACAAAAATTAGGGCCCAGCTACAGTTCATTAGAGAATGCCTGGTGAAAATGGAAGTTAACACGCGAGTGCACCGAAACATTAGCACCGTAATAACGGCGAACATGGCAAGGATCAGGGAAGCGGCAGATGAGGCGTGGCAGACAGAATGCATGTGCTCGAAACCGCTAAGGGACAATGTGGCGCGAACGAACAAGTGACGCCCCAAACGAAACGAAAGCGCAGGTCCACGGGCTTAAGCCCGGACCTGACGCCGTCTAAACGGCCGACGGAGAGTGCGGAGCCCACCCCGTGGCAAACAGTTGTGCAAAAACAGAAAGGCCGACGACTCGACAGAACAGGCAGGTGACGAAAACGCCGACGACTGTGACTGCGACGCCGACGGCAACAACTGCGACGCCGACAGTGAATATAGGGGATGGGAGCCGCTCAGCCCGAAAAACCGGTGATGAGGTGGTCCTCATCAGACCCAGCGGGGGCAAGACATACTCTGAAACACTGCAACGCATGAAAGCCGTTGACCCTGCTACCGAAAAGGTGCAGGTCAGCTGCTATCGCATGCCAATGGACGGAGGTGTCTTGCTCCGCGTCAAAAGCGGGACAAACTTCGGCAAGCCCTGGGAGCGGGCGCACAGGTGCAGGACATTACCTCTAACGTTAGAATGGACATACTGAACCTGGACTGTGTTACTGACAAAGAGGAAGTGACGGCACATCGACTAGAGATAAAGGACACGCGGGACCCGAAGGTGCATACCTTCGGGCCCAATAAACAGGGTGTGCTGTGTGCTAGCTTGAGGAGGGTGCCGCAAAAGCCTTACTCAACAAAGGACGGCTGAAGACAGCATGGGTGTACTGCCGCGTCAGACCTAGGACAGAAGTGAGAAGGTGCCATCGGTGCCTTGGGTACGGACATACTAGGACAGAATGCAACGTACCGAACAGAAGGCAACTCTGCCGGAAATGCGACAAGGGGGACCACGTCGGTAAGGACTATAGAATGGAACCGACATTCTTCCTGTGCACTGAGGCGGAGCACGAGAGTACCGCGCATGCACCGGGCTCCGGGGCGTCTGCGGTCTTCAGGGTGGCGCTGGAGGTGTGCAGGAAAAAGATAAAGACGTGACAGTGTTACAAGGCAATATGCACAGATGCGAAAAAGCACACCTCCTGCTTCCTCAAATCGCGACGGAACGTAACGCTGACGTGCTCATATTAAGCGGACAGTGCAGGTACACAACGAACCCAAAGTGGTTCCAAAACAGCGCGGGCACGTCGGCCATATGGCTTTTAAAAAACTACGGGATGCACGTTCTCGACAGCGCAGCGAGGAACGATTTCGTCTGGGTGAAAGTAGACGCTCCGACGTACGTCAGCTCCTACTTGACGCCGAACTGCTCCGCTGGAGAGTTTGAAATGGAAATCGGCACGCTGGAAGACTCATTGAGGGAGCTGCCCGTGGGGCTTGATAGTCGCGGGCCACCTTAATGCGAGAGCTATCGAGTGGGTCATTACCAAGACAACAAACGTGAGTGCTGCTAGAAATGGCAGCAAGACTTAACTTGATAGTCGCCAACACGAGAAGGGTACCGACATACGTGAGACCGGGGGTGGGCTCCTCGATACTGGACGTGACAGTGATCTCGGACGGTATGCTGCCACTAATGAGGCGATGGACGGTGATCAATGAATGCACGGCCAGCGACCACCAATACATCGTCTTCGAGGTGGCGGGACCTACAGCGATGCGATGTAACGGGCCGGAACGGCCTCCGCGGTGGAATGTACTCAAACTGGACGGCGACAAATCCTCGAGGGCATAATCCTCCTCGATATGTATAACGAATGTCTTACGACAGGAACGTTTAGCACGCGCTGGAAGACAGCTGGATTTGTCCTCATTAGTAAAGGAAATGAGAAACCACATATGCCGTCTTCCTACAGATCTCTGAGTCTCCTGAATGCGACGGGCAAGGTCTTCGAACTCCTTCTTAGACCGAGACTGACAGACGCGTTAACTGCGGCCGGGGATTCCAGACAGCCAGTACGGGTTCCGCAAAGAGCGATTGACGATAGAGGCGATCCGCGAGGTAGCTGCGACTGTGAGGATGACGGACGAAGCTTGCCACAGGGCAAGGCCCCTAGTTATACTGGTGACACTGGACGTGAGGAACGCCTTTCACTCGGCTAGGTGGGGGGATATCTTGGGGGCGCTGGAAGGTACTTTCCGGAACCCTCCCTACCTTCTTCGGGTATTGAACGACAAACTCAATGACGGACATATCACGTACGAGACGAAGGAAGGAGCGGTGATCCGTAACATTACCGCGGCGGTCGCGCAAGGATCTATACTAGAACTGGACTTGTGGAACGTGACTTACGATAGCCTGCTAAGGCTGGAGATGCCGCGAAACGCACAGCTCGTCACTTACGCTGTGTGACGTGGCGGCGGTGATCGTAGAGTACAACGCAGATCTGGCCCAGCCGACACTTAACCTGGTCATGAGGCGCATCAACAGATAGATGACCGCTCACGGACTCACTCTTTCACTACACAAGACAGAGATCCTCATGTTGACCAGACGACGGATACCAACGATTATACCGATGACAGTCGGGACGGAACAAACGGGACCTAGGGGGGGGGGACAAGTATCTGGGGGTGGCCCTGGATACGAAGCTGACCGTCTGGACATACATAAAACGGACGGCCGAGAGGGCGGCGGTGAAGATTACATCGCTTAGCCGCCTGATCGACACGCTCGAATCGAAACCGTCGATACGCAGACTACTGCTCGCAACGGCTCACTCGATCCTCGTGTATGGCGCAGAGATTTAGGCGGACGCGTCCGCCGTCAAAGAGTACAGAAAAGCAATGACGTACGTACAAAGACAGGGGGCACTAGGGATAGTGTGCGCCTATAAGACCGTCTCAGCCGAGGCGGTTCTGGTGGTGGCGGGCGTGATTCCTATAGACCTACTAGCCACAGAACGCAAACGAATGTATGAACGCGACGAACGGACCGAAAGAGTTTACGCGGCAACTCGTGAAAGGGAAAGGACCCTGACGAACGCTGGACGACCGAGACGGGTGGAAGGTGGACCAGACAACTTATACGGGACCTAAGACGGTGGACGGAGCGGGTTTTGGGGAGGTAAATTTCTACCTAACTCAATTCCTCACCGGACATGGATACTTCCGCACGACATGAAACGGATACGGACACCACACTTTAAGTACTGCGGACACATACGAGACAACCTGGAACATACGTTCTTCACGTGCGACAGATGGACGACACTAACACAACCACTGAAACGGAGAACAGGTGTTATCACACCTGATAACATAATCCGATCGATGCTACAGGAAGAACACAGCTGGACGCTCGTCGCCACGTTCATCGAGGAGGTTCTGAGAGAAAAGAAAGAGGACGTAGAAAAGAAAGAGGACGGAGAGTGAATGAAAATGAATGGCGAAGAAATGAAAGGTGATGGTGTATGAATGGGATCTTGGGGACTGACAGACGGCACGAAACGGACGATGGACAGGTCCCGTGGGGGTGAAGTTTTGCCTACTTACGTGTTGCCACCCCGCGGAGGCAGGTCGGAAGAGGTTTTTAGTCGGTAGGCCATGAGGAAAGTGAGGACACGAGAGAGAACGGGTGTCTCTCCTATGGCGCCTAATGCATTTTCCCCCTCGTAACAAAAATAATAATACTTATAATGATAATAATGTTTACTGTAATAATTGAGATAACAATAATGACAATAATAGAAGAAAAGGAGAGTAAGGAATTCGGTAACGAAGAATCGTTACCGAATTCCGAGAGTAACGAATTTCGATCGAAATGATAGCTTTAACGGAGGAGGAAAAATGTTGCTGATTTTCATGATTTTTTTAAGGGACAGATTGCTTCGCCATTTTTTAGACTTTGGGTACTTTATTTCTACTTTCGGCTGTTACATGGTATTTTTTAATCAATCTTCAGAAATGGCAGATATGGCATGGTCTTGTAAACTGCATTTTCAAAACTGGCGTGACGTACTTAAGAAACCAATCGACCGATTCTCATGAAATATGGTATAAGACTTTCTAACCTTATTGTCTAAAGCGTGACTCTAAATGTTATAGAAGATTACAAGAAAAATGTTTTATTGCAAACTGTAGCCATTCTTTCGGAGTATTCAATCGTTTTGTTTCAAAGCGTACCATTTCATCAGTTTCCACGATTTCTCACTTTTTCTTGGTTTATATTGAGTGTTAATGATTTCTTCCATTAATTATTTCTTCCATTAACACTCATACTTGGCGTATGAGTGTTAATGGAAGAAAAATTTTAATGGGTTTTTTTTTCAGATTAATCCCGCCGACGCTACTTATCACGCCGTCTGACAACATCCGCCGCAACCCGTTTAGAAGACCATGCCATACCACCGGCTTTTTTTAAATATAAATAAACAAAAAATTCCAGGTATCAGCTAAAAACGATAAAGAAATGTTTCCTTTAAAAAATATCATGAAAATCAGTAATATTTTCCCCGCCTGAAGGTATCACCCCCCTTCTGTTCAAAATACACATACATATTCATGTAAAACTCCAATTGCGACGTACCTCGTATTCAGCTCGTTGCCATTTCGCGCTCAAAGAGCGGGCACATTTGCTAGCCCCAGCGTGTAGCACACGCCCCGGATCTCTGGCCCACGTTTCCAGACAATCTGCCAAAATTACTTGCAATTCGTGATAGTTGCGAGAGGAGCATGCGGGGGTGGGGCGTACCTACACGAGGAGACACGATGCTCGAAGGACCGCGCGATCCCAGACAGCTATAAGGATCGGAGGCAGTTCAAGAAGCCAAGCTCAACGAAGTAAGGCACCGCTGCCGAAGGTATCTATACGGAAAGGGAGGAGGACAAGGGTGCAGAAGGGATCCGAAGGGATGAGACAAGAACGAGACGGAGATAGTTGAGTAAACTTTGCTCCGACTTCGCATTGGCCGCGAGGATGTGCGCCGAGTCTGGGTCGCACCTTACCGCATGAATACGTAATTCAGTAATCCGCGGCCGTCTTGCTCTTTGCCCCTCTCTCGTTCACGCACCTGATCTGCCGTCTCACTCGTCCTTTCGCTAATACCCAGACCTTCTCTTCGGACCGGAATAACGTGAATGTTTATATATATACAGGATGATTCACAACTATTGGGGTTTCCTTGCTGAGTATACAGGGTGTGCCACCGCGAGCAAAACGCTTTTTTTTAAACGCCGTGCGACAAAAATTAGCCAAGATATTCGCGTTCAAAGTCCGATGTCGAGTAAACGATGGCAGTAGTTGCTCATGCGCTATTTTTTTTTCTCCAAGGCGTTACATCCATGTAGCTCAGCGAAAAATGAGACTTTTTGGATTTTTTTTAAATCGGTACTCAAAAAGCAAACAAAATGAAATTTCGAGGGTTTATTGTACATGTGTTGACGTATACAAAAAGAATTTTTTAACGTCAAAATAACGTATTAGTCGTAGCTACACCAACAAAGAACATCAATTAAGAACGCCTTCGATTTTATTGATACTCATCTATGTGATAAAGCATTGAAGACCTTTCAACACGTATTTTTTTTATAAGCGGAAAAATGTTTTTGAGGGGGGGGGGAATCACCTCTCGAAGAAAAGCGTGTCGCGAGGTGATTTAGCAGTTGCACACATAAGCAGTCCACCAATCTAAATGAAACAAAAACTAAAATTCTATAAATTCAAGCAATGGAAAATCTCCCCCTTAAGAAAAAAGCGTTTTGCTCGTAATGACACACCCTATATGCTCTCAAACCCTAAGAGTTTTGAATCTCCCTATATGTACTTTACACATTTAGAGTCCTTATCCAATACTTCGCTAGCACCCTAGTTCGCACTATATACCAAACTGGATCGAGCCTCTTCCACGCGGTATCTCTTCATCACGGTCCTCGACTCCTTTCGCATCGCACCAACCCTCCACAATCCCGCATAACTGTGCATATAATTCCACTGTACATGTGAGGATGCTTCGCAGGACTTTCCTGAAGCCCGTAGACAAAACGCCTCGTCACATTCCGGGATCACGAGTGCGCCAATCCGAGGGCCACGAGCTTTTAGCCGAGCAGGGAAATATGCACCACGCACAAATGGACAAACAAAAGCGAGGAGATATGGAGAACGTTACGCACACCCGCGAATCAACCGGAAATACACTCGCGATAATTACGAGAGGCTTTTGCACGAAGAAGTCACTTCTTTTCGTTGCTGGTTCTTTTTTTCTCTAGTTCTGCATCTAGGTATACGATTGTCTGTTTAGTGCGACGAGGGCGCGAAAGGCGTCAAGGAGAAGGGTCTAATTAATTAAAAGGGAAAATGCATCATTTTCCAGTTAACGATTTTGTAATACTTCGTTATGCAAGTTCAAAATGAGAAAACTTGATGTTTTTTAAACGCAGTTTTTTTTAATTAATGTTGGACAGGTGGAGCTTATATATGTTATTCTTGTACAGTATGAGGATCGAAAAAGAAGGTGTTCGCACATGCAGCTTTTTTAAATAACTGCGCAACGAAAAGAATAAGGGGAATTATTTTATTTCATCGTTTATTGCAAATATCAATTACGTAAGTGAATAGAAATTTCTCAGAAATTGTACAACAAATAGCAAGATGTACTAACACGATTTTTAAAAATAGATTAATTTATCCTTTAAATATATACATATATATAAGGGTGGCACAAATACGAGCTCTATTTTTTCCTTTTTTGTACCATCCAATTATGTTCTTTAAAGAAGAAAAAAGATTGTCGCCGAAGCTGAACGCTGTCAAAAAATATTTAGAGGTCACTCAAGCCTCACAAAAATTCAAATTTTCATAAAAAAATCGATTTTTTTTTCGTCCACTTCTTACCCATGAATTTTACGCTTTATAATTGCTAAATTAACCTCGCGAAAGCTCTAGCCGGCGAATGAATATTTAGTGGTCGCTCAAGGTTTGCGAAATTTACAATTGCACTATAATTTCTTGTAGCCTAAAAACATAATAAATAGTGAAGTGTTACATTTTCTGAATAATTTATTATAATAGTTGTAACAAACACCAATTAGACAATATGTGTTATTATATATAATTATGTATTATTGTGTTATCACGTCGCTCATCACAGAGTACAGCTACGATTGGTCCGCAGTTCGACTAACGAGACCAACTGTGGGACGCATTACTATGCGCGGGAAACAGCTGCCACTTCAGTTTTACGAATAAAACGACCTGTAATTTTGTTCACGGACAAGAGCTTCAAAAAAGTATTTTATATGAACAAAGATTATAATTCTTAGATTAGAAGTGGGAGGTAAATTTGAAAAATCTGTTTCTAAAGAAAAAAGGATTAATTGTTTAAAAACTTTACAAAGCATCAAATTTCTGAGTGGGAAGAGTTAAAGAAATGGGCGTAAATTGGAAATTTCGAAGCTTTTGAGCGACCACTCAATATTCATTGGCCGGCTAGAGCTTTGGCGACGTTAATTAAAAAATTATAAAGCGTTAAATTCATGGGTGAGGAGTGGACGAAAAAAAGATCGATTTTTTAATGTAAATTATAATTTTTGGGACGCTTGGGCAACCTCTAAATATTTTTTCACCGTTCGCAGCTTTCGGAACAATTTTTTTTTCTGTAAAGACAATTGGATGGTGAGGAAAAGGAAAAAGGAGCACAAATTTATGCTACTCTAATACACGCGCGCGCGCGCGCGCGTGTGTGTGTGTGTGTGTGTGTGTGTGTGTGTGTGTACAAGGTGACAATTATAAAGTAGCCATGTATTTTCAAAGGGGCTTGCACAGGGACTTTTTAACTGAAAAAAATATAATTTTAATGGTTTTTCCAATCCTCTTCTGCAAAAATATACCGTATTTTTGTGATACGTAGTATTCGCCAAGAAAATGACAATTCTGGAAAACCAAAACTCGATTTAACAGCAGAACGAAGATCATTAAATTTCGAATATGAAACACTGTTGAAAAACTTTTTTCTGGTAAATACTGCTCATCACAAAAATTCGCTATCTTTTTTAAAACCATTGGATATCATATTTTTCGCGGTCGCAAAATCTCCGCGCCAGACCCTTTCAACCACATGGCCACCTTGTAATTCTTAACCTGTATATTTATATGTATGTCTAGAAAAGTACGTCTACATTTTACATTATATAGGGGAGGTTGGTATTTTTCATCAATAATGGATCATTTTCGAGTTTTTAATTTTGTAATAATTCGTTGCGCAAGTAAAAAATGAAAAATTTGATGTCGTCGCGAATGCACGATTGTCTGCCGAACGCAATTTTCTTAATTCATCATGGACGGATAGTCCTGGTATATTTTATTCTTTTACAATATGAGTAAAAGAAAAAGTATATGCACGCACAAATTTTTTTACATAATTTTAAAATTATGTTTAAAAAGTTGTGTGTACTTTTTTCTTTCGACATATATACTCGAAACTTTTTTTTTTTCATGAAAAAATTCAGTTTTGCGATTATTTTATTCGATAATTCATTTCGAATATAAATAACGTATGTCAATATAATTCCTTACAAAATACAAGGAAAACAACAAAATATACAAATACTTTTTTTAATACAGCAGTATGTTTAATAATAATTCATTTCTTCAGTTCCAACCCTTAGTATACCTTACAAGGGTGTTCGCCCACCTTCGATTTTGTTGAAACTCATATGTGTGATAATGCATCGAAGACTACATGTATTTTTTATCGTCGGTGAAACGTTTTTAAGGGGACCCCTCCTTTAAGAGGTGGTTTTCCCCCCTTAAAACCGTTTTTTCGCCGATAAAAAAATACGTGTCTAATACTTTTCAAAGCTTTATCACGTATATGTGTTTCAACAAAATCGACGGCGGACACTTAAGTGATCTTCCTTGTTATCCTTCAGTATACCTTTTCGTGTTTTTACGTGCTACCCTTCTCAATTGAACCTTTTCCTATTACTCCCTACCTGCACTTCGATAACCTAACCTAACTTCGTAAAAAACGTGAAAATGACGTCTGCATATCACATTATGTAGCTTTCGTGCCAACATTAAAAGCGTACAGCGAGGCAAGTAATTCTCAACGTACTGCAACATTTCCTGTGGCTAATCTGGATGAGGTTCGGAGGATTTAACCGCTGAGTCATATTTTATCCTTAAACTTCCGGCAGTAAATGTGTGGCTAAAACTTTCAACGCAAAGTAAATGGACACGAATATTTTATTGAAAATCATAAAACACGGTCGTTTTTTGAATGGTATGAATTGTTTGGTGTTTTCTTTCATTTTTTACGCGTCTCGTAAATTTTTTATTATTTGAGAAGCACTGTCTCGGTGAATGTTTAATGCGGTAGTCGTTGGTGGAAGTATTACTATCGACAGATTACTACGTTCTTATTCAATAAAAAATGCCTTCCCCCCTCTCTCTCACCCCTCTTCTTTTCGCTCCACTTCCATCATTTTGTCGCTCTAGAAGATGCTCCTTCGGTTTTCAGTAAAAGGCCATCAGGATCGTCAAGGTCACCAAGGTCATCAAGATAGGAAGCATCATACCAAATTCCGCTAAGCCTGGTGTGCAACCTCCGGTGGAGTACAGCGTAGTTCCGGTCTCTGCAGCTCGTGAATTAAACCGATCCTCGCGGACACCCGTTTCCGGTTCGCGCTCCGTTTCTGCGCCTCTTCCTTCCTGTCCCTCCGTCAGGCAACACTTGCTCTCTCAAGCTCATCCGCTGATACAATAATGAGCATGAAATTGCAAGAAGCAAGTGGCAAAAGCGTACCACCTCGCGGACTTTAATACTCTGGAAAAAGTCGTGATACTCCGATACGATAAGCTGAATGAAGAATAGTGCTCATAGCTTGTCGCAGAGTCAGACATACGAAAATTCCACTTTCATTTTTCCTAACAAAATAATGTGGTAGTTGGCTATGTTTTTCTTGTCGAAAGAGCCAATTGCACCATTAATCGATTAATGAAGAATTTTTTTGGAACGAAATAAAATTTAAAAAATCATCGATGTTGATACGCCGATCGCGAGCAATTTGAAAGAATTCCTTTTCGGCGAACACGTTACGGAGAATTTTGTTTTATTGCACTTAACAGACAAAGTAATATAAAATTAATATATTACAATAATCATACATAATAAATACATTATGATAATAGGCAAATGTACAAAAGTAAAAATGATGATGATACTTGAATGTCATGATAAAAAAATAGAAGATAGGGACATGTTACGAATAATAATAATCACAATGACGACGATGATGATAATAATAATACAACAATAATACGATGATAAAAAAGATGACAATAATAGTAAACATAATAATAAATTAAAAATAGAATAAAAATTAATTTCAAAAGTGAAGACAAGCACAATGCATAAATAAATCATAATCATAATAATAAATATGACAGCAGACTCCTCGCTCCAATTTTTGCATCCCTTAGCCAAGATATTTTTCGTAAAAAAAGGATAAACACGACGACGAGGAAAAAAGCAAAAAATCATAAAGAATTTAGCTGGATTGCCCGCTCATTTATAGTGCTGACTTACTACGACGATATTTTATACAGTTTGAGGAAAATGGCTGAACATTCTCATGGTGTGTAGGTAGTGCTACAAAATTTTACTGCAGGCCGTATAAACGCAGTGCGCGTGGTTCGCGCATGCAGTAGGTATACGTCCAGCAGGCTCGCCCAGGAGAGCTCCGCGAAAGGGTTGAATAGGTTGGCGATATGGCGTCCCACGTGGTTAGTGACAGCGTTCTGGGCAGCTATCCACAAGCTCGAGAATGATTAAATCAGCGGAAATTCCATTTTCCCTAGTGCGCGGTATGTACTCGTCAGGAACGCCCGCGCGTGCGTTCTGTTGTGTATCTATACGCATGTATCTGCGGCCAAAACGAAATTTCGCGAGCGCGGTTTATGAGAGCTTCACGCACGTATGTATACACGGTGATGGACAACTATTAGGTTGCCCTTGATGAGCACCCATATAGGGTGTGTTATTACAAGCAAAACGATTTTTTTTTTTTCAATTTCGTGCGGCAACAATTGGCGGGAGATTCACGTTGAAAGTCCGACGCTGAGTCAACAATGACACAGTAGTTGCTCACGCGCAATTTATTTTTCTTCAAGTATCAATCAAAAGTTTGTTATTCTTTACCGATTTTTTTAAACTTCAAACGCAAATTTTTCAGCCTATTTGTGTGACACATTTTAGGGGGTACTGTAGTCAAGAAAATTGAAAAACTCGATTTTTGGCACTTTTTTCAAGTTTAGACTGTGGAGGATATGTTCTCGAAAGCAAATTTTTCGAAATTCCTAATATTTACGAAGTTATAGCCATTTAAATACGGCCGGATTGAGAGGCTGCACCGGCGCGAAGTGGACAATGGTCAACAGTCTCCGTATAACAAACAACATTCATTTCGAAGTCGAAGAAGGCACACTTTACGAGGCAGGAATGACCGATTGAGGGGGGAGATACCTTTAGGCGGGGAAAAAGATTGCTGATTTTCATGATTATTTTTTAAAGGAAAGTTGTCTTCACCATTTTTGAGACGTAGGGTATGTTTTGTTATTACTTTCGGCTGTTACATGGTATTTTTTTTTAAACAGCGTTTTAAAAACTGGCGTGACGTATAGCTAAAAAACGAATGGACTGATTCTGATGGAATTTCGTATAAATTTTTCTAACCTTATTCTCTAAAACGTGACCCTAAATGTTTATGAAAATTGGAACAAAAGTATTTCTTATTGCGAAATGTAGCCATATTTTCGGAAAATTCAATATTTTTGTTTCAATGCGTACTGTTTCATCGATTTTCAACATTTCTTATTTTTTCTTGGTTCATATTCTGCGTATGAGTGATAATGAAAGAAAAATCTTCGTTGGTTTTTTTTCAGACTAATTCCGCCGACGCTACGTGTCACGCCGCCTGGCAACATCCGCCGCAACGCGTTGAAAAGACCGTACCAAACCTCCTCCATTTTCTAACATTAATTTTTGAAAATAACATGTGACAGGCGGAAGTAGTAAAAAAACATACCCCAACACCCGTATTCATAGATGTACCTTGAGGAATCCTTGTTCCTTGTTCTTTGTTCAGAAAAAAGAACAAGAAGACCTTATTTCTTAAGGAACGACTATGAATAAGGGTGTTAGTCTCAAAAATGGTGAAGAAATATTTCCTTTTAAAAAAATCATGTAAATGAGCAATTTCTTTGTCGCCTAAAGGTATCTCCCCCCTTAATGTAACGTAAGTATGACGTGCCAGTATACCACTTACAAGGAACATCACTTAAGTGTCTGCCTTTGATTTTGTCGAAACTCATATATGTGGTAAAGCATTGAAAACTATTGACACGTACTTTTTTGTAGGCAGAAAAACGGTTTCAAGAATGGGAGGAAAACCACCGTTCAAAGAAAAGCGTGTCGAGAGGTGATTTAGCAGTTTAACCCGTACGCAGGCCACCGAGCTGAATGCAAAAAAAAACCACAATTCTTCTAATGTAAAGCGATGAAAAATCCACTATTGAAGTATTGAAAAAAAATTAAATTACGGGTTGATACGCCCTTCTTTGAGGGGTGGTTTGCCGCCTTAAAACCGTTTTCCGCCGATAAAATAAATGCGTCTCTAATAGTTTTCAATGTTTTATCACGTATATGACTTTCAACCAAATCGAAGTGATGTTCCTTGTTGCGGCGGTCTGAAATTGAATTCAAAACTTCAAACGCGTTATTCTCGAAACTACTTGTTTGGGTTTGTTTGGGTTTTTGGGTCAACCTGGTTGACATAAAATCTCGAGTTCTATTCAACATATTGACTTTAAATTTGGTATGGACCTCCAATATACATCCCTCTATACTCCCTATCTTGGGCATTGCAAAATTATTATTACCATTAAAAAAGTAAAACTTTGAAAAAAGCAGGGCGATAAATTAACTTTTTTCCAGTCACCATTGAAAAAAAAATTCTTTGGTACCTGCCATAATTTTTATTTGTTCTGTACGTTCTTGCTACATAAATAAAATAGAAATTAAAAAATGGATGGTAAAAATATATAGATTTTTTTTATCAAACCCCAAAAACGCCCGAAATTTGGGCCTGTAGATTAGAATACCCATTAAAAAAGAAGCGTTTTGCTCGACATTACACAACGTATATGCCCACAAAAGTTACCCTAAGAGTTGTATATCACGTTGTATATAAATACCATCTATATGTTATTGTCACCTCGGTTAACTTCAACGATCACTGCCAATGACGAAAAGGACGCGAGTAACGAGATCCGACGCGAAAATCAACGCGCCTACATGCGCCCTTACTATTCTCAGAAATTCAATCGCGCTCGATGCAACGGACCCTAACGGGAAGCCCCGCGGAAGTTACATACATCAACGCATATAGGAATGTGGCATGTGATCCCTCTCTGTATAATGCGTTTAACGCGCATGTCCTTCAAGGGGTCTTCTCACTATAGACGTTAAAAAAAGCTTATTTTCATGCATTTTTTTGAATAGGTTTATATTATAGATATTGATATGAAAGTTGTCATACCCAATAAATAGATTTAGAAAAAAGTTATGTATTTGTGTAACCCAAACAAACTTTAAACCCGTTTTTCTCGAAACAACGGCTTTCGACGGCTTGTTGATAAAATCTTCGAAACTACTGAACCGATCGTTATGAAATTTGAACCACATATACTTTACAAGTATAGCTATAGCGCATGTGGAGAATTTTTTTTAATTTTGATATGTACTATTTTTTTGCCGAAAACACTGAAAAAAAACACGTTTTTTTGTTTTTTTTTCGAAAAATGCCCGCCATTTTGTTATTTTTGCATATATATCAAAAATCGTATGATATGCGCTATAGCCATTAACATACTGAATCTAAAACCGTTTGATTTTTTTGTTTCGGATGATCCATCTCCGAGATTTCATCAATAGCGCAGACCTACAATTTTTTAGGGCATTTTTTTAAGTACCATTTTCGTCTATAAATAGTGACTCAAAGAAATAAATGATTTTTTAAATGTATTTCGAAAGTGAGATTATTAAGTTTAAGAACTTTTATATCATCGTCTATAATATAAACATATCAAAAAAAAATCATGAAAATAGCCTTTTTTAGCGTCTAAATTGAGAAGACCCCGTTAGGCACATGGTCCTTGATATTTCCGATAAAAAATATATCGATGAATGAGAAAAATCGTCGATTCTTTTGCTTTTTCGTAAAAACTAGGTTTTATGAAACGACGTAAAACGAACCTCAAAATCTATTCGTCCGATTCACTTCAAAGTCGAACAGAGCATCGTATATGAACATTCTTTGTCGTATGAGCGGATGATGTTTTTATACGTTCGCCCATTTGTTAATGACGTATGATTAAAGTAGTTTTTTCTATCGAAAATCGAACTTTTTTCCTACAGCTTGCTGTTTTCGTAATTTTCAACATTTCTACGCAGTATCCGGTTGTATGAAAATACTATTATTATACTAAAAGTAATTTTTTTATTTCCGGTCCAGATAACCCGAGTTACCAGAACCACCTACACCGATTGGCCAAGTAGCAATGGTAGCCCTTTGTCTAAATAATAAAAACTCCATCGTTGATCGAATTTTTCAATTAAAAAAACTCAAACTCGGCAAGACGATGTATCAATTATGTGTAAAATCCTCACCTCGTCATTCCAATAGTCTCATAAGAAAAAAATATTAACAACCAATCAGTTTCTTGGACCCCAACCCGAATAGAAATATTGTCAGGCTGGCCTGATATTTGATCTGCGCCTGATCAGCTTGTAGTACGAAGGCCTTACTTAAGTTTGCCTTAATTTGCCTGATCAAGCTGGGGTCAGGCGGTGGTCGAGCAACCGGACTTACGGCTTACTTCAATTCGCCTGACCCGGCTAGCTTCAGGCGATGTCAAGCAACTGGATTTACGGCTTACTTCAATTCGCCTGATCCAGCTAACCTCAAGCAATCATCATGTAACTGGACTTCTACAGTTTGGCGCTAAAAACGTGCCTAACCTCATCTTGTCAAATGATACACAGACACGAGAGAAGCACGAGACATATTATTAATTACTTTATACATTTTTACAAATAACGTGTACGTTGTGAATAAGATGGACAAACACAATCGGAAGAAGATTGCGCAACGACTGTGTCTGCGTGAATAGCGGGCTCTAAATAAGGGAAAAAACGAAGAAATAATACAGCAGCAGGTTAGTATAACAATTAATTTTTTTCAAAGACTTACAATTCTTAAATCTATAAATATACATTGGATTAAATCTGACTGTAAATTAATCATACGCCAAATTATATATGCATTGGTTGAAATATTTATTATGATACATTTGACAGATCCGGAACAGATCCTCTCAGCGAGGAACAACTCGAAATTCCTGAGGATTGGCATGTGTTGGCGCTACCACTATGTAAGTAGATTTATATTTGTTTTGTGTATCGCTTTTATTTTTCTTTACTTGGTCCGTCTCCTTTGCCAGAGGAGAAAAAGAGACAGCGTAGGCCAACCAAATAATGGTAAGCTGACAGCGTAGTTCAATCTGGTAAATGTTTTGCCATCGGTGCTGATTAGCCCGGGCAGCGTAGGCTAACCGAATAATGGTAAGCCGACAGCGTAGTTCAATCTGGTAAATGTTTTGCCATCGGTGCTGATTAGCCCGGGCAGCGTAGGCTAACCGAATAATGATAAGTTAACTGCGCAGTTCAATTAAGTGAAAGTAAGTCCATCGGTGCAAGTTAGCCCATTAGAAATGCACTTCGGATGGACATTACATTCACTGAACTGACTACGCTGTCAACTTACCATTATTTGGTTGGCCTTCGCTGTACGGGCCCGGACAGCGTAGGCTAACCGAATAATGACAAGTTGACTGCGTAGTTTAGTTAAGTGAAAGTAAGTCCATCGATGCAAGTTAGCCCATTAGAAATGCACTTCGGATGGATATTACATTCACTGAACTGTACTACGCTGTCAACTTACCATTATTTGGTTAGCCTTCGCTACGGGCCCGGACAGCGTAGGCTAACCGAATAATGATAAGTTGACTGCGTAGTTCAGTTAAGTGAAAGTATTTCCATCGGTGCAAGTTAGCCCATAAGAAATGCACTTCGGATGGACATTACATTCACTGAACTGCACTACGCTGTCAACTCACCATTATTTGGTTGGTCGTCGCTGTACAGGCTCGCCTGCTTCGATTCTAATTTTCGTTAAAAAATGACCGCTCGCAGCTTTTGCAACAATTTTTTCTTCTTTAAAGTAGATAATTGGATGGTGAGAAAAAGGAAAAAAATAGAGCTCAAATTTGTGCCACCTTAATAAAATAATGTGCATACCTTATATAGATATATATGTAGACATTGAATTCTAAGTGGGATACACATTTTCGTATTTTTCAGTGGCTCTCATTTCGAAATATAGGGAACACGGAATAGAAGTTCTTTCGAAGCAAATTGGACAAGCTGTTGGAGCGGTATCAAGGCCTGATTAATTCAGCAAAAGACTGGGACAAGTTTCGAGCGTCGCGTAAAAAAAACGAACAGAACGCCCAATGTAACGTTTCCTAGAAACGTCTGGTCATAAAAACGTTGAGCTCTGTTTACTTTATTCACGAAGTTTTTTAAGTTTTTGTTTAGAAAATATATTAGTTTATTTCGGGATGATAAGTGGAATATAATACAGTGATATATGTTAGTTTATTTCGAGTTTTTGTTCTATTACAAATACAAGAAAAATGATGTTTGTTTTCCACATAGATATATGTGAAAAATATATGTGATAAATTTTATATTTAGATTAAAAAATAAACGATCAGCGTTATTTATAAAGTGGTACCTTTTTCTCTTTTGTGTATGAGTTGTATTTTTTATTTCAGGAAAAAATCGGTCATCCTGAGCCGTGAAAAATCATATGATTTTTCATTTTGATCAAGCCGTGAAAAATTAAGCTCTTATCAGGCCTTAATTTTTTACGCTGATCAGGCCTTGATCTTTTACACTGACCAGGCCTTGATTTTTTACCCTGATCAGACGTTGATAGTTTACCCTGATCAGGCCTCGATTTTTTACCCTGATCAGACGGAAGTCAGGGATTGTGTTTCAAAAATGATCAGGGCTTGATAAAAAATTCTGATCAAGGCTGGAAAAAGAAGTCAGGATGCCTGATCAGGTGTTTATTGTAGCTGGAGCAAGATTTCTACTCGGGAAGTTTACGCGGACCCGTTTAAAACCGCAAATCTTCGGTATCTCAAATTATTCCGATATCATTTATTCGGCTACCTCGGACACTGCATACAATACTCTGAGTGAGAAGGATAAATCTATCGTAACATCATAAAAGATGTCTTCCATCATTACTATTATTATTGTCATGATTATTCTCATCATCACGACCATCCTCATCACCACAAAAAGCATCCCACAAACAGCAGGAAACTCCATTATTATTATGTCCAAAATAGACATAATTATAAAAAGCACGCGTCGTACAAAAAAAATCTATTCAGGTGTTCAGCTCCACCAACCTACAGTCCCATAATTACAGGCTGCTATCAAACCCTCGTGAATTAAATTCCACACTTCAAGAGCCGATTACTCACCCGACGCCATCAGGCGTCCGACACTCAAACGCCCTCGCATAATCCTCTTTTTTTCTTACAAGTGTAACGAGTGATTGTGGACACCGGGGGGGGGGGGGGGATCTCGCCCATGCGTGATTTTCAATCCTCGGATTTTTCGCTAGATCGGGGGTGGCTCTCGTCCGGGCCGGATCGTTCGGAGCCGGTCAGTCGCAATGAACAATCACTGTAATAGCTGCGTGCATACAGATGATATATAGGGTCAATCACAATTCGGGCTCTCGGTCGATGGATTAACCCTAGTGCAATTTGACGTAATTGTCACGTCGAAACGCGTTTGCCGGTCTCTTTCTCTCTGTCGGAATGTGTTCCGCAGATCGATGGACCAAAGTGGATGGTGTCGTCGTGGTCAACAGTGGTATAGGCAACTCCATACGTATATAGGCATGTATATATGGAAAGGCAACCGTGGGTGAATACATTCGAACGAGAACTGGAGACGAACATTATGTGAGGTGTTCGCATAGAGTGATGCGGTAGAAAGCAGCCCTCACGAGCAATTAGCCAACGATTGTTTAACGCTTCGCCACTATAATTGGCAATTATTCGATAGTAGACGATACACGCAGTATTTGTGGTACGGCGATCGACGCAGGTAAAAATCAGACTACTGTATGTTTGGAAAATTGTGGTAAAGAGAGAGAGAGAGAGAGAGAGAGAGAGAGAGAGAGAGAGAGAGAGAGAGAGAGAGAGAGAGAGAGAGAGAGAGAGACAGAGAGTTCTTCTTCAGACATCTGGAGAGTATACTCCCAATGAATAAATTTCAATATTCCTGGACGTATACGTGGGCAACACGAGGACTTTTTTTCGAGTCGTATAGCTAGACGATTTCCACTTGTAAAAAATATGACAATACACTATATGGATTTATAAATATGTATGAAAACATTACACATCTGTATATATGTATGTCTATATATATCTATATATAGTGTAGGCATATGTCGGCTCGATGGTCCTTGACCGTGTGTCATATACCAGGATGCATATGCTTTTGCATCGTTGCTCTGCATATTGCGACGTTCCATGCATTTCTAACGTCCTTTATCGTGCTCGGCATGCTATGTACATACGCGCGCGCGCGCACACACACACACACACACACGCACGCGTGCACACACGCACACACGCGCACACACACATATATATATATATATATGTGTGTGTGTGTGTATATGTATACATATATATATATATACAGGGTGTGTCGCGAACAACAGAACACCTGAATATCTCTGTTGGATTGAAAAATACGAAGTATGTACACATGGGAATTTCAATGGTTGGGAGGACACATAGCTATCATAACGTTTTTTTTTTTTTCATTTTTATTTCTGTTTTTTCAAGGTAATCAAAGTTTTTTTTTAAGAATGGCATATTTTTTCCCCTTGCACATTGTAGCCGGCATCAAAACGAATTCAACCATGTAACATAGTATGACCTTCAAATGACCTTCAACCTAGAAATATTGAATAAATCATAACTCAACGTACAAGAGATTCTTCTTTATTTCTGTTATGGTAAATCAGCGGTTCTCAAACGTTTTCGGTAACGGAACCCATTTGAAACAGTAAATATTTCACAGAACCCTAAAATAAGCAAAACCTGGTTTTATGTCTATTTTTTTAACGAAAATCGTACAAAAATAGGTACTTTAAATAACAATGCATTAATTCCACTGTAAATTGGAAGCCTGGCAGAGGCATTGCGGAGCCCCAGGGCTCCCTGGAGCACACTTTGAGTATGGCGACGCTAAATGATTCCTGTGAGCTGGCTTACATTCAAATGTATCACCATAACACAACAGAGTAACAGGCGCGGTGATGACAGAAAATTTACGAAACACCGTCACCTATTCGTGATCAAAGTAATTTCAAGGTCGACCCCACTAGTTTTGAAGGGAAACCCCTTTTTACCACAAATGACCTACAACATGACCTTGGGAAGACATTGGAATACAAAGAAATTTGCAGAGCGGTAATTAAAGCAAGGCAAGCAAAGAAGGCGGAGGTTTCAAACGCAAGTGATGTTTTTATTGCATGATACGTTCAAACATTTGTCCATTAACAGCAATACATTTCACGATACGATTTCGGAATGATGCGTAAACTCTTTGCAACGGCTCGTTAGAAACCGCTCGACAAGCGTAGTTCATGCGTTGCTTCATATCTCTTCGAGTCGTTTTTACATCTCTGTAGACTTTGCACTTCAATGCACCGCAGAAAAAATAGTCCTTTATCTACGTGTCTACTTTTGTACCGAATAAACGGCATTTGCAGCAAGAGTTACCGCCTTATTTTCTTTTGAAGAAGAGCGCAGCTTAAAGTCATCGTTTGCTTGTGGATACTTGCAAAGAACATGCTCCATCGGTAAGCATGTATAAAAAGTGGTTTCAACGATTTGAAAAGTATATTTTTTATTTGGATCATCATCCGTATGAAAAGCCACCGAAAATTTGTGAAGACGCACCATTGGAAGCATGTTTGGGCGAAGATGCGTATCACCCGAAAAACGAATTGGCAGCAGTATCAACTGCTACCCAACGATGCATTTCCATACGTCAAAAAAACTCGAAGTGATCTCGAAGACCTCACCTAAAGACCTGAACACTATAAAAACTTGAATACCTCACCTCTTGATCCTCACCAGCTCCACATGACAATAAAACGCAACTAACCGCACTCTACGTCCTGAAACTAATGGAACTTTTGCCCTAAACTTTTTACGCAAATATCAATATACCAAGAACACATCTAAGATCGTCATTTCCACTGAGTCACCCTGCACATAAAGTTTGTTCGAGTACTTATTCCAAGCATCGAGCAAGTCAGACCCCCCGTACATGCAATACGACCGAGTTGCACAAAATGGCGTCAGACGTAATCAAAATGGCTGACCATTGACTATATTTCCCCCGTAGCGTGTGGCGCTTGTGCACAGCGCCTCTACCGAGCTTTTCGCCAATTCATCCCGTTGGAAGTAACTCTGCTGAACGAAGTACCTCAAGCCACAACCCATGGCCAATTTTCCTTCCCTTGTACGCTGTACGCCGATCTGGCGTGATCGGCGATTAACTCTCGCGATCCTCGTTTCGCGTGTGCATCAATACGCATGCACACATGCATACATGCATACATACATATATGTATGTGTGTATGTATGTATGTATATACACAAATACATACACGCACACACATACATAGGTACTATATTCACGTAAATTTTCGAAACGCGAAACGCTTATCAGATCTCTGTGCTCGCTATTAGTAGTGCTTGCGGGAGCTGCGTCAGAGGGCGCTGTGGAGGATAGTGAGGAAGCGCACGCGCGCCCGCGGGAGTTATATGCGTTATTCACGTATAGTAGCGGGACGAGCGCTCGTGCCGCGAAATGTTACCGGGGATGAAATATTGCCGCAGGTGCTCTACCGTAACCCGGAAGGCCGCCGGTTACAAGGTTTTACTTTTATCGCGCGTTAACGTCGACCACGAGCAGGGATCGACAGAGACGGATCGCTGCTACCTACCCATTACCGTGTATGAGTGGTCTCTGTAGTGCGACGTGGCATGTACGGGTACATACACATATGTATATAAGTGAGGAAAGATGATTTCGAAGATATTCGACTTCGAGGACCGTTCTCATAGTCGCCAGTTGTACTGGCCGGATGTGCAGACACCGATGTCTTTAGGTGAATCTTTAGATAAATGTAAACATTTTTATATAACCGTTATTTCGGGGACCGTCGTGTCTCCGGAATCAACGATTTGAGGGAAAGAAAATTTATAAGCAGGCCTCGAAAAACCCATATGTGCTGATGGTTGACAGTACATAGATATGGTAGGTTTAGAATGTTCTTTTACTGTACGAAAATGTGAATGGTGTGTGGGTGCATCAAAGGCTTACACCTTGCTGACATTGTTTTATACATCGATTTCTGGTTTTCGAAAGATTCTTGAAATATGGTATTTTAAAAATATTATCTGGAAATTTCAAGTCGATTCGTTCAAAATTGAGGAAGTTATGGGCGTTTATAAGCCGGTTCTGCAAACCGGCGAACTTTAAACCCATTTTTCGCGCAATTATTTTCTCGAAATCGATGACGATATCTCAAAACTCACTGCACTGATCAACTTAAAATTTTATAAGCTTCTTTTATACATCACAGAGCAGTGCTTGAACGAAGGCATTTTTTTCGATGCATTGTTTTTTTTTATTAAGGATGTATGGCAACTAAGTTATTTACTACTGTTCGAATTGAAACTCACTGATATTGTAAAGTAAAATATCGAGAACTTTTTGAGATTAAAAAAACAAAATTTGCCCACGTGAATGCTGAGATAAACGAATTCAAAGTTGGGTCATTTAACACGGGGAACATAGGACTGTACGTCCAAAATTCCCTTTACATTGGCAAAAAAGGTATTTCCGGAGTACTCTTTTGTAAAAAAAACTTTTGTGCGGTATCGCTGTAATATGCATGATACGTTAAAAAAAAATCGACACGTGCCCATATATTTTGCGAGATATTGCGAGTTAAATGGGACCGTTTTCGTATTTCTTTAGCTCGTATGTCGTAACCACGACAACGTCAGGGAAAACGTACATCAAATCAGCAACTAAATTTGCAGTTAAAAATTGAAAATTCTTCTTTCTGTACCGCATGTTTTACTTTGAGCTGTGGTAAATCTCCTTTTTAGCTTCAATGAATACTACAATTATTTTATTTAGTCTTTAAATGCGATTTTTGCAAATTGCATAATCAGTTCTGTAACGACTCTGCAGTAGCTGCCATACATCCTTAATGAAAATGGAGTGTTTTTCCACCAACAATCGATACTTTTACTTTGGACTGCGGCCATTTTTCCAAAAATCAATATTTTCGTGAATCTTTCGTCCAAGCACTAGATAACTCCATGCAAAACAATATTCGTTTGTTTTTTTTATTTCGGAGGATTTGTTTCCGATCAGCAGTGGTGACCACGAAGGACGTTTTTTGAAGAGCGGCCTGCACAAACCATTGTATCTACCACATTTATCAATATTTTTCAATACAAAAATTGCAAACAATACTTAGGACTATACTCATTAGTTTGAAAGAAAATAAATTTGGTTTCCTCTTTTTTCCGGTCGTGAGCTAGGTGTAACCCGCGAATGGGGTTCTGTACGTCAAGTAGAGAATATGTGTCATATATACTCAATTTCGGTACAAGGTTACGCGATGTGGATGTGCTCGTATGCATATATACATATGCAGGGTGTCCTGTTATGAATGGATAATCCTGCAACTGTCGATAGGTCAGATCATGTCCTACTGCTATATGCTGGAATTTCAGTTGAGTAAAAGTTCCACGGTTTTCGAGATTTTGGTCTTTACGTTATTTGTTTGAAAAAAAAATCATCTGCTTTTGGTTTTTCTGGCACGATATGCGTGGTACATTTTTTTACACCGCAGGCTATCACAGTCAGATGTTCGAATTGGTTTGCATGGAAATTTTGCATAAGATCGTTTGTCATCAAGTTTCCTTACCATTTAAGGGGTTATCCCCACTTGTGATTTTGAAAAAATCGATTTTTTTTTATTACATTTTTTTGAAGTGCAATTTGAAGTGCAGTTTTTTGATGCCCGGAATAGATGACTCTATGTAAGTTTACAAAAAAAAAAAAATATATTTTCTTCGTGTAAACTGAAATTGAAACTTTAAACGCGTTTTTCTCAAAAATGGCATTTCTGAAGTCGGTGACCAAGATTACTCGAACACTAATGAACCGATCTTCTTGAAATTTTGCAGGCTTATTTAATACATAAAAATGTAGTCTTTAATCGTTCGATTTTTTTTCGTTAAAATCGAACCATTAACTTTGACTGTCCGCCATTTTGTGAAAAATGAATATTTTTTAAAATCCTTCGATTAAAGACTAGTTTATACTTATATTTGACTAAATCCATCCGCATTTTTTTTTCAGATAATCCACTTCGCCGCAATGTTGGTCACCGCAAACCGTGTATATAAAAACATTATTTCATTGATATTTATTATTTCATTAATATTTTTCAATAAAAAAATTACTGAAAGTTCTTCAAGATGTGTTCTTTAAGATGGTATATTGATCGATTAAAAAAGTTTTGTAGTTTTCTTTAAAAAAATTCATGAAAAAGGCCTTTTTTTCGCTACAAGTGGGGGTAACGCCTTAAGGTTAAAAAGAAGACTTTTATAACTAATACAAATATCCAAGAATTTCTTTTAAGGGGTAAGGCCACTGTAGAATTTTCAAAAAATCGATTTTTTCCGCTTAAACGGTGCTTTATCATCATAAGAATAAATTACTATACGATTTATAGCAAGAACATTTTTTTTCACGCACTTTCAGTGTATAACGTATGCCCAACTCTGGCACGGCCATAGTGTACCTAAAACGTTGAACGCGTTTTTCTCGAAACAGCTTTTTTCCAATTGGCGTGACAAGTAACTCCAACAATTTTCACTCGATTTACTTCAAATTTAAAAGTTACGTTCCTAATTGCATTTCGCAGAGAAGTACGTACGGAATTTCTGATTAATCGAAAACTTTTCATTTAATGAGCAGTTTTATACGAAATTTTTCACTGAAAATTTATTCAAATACCTACAACTTTTGAATAAAACAATATTTTTTAAATTCCGTACGTACTTCTCTAGGTATTCTAATGTAGATTGACAAGAATTTTTGTTTTTTGTTCTAGGTAAAAAAATTGTCGATGGTAAATGTCACGCCGCGGAGCGCCTAAAAAATATAACAACAAAAAATTAGTAGTCAGCCATTTTGTACATCGAAAAAAAAAATTTATATATCTTCTAACAGCTTAATATTCATACTAAATATATGTGTAATTAATTTTATGGGTGAATCACTTTTTCATACGAAAAAAAATTGTTAAATTCGCACATGATTTTATACACGTTACTGTGGCCTAACCCCGTAACCAGCTAAAAAAAGTTACTATTTGTAGAAATGGCGTGCGAAAAACCAACAGCAGATAATTTCTATCCCGAAAACGGTGGGACTTTTAATAAACTGAAATTCCAGCAATTAGTACGACATGATCTGATCTATCAACAGTCGCAGGATTATCCATTCATAACAGGACACCCTGTATACATTTATTAGGTGGCTGCATACGAAGCGGTCCATTTTCGAGCGAAATAAAAGATAGTGGTTCGTCAGTAAGTTTTCAGCAGCGCGTAGTACATAAGCCCCTTTTTGGGTGGTTTTCCGCGGTCCTTGTTGTCCATAGAAAAATCACCACTTTGGAAGCGGGGAAAGCACTCTTTGCACGTTGTATTCGGGGGAGCACCTTCCAAATACACTTCCTCTAGCAAACGATGCGTTTCCCCGATTTCCATACCGACCAATAATGGAGCCCGCAAATGTGACGTATTTCGAACAAACCTTGCTATTGTAAAGAATTGAAATAGACGGTACTAACGCGTCGCACAAATGTCACGTATGGCAATTCAGCTGGACGCTATGGACAATGGTTGGCAATACATCATGTGTACGGCCAACTTTTTATTCGAGAAAATAGTGTACCCAACGCCCATTGGCGTAGCCATCATTTTTTCTGGAGGAGGGCTTAGGGGGCTGGCCTTATAAAGAAAAGTGGTTTTGTTTACAATCATCTTAAAAAAAATAATATTTACAAGATAGTCGATAATCACGCAACACACATAAAATATGAAGCTTCGATCACACGTTCATTTTAACATTAATATCAAACTCGAGCAATACTTAAAAAAATAATCGACTAATTTTCCATCATTTTTTGATCCAGTTACCAGTACGTAATCAATTAAATAGGTCTTAGCTTTATTTCTTTTCCGCAAATCGGTCGAACACTTTTTCAATTGGAATTTTTTTTACAATGTCATGATCTATCAGGTTGATAAAAAAGTTTTGTCGCAATAATTTCAATATAATTTATTTATTTATATATCTTATACAAAACATTTCTAATCAACAATATATTCGCCATCGGTTTCTATGACACTCGACCATCTAGTTGGCAACGCATTTATTCCCTTTGCCCAAAACTGCGGCGGCTGGAACTCAAAGAAATTTGAAATATCCCTTCTGAGATCGTCGACGTTTTCGAAAGTTTTGTTTCTCAAATATGCCTTCAAATGTCTGAACAAATGGTAGTCAGATGGCGCGATGTCGGGAGAGTATGGTGGATGAGGAACGGTATTCCAGTGAAGCTCAGTGATTGTTTTGTGGGTTTCCTTTGCGACATGGGGCCTCGCGTTGTCGTGGAGAAGGTGCACAGTCGTGTAGAGGAGATTGTCTTACCTACAGGGAGAAAATTGTGAAACAGCATTCCCTTTGCGTCCCAGAAACAGCACAAGCCCAGAAGCCAGTCCCAGAAGCCAGTAGCTAAACGCGTTCTGTTATCATACAAGACCCAGCTTTCATCTCCCGTCACAAGATCATCTAAAAACTCCTTGCGATGGTGGCGAAGCAGGAGAGACTGGCAGATGGTCACGCGACAGTTCTTATTGTCGTCGGTGAGACGGTGTCGTATCCATTGAGCTAGAACCTTCCTGTAACCCAAGTTGTGTAAGTGATTGACTATTGACGGTTGGGTGCAGCCAAGTTCTCTTGCTAGCTCGTGCGTACTTGCTTCCGGTTTTTCTTTGATGCAACGGAGTAATGCTTCATCATCGATGGTCGACGGTCGTCCGGAACGTTCCTTATCTTCAAGGCTTGTGTCTCCAGATTTAAAACGATTGAACCAACGCTGGACTGTTCGATGAGAAACTACGTTCTCGCTGAATGCCTCCTGTATATTTTTAGCAGTTGTGCTTGCGTTCGTGCCGCGCCGCCACTCGTAAAAAATGATCGCTCGAAGTTGCTCCTGCGAGATCGAAGCCATTTCTGTCCACTAGAACGCGCGCTCGCCCTTTTGTACCCTGTCACGCGGAAGAGTAGAAAACATTCTAGAATATTCTCGACATAGCTCGATGCAATATTGCGTCAATACGTAAAAAGACATTTAAAAAATTTTTGCGACAAAACTTTTTTATCAACCTGATATGTTCAGCAGTGACATATGTGAGAATCGTTCCCGAGGCTTTTTGCTTCTAAGTCACATTTTTATCTGCCTCATAGTAGAAAAACTTATTTCACAGTCGGCGGGGCTCATTGGGAATAATATTGCTACTTGGAAACGTTCATATAAGAAAGGGTAAGTAACATATTAACTAATCTATATTATCTTATATCTAGTACCAAACCTTTTGCTCTTATTCTAGATGGTTCAAAGCATCTCTTAAGCCGATTTGAAAGAAATCAATTTTTTGAAGATTCTACAGTAGTGTTACCCCTTAACCCATATAGGGTCGCCTGTCGTAACAAGAATGCCAGCATTCAGCCATTAAACGGTTTGCTGATAATCGGCCAATGATTCGTCGACCAGCATTGGGGTACTGTAGGCGGATGAACGGCTTGCCAGATCTATGCCAGCCATTCGTGGGCCAATACTATCGCACCGATAATGTGGCGATCAGCATTGGGGTATCGTAGGTAGATGAACGGCTTGCCAGATCTATGCCAGCCATTCGTGGGCCAATACTATCGCACCGATAATGTGGCGATCAGCATTGGAGTATCGTAGGCGGATGAACGGCTTGCCAGATCTATTCCAGCCATTGATGGTTTGTTTTTGGGTGTTTTGCAAATGCAGGTCGTTAAACTGTAACACGTAAAAACAAGGGATAAGGTTTCGAAAAGCATATCCCACTGATGAAGCTGAAAATTTGCACCAACCTTCTTTTCAATACTTTAAGAGAACCTTTAAAAGGATATTGGCGACTAGCAATAGTTTTCCATATATCGTATATTGAAAGTTATCTATTGTACTGCGCTTCTACTATATTAAATAAACCCAAACAAAACCATCCCACATGGCAAGTGATATGCACATACGGGCGAGCACTGTTTGCCAGGAAGCAGCGCGGCCGGAGGTGTGGGGGGTGTCTATCGGATATATAGATATACTCGTATGGCGTGAAATAATAAACTTTATAATGCGATATATCGAAAACTATTGCTAGTCGTCAAAAATCCGTTAACGGTTTCTCTTAGGATAATGAGAGGAAGTTCATTGCAAGATTTCAGCTCGATCAGAGGAGTATGCTTTTCGGAACTTCACCCAAAACGAGCGAGTTATTTTTACAGCCTAAATGGACCGAAAAAATTATCGGTAAACTTTAATGTCACGAATAAAATTATCGGCATATAAGTAAGGAACGAACAAACGATGGATTCTGTAAGTGTTAGAATGGCTAAGTGGGTAGGGCGCTCGACACTAGAACGAAAGGCGCAGGTTCGATCCCGATGAAAGGCAAAAACTTGAACAATTCAGAAAGCGTTTTTAATGCAATCATTCTATTTACATGGACATAAGTAAAGCATAAGAAAACAAAAAAGATACTACTAGAATTTTCATATTCATAATTTGTCAATTTTTTGTTTTTCATTTCCGGCAGAAGATCCGGCAGCCGTTGCTGGGCCAATATGGGCGTATGATAGTTGGCCAAGTCTTAGCAGCCATTCATGGTTTACCATTACCAACCATGCATGGTGCGGATCTGGCCCGTTTGTATAGCCATTACCGCGCCATCGTTTGTTCTCTGGCAACCAGTCGTGGGCCATTACTGTGCCGATTGTAAAACCCTATTTGGGAATTGAGCGAGAAAAAGTTATAGAAAATAATTATTCAATGTCATGAAAATAATTGATGTAATCATCGAATGTTCAAAAATGCGTGTTTTTATAAATAGATGTAGAAAAATAGGTCGAAAACGTACGTTTGATATGACGATTAATTGATAGCTTACAGTTGGTAAAGATCAATCGGCTCCATCAATAAACACAGGGCGCTCCCCTCGTACTGTACGCACGACGGCTAAACCGTAAATTATTTCTCTATGCTTGCTTGGGTCAAACGAATCAAATTAATCGATCATTTGAATTTAATTATTTTTGATCAATTCTCTTCTGGATGGACACAGGAATTTCTGGGGTGAATTTCTTCACCCTCCTGGCTACGCTACTGCTAACGTCATCTATTGCCAGCGGGCGGTTTCGTATGCAACCACCTAGAGGGTAGAGGAAGAGGGAGAGAGAGAGAGAGAGAGAGAGAGAGAGAGAGAGAGAGAGAGAGAGAAATAAATGGCATATACGAATATTCGGTTATGACGATATATACCGTAAAGCATCAGCGTACTTATTTAATAATGCATAGATCGTCAGTCACCAAAAAAAAAGAAGATAAAGATGGTAACCCACGCGAATTCAGCGGGCAGAATAATGTGGTTTGTGCCATTCCCCTGGCTCTCTCGGTAGGTGCAAATATACCATATGCATGTATCGCATGGATATATAATGGTAAGTGCCACTATTACTTTATTTTATACGAGCTATTTACAGAGGCAAAATGTGAAAGCCGCAAAACGGTAGGGACGCACCAACAAGATATCACATAGAACACCCCCCGTCGTGCCGCTGCCATTTTACCCGCGTGTGAAATTCTCTCATAGTCGAGGCATCGCAGCGACAGCCCTCCAACATGGTGATGTTCGTGGGTATACGATACCAATTATTTTATGGAATAAGGGCGAGCGATGCGACCAGTTTTACGGAGGTAGCCGAGAGGTGAGAGGGTACAGCAGTTGCAAGGAAAATAGCGGAGAGAGAAGTGGGAAACTGGATATGCCAGACATCGCGAGGCTGCCCGAGGAACCGAAGCTTCGAGTGCACTCCGCCCTATGGGGAATCTCACAGGATCAGCAGGTCTAATTTTCCGGAACTAATATTTTCGAGCTTAAGGATGTATGGCAGCTACTGCAGAGTCGTTACAGAACTGATTATGCAATTTGCAAAAATTGCATTTAAAGACTAAATAAAATAATTGTAGTATTCATTGAAGCTAAAAAGGAGATTTACCACAGCTCAAAGTAAAACATGCGGTACAGAAAGAAGAATTTTCAATTTTTAACTGCAAATTTAGTTGCTGATTTGATGTACTTTTTCCCTGACGTTGTCGTGGTTACGACATACGAGCTAAAGAAATACGAAAACGGTCCCATTTAACTCGCAATATCTCGCAAAATATATGGGCACATGTCGATTTTTTTTTTTAACGTATCATGCATATTACAGCGATACCGCACAAAAGTTTTTTTTACAAAAGAGTACTCCGGAAATACCTTTTTTGCCAATGTAAAGGGAATTTTGGACGTACAGTCCTATGTTCCCCGTGTTAAATGACCCAACTTTGAATTCGTTTATCTCAGCATTCACGTGGGCAAATTTTGTTTTGTTAATCTCAAAAAGTTCTCGATATTTTCCTTTACAATATCAGTGAGTTTCAATTCGAACAGTAGTAAATAACTTAGTTGCCATACATCCTTAAAGCCTGCTCGAAATCTGTGCAATTTTCTGGAGAGAACAAGCACGTTTTTGTAAAAAACATATTACTTGAACGTAGTCAATCAACGGTTTGATTGTTTATTTTTAGAGAAAAATTATTTTTTAACAAAATGTACAAAAAACATGTGTTTGAGATCGACGATGATTGTTTGGCCATTATTATTATCGAGTACTGAATATTGTCAGTCCACAGCAATCGGGAGTCAACTGTGCACGGTGTGTTTTTTTTAACGCGAGGCGTATGAGATACCTTTTATAAAATTAGGTTATTCATATTGGTGTTTTAAAAATATAAAATAATAGTTATGAATAATGGAATATGAGTAATTATTATTGAGGTATTCCGTTCGAAAAGGGCCATATTTTGTGAGGGCATAAGCAGGGCTCTTCTGAATCATTGGTAAATTACAGTGGCACTTAACGGAGTCACCCCATGTGACAGCTATTTTTTTTTCGCTTTTTTTTGGGAATTTTTTTTTAACGAACCACTAAAATACACTTTCTTTGAATTTTTCCCACAACCTTATTAATATTTTTACAGTCCCTCAGAATTTTGTCAGACGAAAATAAGGAGTTGAATCGACTTTACACCGTTCGAAAGATACTCATGTGTAAAAAAAAGTTGGTCGACGGCTGCCATGATTCCGGAGATTTTGCTCATATAAAATTAAAACATCAAACAGCATTTTAATTTGTAGACCTTAGGCTATCGCCGGAACTAGAGTAAAGTAAAAGTATCGAAAACTGAATTCTTAGGACGGTTTTAAAAGTTAAGTTCCATGTTTGGTCAATTTTTTCGATTTTTTCAGCTTAAAAAAAACTATGGCAGATGTCAGAAATATTCTAGTTCGGGTGAAAACTATAGATGTGCTGATCATACCATAAAAGATTGAGCGAAATCCGTTCAATAGTTTTTGTAGCACCATGGAAGCCAATTTGAAAAAAAAAAGTTTAAAAACAAAGCGTTTAAAAGTACGATTTACACAAAGAAAATGTTGACTCACTATTAGTCTGCTATGCCAGGTTCATATATCACGCACATGTTTTTGGAATTTGTGCAAAAAAAATCGATTTTTGGCCTTGGCACACGGGATTACCTCCTTAATAAAAAAAATAAGTCACAATCAATTATTACACCCAAATAAACTGGAATAAAAAATTTTCCGCAAATTTAGTAGATTCAGACATTTTTACATTTTCTCTGAATCGCCGCTAGGAAAATTCTTCTGTTGGTCCCATTTTTCTAAGTTTCATCATCATCATGTTCATTAAACATTTCGTGACCCCCTGTTTATATTGTCCTTACGGAATCTTTCGATTTTTTAACGCGCGTTGAGCAGCTTATATCCGTCATCCAGATTTATTTAGTGCATAAATTATTAGATAAAAATGTACCCAGCGTGCTATCTCCATGAACTGCCGTATAAATGAGACGATTTTGAGGGTCGTAATTCTTCGTTAAAAGTTCGGTATCTTGGCTTGAAATGTTACCAACATACTGGGGCTTATTTTTACTTGACTAGAGACGAAAATCATTTTATTGTTAAATACTCGGCTCCGTGAAGGAATACCTTAATCAAAGTGTAAGGCGAAGAGGGGTAAAAATATTTTTTATAAAATTTAATTTTCGCTACAGACACGAAGCGAGTATATTCTTAGGGAAACTCCTTATGTTGTATATTTTATGAAAATATTCCAGATGGTGTACACTTTTTTTTCATAATTCCATTTTTCTACTTAAGCTGTAAAGAGAATTTTTTCTCAATCAAATTTGAACTTTCTTTACAATAGTATAAAAAGAGATGGAGACATTTTTTCATAAAATGTTGCTTTGCTGGAAATAGCCTCATACATTAATTCACTAGCACGATTCATTGTTTTTACAACAGATGTAGAAGAATTTTTTCGTAAGCTTATTTTTTCTACAAGAGATCTAGAGAGTATTTTTAACTAAATTTTTTATTCCCATATTATCCATACTAATGACAAAATGTGTGCAGAAATATTTTTTATCAAAATAAGAAAACAAATATACAGATGATTTAAAAAAACAAGGCCACAACTATTAAGATATTTTTTTTATAAAAAAGAGATTGGAAATGTTGAGATCATTTTTATAAAAATAAGGCCAAAAATGTTGTTTTTTTTTTACAAAAAATAAAAACCGAGATATAGGGATATTTTTTCCAAAGAAGGGGCAGGAATATAAGAATATTTTTTTGGAAAATTGTTTTTCGCGGAAAAACCCGAGCTCCGTAGTAATAGGGCGTCTACTGTATATTTGAACGATTTCCTTTTTATGGCGAACGAGGGATGGTATGTTCCGCGTAGCCAGTAAGCTTGAACAAACGCGTCTGTACGTAGCTCACGAATCGTTGCGAAATTTACCCACCTGAATCTCGTTTATTACTTCTCACCCGAGCCAACTCCGGAGCTCGATCAACCCCGAGGGTTTTCCAGTCCGCGTGAGCGCGCGAGATTCTCTCTCTCTCTCTCTCTCTCTCTCTCTCTCACTCTCTCTCTCCCCCTACGCGTGGCACGCGGAATTACCTCTCGCAGTATGAAAACAATCAGCGAGGATAGAACGCGCCGCTCGATCCGATGGTGCATACCTTCCAGAACATGTACCAACAAAATGCGAGAAAGGAAAGCGACAGAGAGAGAGAGAGAGAGAGAGAGAGAGAGAGAGAGAGCTCGATGATTCGCGCACGAAAATTGAACAAAAAACCTCTGAGGTATACTCCGCAATTTCGTGAATGGCCCACGGGAAATTCGTCAAGTTCCCGTATAAAGCTAATGCAGCTATGTATGTATATTATGAATAAGGGATGGACGAGCGCACCCGTTACATTGGACTATGGAGTTGTATACCTCTTGCAACAAAACTAAATACACCGCGATTGATAACCTCGGCTAACGATTTTTTTGTTCTACAGATCTACGTAATCAATGTATAAAAATAGCCGGGACGATATTGTTCCACACGTTGTGGACCGTGCATACGCGAAGTAGCAATAATTGCAGTATTTTTGCGCCCGACGGTAATGGACGGGCTAAAAAATGGGGAAAAAAATTCGGTCGTAAAACTTAAGGTCGCATGAAAGGACATTTTTTTCTATATATCCTTACTATATATTTTGAATTGAGTTAAAAAAAATGATATTCAAGGATGTATGGGAAATATCATCGCAGGTAAAAGTAATTAGTAATAAAATGATATTAAGTAATTAGTAATTAAAGTAATTTAATCAAATTAATTGAAGTAATTAGTAAGGGGTAAGGTTCCGAAAACCTCCAACCTCTGATCGAGCTGAAATTTTGCACAGACCTCCCTCTTAATTTTTTAAGACGACTCCTAAAGGGATTTTTGGCTACACGGAATAGTTTTTGGGTTTGGGTTTGTTTGAGTTTATTTGGACAAAACGGAGAGCGCGGTAACATATATAGGTATAGACGAAGACGTAGCAGATATAGATATAGAGGCCGCGCGTTAAAAAAAAACTTTAAAATTCAACATCTACTACTAATGTAATAATACTATTGCGAGTCGCCGAAAATCTTTTTAGGCGTTGTCTTAAAATATTAAAAGAAAGGTTTGTGCCAAATTTCAGCTCGGTCGCGGGGAGAGGGGGCGGAATCTTATCCTTAAGAAAAAACTTTAAAATTCAATATCTCGAAAACTATTGCAAGTCGCCAAAAATCCCTCCCTACCGTCACGTGTATTGCTAACCTTTAAGGGGTTACCCCACTTGCGATTTTGAAAAAATCGATTTTTTTTTATTGCATTCTTTTGAAGTATAAGTATCCGGGCCCATACTTCTGTATGGGCCCGGAATAGATGACTCTATATAAGTTTACAAAAAAAATATTTTCTTCGTGTAAACTGAAATTGAAACTTTAAACGCGTTTTAAACCGATCTTCTTAAAATTTTGCAGGTTTATTTAATACATAAAAATGTAGTCTTTAATCGTTCGATTTTTTTTTTCGAAAAAAAATGGCCGTTTTATAGCCAAAAAACGGCCGTTTTTTTCGTTAAAATCGAACCATTAACTTTGACTGTCCGCCATTTTGTGAAAAATGAATATTTTTTAAAATCCTTCGATCAAAGACTAGTTTATACTTATATTTGACTAAATCCATCCGCATTTTTTTTTCAGATGACCCACTTCGCCGCAATGTTGGACACCGCAAACCGTGTATATAAAAACATTATTTCATTGACGGCCATTTGCCACTAAACAATGTAATATTTTTCAATAAAAAAATTACTGAAAGTTCTTCAAGATGTGTTCTTTAAGATGGTATATTGATCGATTAAAAAAGTTTTGTAGTTTTCTTTAAAAAAATTCATGAAAAAGGCCTTTTTGCGCTACAAGTGGGGGTAACGCCTTAATTCGAGAAAATAGTGTACCTAACGCCATTTATCGCCAGCGGGACGGTACATATACACAAATCCACATACATATATATGCATATATGGATTTATGTATATGTAACTACCTGGGAAGCAATCGCGTTATTTTCAACCCCTTTGCTTTCTTGACCCTATGATGCTGTACCGAAAAGGTACGGAGAAAACCCCCACCATTGACGGTCCTACCCGACGACTTATTTCTACGCCATTTTTTAAAGTGAGTTTTATTCGTTATTTTTTGTTTATAAAACTAAAATGTTCGTGAAAAATAAAAATTATTTTATATTTTTAATACTAGCGTCGAAATTTCAAAAAAATTTCATACCTATTTGTTCGAGCGCCAAGATGGTGTAAGCCCTTAAATCAGAATGCTGTTGAATGCTATATTCCCCCCCGTCTCTGTCTCTCCCTTTTTAATTTATATTGCTCTTCTGCTTACGTTTTGCTATGTATTCTTGTTGTTTTTTATTTTTGATTATATAGTTTTTTTTGCTCGTGGTTAGTCATGCAATTTTTCAATTTTCGAAGTATACGACTTTTTTCCTATATTTTATCACGTGATTTTTCTCTATGCTTCGTTCTTCTTTTTTATTTTCTTTAATTTAACAACTGTTTATTTACGTGTATAAAGTATCTTGTTGCCTAAAAGTTTATACTTTTTATACCAAAGGATATAACGAACCATCAATCAATCGATCTTTGTCTCTCTCTCTACCTCGCTCCATCTAATCTTATTTCTTCCTGCCACTGTTCTTCGTTCGATTTTATTCCTATGTACGCTACTCTCCTCTCCCTATTTCATTTTATTCGCGAACGAGGAAATAAAATGAATATCTACTTCTTTCTCTCTCGATGCTTGTGGCTCTCTGTTTCCCGTTTTCCACCCGCATCCTCTCAAAAGCCCTATTTCCAAGCTCTGTGCATCTGTTTTGATCGGGAAATCATTCGAGATCGTGAAGAATACATGCCGAATAATGAACGTAAATATCTGTGAGCGAAGGATTTGTCAACGAAGATTTATTTATGGAATTATTGCCAATGGAAGCGCAGATACTGATCTCGATATGAGCGAAAGTCGACGCAATATCGATAGGATGAAATGAGGAGGAAATGCCTGTATTTGAAATATTCCTTATTATCCGTAATAAAGAATCGCAAACCACGAAACGAGTGTGTGTGTGTGTGTGTGTGTGTGTGTGTGTGTGTGTGTGTGTGTGTGTGTGCGCGCGCGCGCGCGTGTGTGTGTGTGTGTGTGTGTAGAATAGATAGCAGATAAGTCGCGAGGAATTGGCGTCGCAAAAACTCCTATAAATATTAAGGCCACAGTAACGGGTATAAAATCATGTGCGAATTTAACAATTTTTTTTCTCGTATGAAAAAGTTATTCACTCATAAAATTAATTACACATCTATTTACTATGAATATCAAGCTGTTAGAATATATATGTCTTTTTTTTCGATGTCCAGAATGGCCGACTACTATTACATTACGATCGACGATCTACATTAGAATACCTAGAGAAGTACGTACGGAATTTACAAAATATTGTTTTATTCAAAAGTTGTAGGTATTTGAACTTAAAAAATGGATTTTCAGTGAAAAATTTCGTTATAACTGCTCATAAACTGCTCATAAAATGAAAAGTTTTCGATTAATCAGAAATTCCGTACGTACTTCTCTGCGAAATGCAATTAGGAACATAACTTTTGAATTTGAAGTAAATCGAGTGAAAATTGTTGAAGAAGTTATTTGTCACGCCAATTGGAAAAAAGCTGTTTCGGGAAGTTTCGAGTAGTTGGCCATTTTGTACATCGAAAAAAATATATGTATATTTTTTAACAGCTTGATATTCATACTAAATAGATGTGTAATACATTTTATGAGTGAAGCACTTTTTCTTACGAAAAAAAAAATTGTTAAATTCGCACATGATTTTATACCCGTTACTGTGGTCCAAGGCCTTAATCTCAGACAAAATAACAAATCCGCGACCAAAATTGAAGGGCTTTCTAATGAGTTTGACGTACAAATAGCTTGATAAACCGAGAACCAGCACGAATCTGGTAACAAGCGTGGTACTTCCGGAAGCAAATGATAATTTTCACCAACACACGCCTTCAGAATGTGTCTCATCAAACAAGCAACACTTTCCCATAAGATTTCTCAATTCATGGAGGACCCTTTGCAACTCGTTGGAAATCGCCTGAACTGTCTAATTTCCAGTCGGTAGCCCAACACACACCCACCCACAAATCGCATAAATTGAAAATATTTCGATTCCGCAGCTCCCCGAATCTCGACGTTCTTGAGGGCTATGTGCCGTTGTCTGTACGCCGTAAAAACCAGCCTGCTTTAATATACACACGCGAAAGGTGCGAGGTAATAAAGACCGAAGGAGAATGATGAGGCTATAGGGTTGAAGGGCGTGCGTTGGAAATAATAGAAGGAGGGACGTGCGAAAGCTCGCGAAGCTGCGAAGGCGCGAGTAAGAGTTCGCGAAAAGAGAGCGAGAAAAAGTGATGAGACGAAGGGGGATGAATTCGCGAGTGCGCCAAGGGATGAGACGCCGGCCGTGGAGCCAGAGGGCTGGAATTACAGTGGTAGGTCGTTAGCGTTAATGAATAAGTAAGGTTAATTTGCGAATGGGTTTCACAGTCCTCTCACTGTTAGCCTGGTGAGCCTGGCTCACGCCCGTAAGGCATCCATTTCATTATCGGGACTCGAACCTGCGAACTCTCGCTCTCCTCTATATGCTGCGCGCGCCCACGTGTGTGTGGGTGTGTGTTCGACTGTTGTATCCTGCGTGCGGTGAACTGTGTGTGTTGCCGGCGTCGGCGCGTTGCACAAAGTCCTGTCTATTCTTCTCCTTGCCCCGCCACGTTACTTATATATATATAGATATACAGGGTGATTCACTATATATATATATATATATATATATATACAGGGGGATTCACTAAACGTTAATCACTCGAAAACACCTTCAAGGGGCTGTACCAGTGTGACACTTAAAAAAAATCGATTCTTTTACCTTTTTCGACAGTTTATCCTTTCACGAATATCCTGTAAAAATTTCAAGGCCGTACCTCTAATACTTCCCCAATGGCAGCCTTCTAAAAAGCAACCGCTCGTACGTATAAAATGCGATAGTTAAATGTTTAAACGCGTTTTTCTCGAAATGAGATTTTTCAAATTTGCTGACATTGTAACTCAAAGAGCAATTATCCGATTGACTTGAAATTTGAACTGAGTACTCTTGAATATATTTACTCTACAATGACGTAGGATATTTTTGATTGAATGAAAAATGACGATTTGGCATTGAGAAAAAACGACCATTTTATAGGCAAGAAGACTTTTTTTCATAACTACGCCATTTTGTTAGATTTTGATATTTTTCGAAAAGCCTACGTCATTGTACAGGAAATACTTTCCAGTTTAACGACATGTTTTCCTTTTTCGGTTTCAGCTACACAATCGGCCGGAATCGTGTCAGCAGTGGAGGAACTTTTTTTTGGCGCCTCCGACGGCAGCGCATAAGTCGCTTGGATCTCAATATTTTTTCTATGAAAAAATTATGTAATATAGGTCAAATATAGCCAAATATATTCTTAATTTTCTGAACCATTCAATTGAGTAATTTTCTTCCAAAAAATTCCCGAAAATCACCCAAATTTTCAGCGTTCACACTGGTATAGCCCCTTAAATATTGATTTTAAACGAAAAAGTCAGAGCAAAAATTTGAATGGTGTATCAATGTCTACATTTCGGTAGCCATGGGTTTTTTTTTCAAGCAGAGGTATCAACCTGATTTCAAGGTCAGCTCTACTTTTTTTTCAGGGAAACCCCTTTTTTATTTGATATGGATGTAGAGCCCAAAAACACAGAACCATTGACCTACAAAGCCATGACCTTGGGATGACCTTGGCAAACCAAAAAAAAATGCGAAATGGCATATGAAGCAAGGCAAGCTAAATAGCGGTGGCTTCAGACGTAAATGATGTTTTTTATCTGTTCCTTCATATCATCCCGAGTGGTTGCTACATCTCTGTGGACTTCGCTTTACAATGCGACAGACAAAAAATAAACCAATGGCAAATCAGGCGATCGAGGAGGCCAGGCAACTGGACCGTTTTTACCGGTTCACCGGTAGTTTTTCGCCTTGGCAAGTTTTGGTATTTCAAGGTCATGCCAAGGTCAGGATATTGTAAGTCATTGACTTTGTTTTTCCGTGCTCTGCATTCGTAGAGGATGAAAAAGCGGTTTCCCTTAAAAAAAAGTGGAGGTGACCTTGAAATGAGATCGATACCTCCATTTCAAGAAAATGTAAGGGTACCAAAATGTAGACATTGACAAATAGATCAAATTTTGGCGCGGACTTTTTTGTCTAACATCAATATTTATAGGTGTTTTCGCGTGACTAACTTCTAGTGAATCACCCTGTATATATATATATATATATATATATATATATATATATATATATATATATATATATATATATATATATGTATGTATGTACACACACACACACACACACACACACACACACACACACACACACACACACACACACACACACACACACACACACACACACACACACACATATATATGCGACCCTTGCGCCCTCCCTACCCTTCTTTCGACGTTTATAACGTGACGCCCCACGCGATCGAAGCCGTCGTCATCGCCGTCGTCTCCGTCCTTTGCGAAGTCACGGCCTTTTCCATCTTCGTATGCGCGGAGCGCGAAACTACACTAACGAGGGAGCCTCCGTCACACGCGCGTTTGTCATAAAACTCACGCCATCTTCCCGAAAAAGGGTCGAACGCTTCAACGGGGAATCTCAAAGGATAAGGATTATCATTGTTATTTTTCTTGTTACGCGTATATACGTAGAGTAAAATACAAGTTTAATTTCGATGCCTCCGTGAGTTTCATTGCATCGTTTCGGCCGAAAATAAAAGATGCAAATCTAGACATTTTAATAGGGCTTTTTTTACGAAGAGTCGCGAGGTGAACGAGAATGTCATTATTGATTAGCTTTTGCCTGTAAATTCTATAGCCTTTGTATCGGAAAATTGGTTAGTGTGTGTGTGTGGGGAATGGCTTTTAGGGCCGTCTCGCATGGACGGGTCTGGGTAAACTTGTAATTTAAAAATACGATTTTTTGGTTTATCATAGTCTAGAGTGTGAACTTTTATTTTGCAACGAAGTTTTGTGAAAATTCGAAAAATTGGGAAGATAATGAAATTTTGTGAAAACTCGAAAAAATGAAATATGACAATTTTTGTGACAGGTCAGATCGCCGCCTGACCTGCCGCGAACCGTCCCACTTCAATGTACGCTTTTTTCTTTTGAGACCTTCTCGAAACTATGTTTTATAGAAGGGTGTAAGTCGTATCTCAAAATCTATTTTTCCGATTAACTTCAACATAACATTTCCTGACGTATACCAGGATAATTTTTCGATGCTTCGAACCATTCGATAATAATAAGTTATTACAGTGATTTTTTAAGTCGAGAGTCGACCTTTTCTTCTAAGGCTAGCGATTTCCGTACTCTTAAAAATTTCAAAACTTCAAAAGAGCATGTGGCCATATGAAAGTTTTGTTATTATACTAAAAGTGCATTTTTATTGTTTTATTGACCCTACAGCAACGGCGCCACTTTGTTCAAATAATAATAACTGCATTGCGCATCAATATGTTCCAGTTAAAAAAAAACAAACTCGGCAATACTATGTATTACCTGTATGTAAAATTCCGACCTCTTCATCCCAATACTCTCATCAGAAAAAAACATTTAACCAACCTGTTCTTTGGGCCTTAAGGTTATGCCGACCCGTTTGGAGTTATATGTGCAGGTCATTACGAAAAACAAGTTTTCTGTATATTTTGAAGAAAAAGAACACACTTTCCATGGATTCGTCGGAATTCAGAAACGTCGTACTCCGAATATGACATAATTGCGAAAAGACATACCCCAGAAATTCAACATTCCCCAAATGTCCTCATAAAGAAATTTTCGCGCGTTGACGTCTAGACGGATTTTTGCTACTAGCAGATTGCACTAATAACATGTTTCAATTAAATGAAACAAGTCATATCAGACAAATGTTTATACATTTTTAAGTATAGGGTATCATTTTCAACGATTGTTTCCGTTTTTTGTCAATCTAACAGGCGTTACATTGTCATTGTTTAAAGAGTAATATTGTCAATGTAACAAGAGTAACATAGTCAATGTGACAAGAGTAACATTGTCGATGTAACAAAAGTGATCAAGAGTAGCATTATCAATGTAACAAGGGAAACATTGTCAAGCAAGAATAATTGTCGCATTGTCGATGTAACCCGAGTAATACTGTCAAAGTGGCAAGAGTAACATTGTCAATGTAACAAGGGTAACATTGTGAATGTATCAATAGTACCATCGTCAAGCAAGAGTAAAATTGTCAATGTAACAAGAGAAACATTGTTAAGCAGGAGTCACATTTTTAATATGACAAAAGTAACACTGTCAATGTACCAAGAGTTGTCAATGTAACAAGAGTACCATCGTCAAGCAAGAGTAACATTGCCAAGCAAAAGTAACATTGTCAATGTAGCCAAAGTAAAATTGTCAATGTAACAAAAGTAACATTCTCACCGTAACAAGCGTAACATTATAAACGTTTCAACAATAACATATTACATCAACAAATGTATGTATATAAATATTACACCGTTCATTCAATTCTCCCAATTCTCATCAAAATTTCCGTAGCTGACGTCAAGAAAGGAGACTCGATCAATCCGGCGCTTTTTTACGTCCACCCGCTCGAAATATCGATGAGGTGCCATTACCATTACTAGGTGAAATTTTCGAATGTACATAACGAAAGGGCGTCTCCGGAGGTGTTTGTTGTTTCTTCACCGTGTACCTATACACCCTGTCAAGTAGCCGAAGGAGGAGGCGATCCGATATACGCCTCGTATAATCGCGTTTTCGTTATTCACTTCGTTTTCCCTCTAGTTTTTTTCGCTCCTTTCGTTTTGCCGCCTCAGAGGAATATAGAACAGCGCTAAAAATGTGTGTGTGTGTGTGCGCGCGTGGTAAAAGCGTCGAGAAGCTGGAAGAAAAATCGTTCCTTCGCCACGTCGCGTTCCAATTCACATCCTTAAAACTCCTCGCACAGCTCCCGAGCTCTATACACGCGAGGGGTGGCTTTACCCGCCCTTATATACACCCACCGTCGAGACAGATGTATGCGCATATATATATATATATATATATATATATATATATGCATATAGATATATCTCTCTCCTTCGCTCGCGCTTAGCTAGCAAGCCCTGCCCCATAAATATGAATGTGGGGATGGAGAAGTGTGTACAGGGCCGCCAGCAAAGGGATATAAAAACTATCGCGAAGATGTGTATACAATGCGCAACCGAGAAAAGAGGAAGAAGCAGCCCAGGACGAAGATTAAGTGGGAGCAAACACTGGTCGCGACTCGCTTTTACGACAACTAATTACACCGTTCCTCAGAACCCTTGCACAAGACCCATACTGACTGCGACATTTGTTAAAGAAAAACAGGATGCATGCATATACAGGGTGGCCCGAAAAGGGACGTCCGGTAGGAAAATCTCGATGCCTCGAGAATATCTATCCATGTCATCCTCCTTATTGTTTATTTTTCGAGAGAAATGCATTTGTCATTTTCGAGTTTTACTGTAGCATAACACTTTTATTCTCGAGTTTTCGAGTTTTTCTGTAGAATTTCTATATTCTTTTAAGAGGTGTATAAGTATAAGTATTTTTTCATCATCTGGACTTTCAGTATGGATTCTTCGATCTTTTTTTACTTTTCGAGAAAAAATAATTTCTCTATTTTTGTACGATTTTTCCTGTACCATAAGTTTTTATTTTTATTCTCTTTCGAGTATGTATACTCCTGTTAAACGTTTTTAAAAGCAATGAGGAGACTAGTCTATCATTTAGACTAGTATAAGTATAAGGATTTTTTTTTCATCATCTGAACTTTTAGTATGGATTCTACGATGTTTTTCATTTTTCGAAAAAAAAAGCATTTCTTAATTCTTTTTCGAGTTTTCCTGTAGCATATGTTTGTATTTTCATTCTATTTCGAGTATGTACTTTCCTGTCCGAAGTTGTTAAAAGCAATTGAAGGCATGTAGACTAGTATAAGTAAATTTTTTATCATCTGAATTTTAGTTAAGTAATTTTGTTTCCAGTTTTCCTGTAGATTTATTATCTGATTTTTATTCTCTTTTGAGTATATACTCCTCTTATGGTTTTTTTAAAGCAATAGGGTGTCGTTTAGCCGGGTATAAGTATTCTTTTACTATAAACTATATACTTTTTTATTGACAAATCCTCTCACATCTACATTTTTAACTTTTGATCAAAATCTAAGGCATTTGCGTCAATGTTCAATTGGTCATTGATTTATTGCCCAACAATGCACTTCATAACATTCACACAAGGGGAAAAAATCGCTAGGAAAGTACATCCACAAAAGTGGAAAATGAAAAAAATGATTATTTTTCTCGAAAACTAAAAGAGATCGTAGAAAATACATGAGGGTGATTCGGATAGGCGAATAGGAGGCATCTGGACTTGTGGACGTCACTTCTCGGGCCACCCTGTATATATAGATATGTATATATATATGTATACGCGCCAATAAAGACAGAGAGAGAGGTGATTGAGAGGCTAGCTGAACCATCGGTAAGAAAGGAATGTTTCAACGAGCAGGGAGCAAGACAGAGAGACAGAGAAAGAGGAGTAGAACGAGCGAGGAAGGCTCGGGGGGGAATGAGAAGAAAATCGAGTTGAAAATGGGGTTAACATTGCGAAAAGACGTGGCTAACAAAACGAAGAACTCTGTAAGCTTCGCCCCGTTTTTCTCCCGTTTTCCGAGACCAACAGAGGGAATGTAAGGGCTATGGAGAGAAAGTTTAAGTTACAGACGAGGGTTGAGGGAGTGACTAATCGACTCTCGCGAATAATATGGCTCTGCTGTACACACCCACGCACGCTAGTACAATTATACATATACGTGTATTTTTCTCCATCTATATAAAACGGCGTAATGTACTTGCCGTCTCGTCAAGTGATAATGGTTCTTGCGATCAGGGTCGACGAAGGTGGATTTATATATATATATATATATGCGTGTGTGTGTGTGTATATACAGGGTGTCCCATTTTAAACTTACGCCTGAATTTTCTCGAAAAATATTGCTCGGACGAACTATTGTGTGGAACAAAACTTCTAGGGATTGAAGGGGGACGTTTGAAAAAAATTTATTTAAGGAGCCAAAATTCAAAATGGCGGCGTTACAAAGGCTGACATGTGTTTTTCAAACGGAAATATAACTTTTTTTTATTGCCAAAAAATTTGTCAGCTGAAAACTAAAAACTTTTGTTGAGAAAATTTTTTGATAAAGTTCATAGTTTTCAAGTGAGAACATCATTTTCAATTATTTCAGATGTATCCAGGATTTGTGTGTGTGTGTGTGTGTGTGTGTGTGCGTGCGTGCGTGCGTGCGTGCGCGCGCGCGCGCGCGCGCGTGTGTGTGTGTGTGTGTGTGTGTGTGTGTGTGTGTGTGTGTGTGTGTGTGTGTGTGTGTGCGTGCGTGTGGAACACTGTTGAAAATTTTGTTTTTTTGTTTTCAAATTTGGACGATATTTCATGAGAAAATTTTGGAGGAAAATCGATGAAAAATAGTTTTTTTTTCCATTTTAATAGCGTTTGTGCCATTTTCAGGCCCAAAAACGTGTTTCTTCAAATCCTTGACGAACTTTGATCACGATGGGTAGAAAAACACACACACACACACACAAATCCTGGATACATCTGAAATAATTGAAAATGATGTTCTCACTTGAAAACTATGGACTTTATCAAAAAAATTTTTCAACAAAAGTTTTTAGTTTTCAGCTGACAAATTTTTTGGCAATAAAAAAAAGTTATGTTTCCGTTTGAAAAAAACATGTCAGCCTTTGTAACGCCGCCATTTTGAATTTTGGCTCCTCAAATAATTTTTTTTCAAACGTCCCCCTTCAATCCCTAGAAGTTTTGTTCCACACAATATTTCGTCCGAGCAATATTTTTCGAGAAAATTCAGGTGTAAGATTAAAATGGGACACCCTGTATATATAGTAGGGTGGCACAAATTTGAACTCTATTTTTGTTCCTTTTTCTCACCATCCAGTTATCTTCTTTCAAGAAAAAAAAATGTCGCGAAATCTGCGAGTGGTCAAAAAATATTTAAAGCTCGCTCAAGCCTCCCAACAATTCGATTTTTCGTTAAAAAATTAATTTTTTTTTTCGTTCACTTCTCACCCATAAATTTTATGCGTTATAATTTTTTAAATTAACGTCGCGAAAGTTCTAGCCCGTCAATGAATATTTAGTGGTCGCTCAAGAGCCTCGAAATTTCCAATTTTCGACAATTTCTTTTTACTCTTCTCACTCATAAATTTGACGCTTTGTAAAATGTTCACAACAATTAATCGTTTTTCTTTAGAAACAGATTTCTCAAATTTATCTCACACTACTTACCCAAGAATTATAATCTTTGTTCTCATAAAATAATTCTTTAAAGCTCTTGTCTGTAGCAAAATTATAGGTCCCCGGTTTATCGGGTTAGAAGGGTGAGGGAAATTTAAAAAATCCGTATGTAAAGAAAAACAGGATTAATTGTTTTAAAATGTTTACAGTGTTAAATTTATGAGTGAGAAGAGGAAAAAAATCGCGACAATTGGAAACTTTGAAGCTCTTGAGCGACCACTGAATATTCATTGGACGGATAGAGCTTTCGCGAGCTTAAATTAAAGATTATAAATCGTAAAATTCATGGGTGAGAAGTGAAGGAAAAAAAAACGATTTTTAATGAAAATTTGAATTTTGGGAAGCTTGAGCGATGTTTAAATATTGTTCGACCGCTCGTAGCTTTTTCGGCAATTTTTTTTCTTCTTCAAAGTACATAATTGGATGGTGGAAATAAAAAAAATAGAGCTCAAATTTGTGCCACCTTAATATATATATATATATATATATATATATATATATATATATATATATATATATATATATATATATATATATATATATATATATATCTTAAAACAATTATCGTCGAGATGTATTTACGATTATTAGCCTGTATATATCACCTCGCGCACCTACCAAGAATCACAGAGGTGAACAAAAATCATCTGGACGCGAGTAACGAAATGGAAAGATGAAGAAACGGCAACGAAAACTGAGTTCGAGTCAACGTTGCCTATATGTCTCAATGTCTTCAAAATCATTTCAACCCTTACTTACCACACTTCTGTAGAATACACATCATCAACACGTTTTCGCATAAAAAAAAATTGGTGGGGTGGTTTCGAACCTCGCAGTGACAAGATAGGGTTACGGGCTTACACCGAACGCTTGTGAATAATATCGCGGAAATATTTCGTAAATAATATCGCGTAAATATTTCGTAAATAATATCGCGTTGCCGATCGAACAACGTTAATCTACACGAACGCCGATTATCATCGATACTCGAGGAATACATTTTTATCGCACAGTGTTCGAAAACAAGGAGGCAAAAACGTCATCAAAATAAACAGCCTGAACCCCCCCCCCCCCCCGCCGACTAATTGTTTTACACCAAGCGCTATGAATTGACTAAAAAGCGGGTACTCGTAAAACCATGTCGAAGCGCCTAACGTTTGAGTGAAGTTAGCAGCGCATTTGCCAGCAGATCAAAATTAAGTGAGAGCTCTCTTCGCATGCACTCGCGTTCTATAGTTCCTGATGGTTTTTAGAAATAATTCTGGTGATTTATTCTAAAAAAGGTGATTGAAAAAATGATCTGCTAACTTCCCGTAGCAGATCATTTTGCAGAAAACCATAAATTACCGACAGTTCTTTGTACATGCGGCTAAGTTCTATAGCTCCTGATAGTGTTTAGCAATAGTTCTAGTGATTTTACCGAAAAAAAGTAACGGAATTTTTTTTTTTGTGAAACTTCCTATAGAAATATGTTGATGGATAGGCGTGAGTTCGGGGTACTTGGTGTGTGAGATGTTATAGTTTTGGTATTGTTCCATGTATTTGGGAATAGTTCTGGCGTCCAGCTATGATCAAATAATTGTTAAAAATGTTTATTAACATCTCAACTAAACAAGGATGCTCGGCTGATGGATAGGCGTTAGTTCCAGGTGATTTCTGAGTAAGATATTATAGTAAGATATTATAAACCAGAATTGATTTTCTTTTTTTACCTCCGATTGAGCAGTATATTGATGGTGCGATGGAATGTTTTAAGTGAAACCAAACTTTTTTGTTATAATTTTTTTGGAGTTCTATTAAATATCTCTCGAACTTTTCCTCATGACATAAATATTTACAACGGTACACTCGAGTAAACTTTGTGAAGTTGGCACCCTAATGAAAAAAAATCGTTACCAACAACTGAACTATCAATAAAAAATACATAGAATCCAGAAGTATGTGAGAGGCAACCAGAACTGGTTTTCTTTTTTTTCCTCCGACTAAGCGGTAGACTGATGGCGCGATGGAATGCTTTGAGTGGATCCAAATTTATTTTTGGAAACGTGATTTTATTTTCTAGCACTGGTTGCCCCGGCAAGAGTATTGTTAAATGTCTTTACAACCTTTCCTCATCAGAAAAATATTTACAATGGTACACTCGAGTAAATTTTGTATAGTTGACCCCTCGAACAAAAAAAATCGTTACTAACAACAGAACTATCAATAAAAAAGTACGTAGAATTCCAGAACTATGTGAGAGGCAAACAGAACCCATTTTATTTTTTTTCCTCCGACTGAGCAGTGGACTGATGGCGCGATAGAATGCTGTGAATCGACCCATTTTTTTTTTTTTTTTTTGGAAAATGAATTCTATTTTGGAGTACTGGTTACCCCGGTACGAGTTCTGTTAAATGTCTTTACAACTTTTCGTCATCAGAAAAAAATTTACAGCGGTACACTCGAGTAATCTTTGTCAAGTTGGCAACCCCAACGAAAAAAAATTCTTTCTAACAACAGAACTATGAATAAAAAGTACATAGAATTCCAGAACTATGTGAGAGGCAACCAGAATGGATTTACTTTTTTTTTCATTCGACTGAGCAGTGAATGGATGGCGCGATGGAATGCTTTACGTGGAGCCAAATTTTTTTTCGGAAAAATGAATTTTTTTGGAGCTCTGGTTGCCCCCGCAAGAGTTCTGTTAAATATCTTCACAACTTTTCCTTATTAGACAAATATTTACAACGTTACACTCGAGTAAATTTCGTGAAGCTGGCCTCCCTCTACCGAAACAAAACCGTTACTAACAACCAAACTATCAATAAAAAGGACATAAAACTCCAGTACTATGTGAGGGACAACCAAAACTGATTTTTTTTTCCATTGACTGAGCAGTAAATTGATGACACGATGGAATGCTTCAAGTGAAACTAATTTTTTTTTCATTTCTGGTTGCCCCCGCAAGAGTTCTGTTGAATATCTTTACAATTTTTTGTCAGCAGATAAATATTTACAACGGTACCCTCGACTAAAGTTTGTGAAGATGCCCCCCCCCCCCCGAACGAAAAAAAGAAAATTCATTACCAACAAGAGAACTATTGATTAAAAATACATAAAACTCCAGAACCATGTGACAGGCAACCCAACGGACTATTCTCAAATACATCAAACAATACTTTAATAAATATTTTTAACAATTACTTGAAAATAGCTGGAAGCCAGAACTATTCTTAAATACAACAAATAATACCAAACCGATGTCTCGCAAAAAAGCACCCAGAACTCACGCCTATCCATCAGCATATGTCAATGGAAAGGAGCGCAAAAAAAATTCCGTCACTTTTTTTCGTCAAATTCCCAGAACTATTTCTAAAAACTATCAGGAACTATAGAACTTAGCCACATGTACAAAGAACTCCCGGTAATTTATCATTTCCTGCAAATTTATCTACTACGGGAAGTTAGCAGATCATTTTTTCAATCACCTTTTTTTTACAAAATCACCACAACTATTTCTAAAAACCATCAGGAACTATAGAACTCGACTGCATGCGAAGAGAACTCTCACTTAATTTTGATCTGCTGGCAATTGCTCTGCTAACTTCATTGACAGGCGCCTAACGAACGCGAGCAAAGAAACAGAAGTTTGAAAACGCGAGAGCAGCGAAGAAATGCAAGGCGTAAGGATAAATGCTCTGCGCACGAGCAGAGCGTGTGACGTTATAACGTCATTTGCTACATGAGGCTCTTTCGCCAACTGTGTACGCACGACCCCATATTGGCACCAAATTGAATCCGCGTTTGACTTCGCACACATTCCAAGCCAAGGAAAGCTGTCTCCCACACCCGTATATCTTCGATAATTCATCACGAATGCGCACGCACTCGATCCACAATGTAATCCCACCAAATTGACAGTTCCCACATACGTGGAATCCCACCAAATTGACAATTCCCCCTCGTACACTTTGGGACTTCCTGTAACGAGGTCTATACGTTCGGACAAATTTATATATATATATATATATATATCTGTGTGTGTATTCTGAGATTAACTAGAATTATCCCGGCGGCTAGTCCAAAATTAATACCGTTTCAATATTCTCACAAACATCGTCGGTGATATCCTCGATTATTGCACCCCACGCGTATGCGGCTTCTGTATAGCTTATGTATCATAGCCCGAGTGCGTGCCACGATTCGATCCCAATCATCAATCGGATCGGAACACATATGTATATCATAATTATGTCTGTATGGACGTCGATATAATGAGGGGGTAATACAGCGCGTTTGTCCGTATCAAAGATATATACTATATATATATATATATATATATATATATATATATATATATATATATATATATATATATATATATATATATACATACACACACACACACAAACACAACCGCATAGATGATCAATCGGGTAGAAATTTGTCGAAAGGACCATTGCTGGTAACGTGAGAACATTGGTCCTCACATTAAGGTCCAGCTCGAATGCCTGGAACAATCGACAAATGTTGCTCTCCCTCTCTCTCTCTCTCTCTCTCTCTCTCTCTCTCTCTCTCTCTCTCTCTCTCTCTAGCCACAGAGCCAAATGGTTATTTGACCACGTTGAAACTAGCGCGTATTCACTATGGTCACTCTCCCATCGTAGTGCGTACTTAATACACCGAGTGAGCCAGTAAAAAATAGACACCGAAACAAACGCCTACGGATATTAATTTTATATGAAATAAAAAGTCTGAGAGAAAGTTTGGGGCCTAGGAGAGACTGGTATTTTGTGAAGATCTACATTCCGGCCCGTCCATTTTTTTTTAACGTTGACACTCATCTGACGCCAACGTCAACTCCACTTTTCGAAGCAGAGACTCGTTTTTAATTCCTCTCTTACATTCCTTGTTTCCAACAGAACCGCCACTTTTCACACAAAACCACCGCTTTCAACGCACGCTTGCAATGTGATTCGCATTGATGGGGTGATCTTACCAAGGAGGTACCCCTCTCTGGAAACTTCAAAAAAGCGTTTTTTTGCAAATTGTTGTAGTGTGAACTTTCAAGAATATTTTAAGACCAACCGGACTCTGAAATTATAAAAATTGACGAAGTTACACCTACTTTAGAGGAACAGCGTGCGTCGGGTTGAGGATGTAACAAAAGCGGACATCAAAGCACAAGAACACTCAAAAGAGGCCCGAACTGCCCGCAGATTGCATAGATTGGGTGTGCAATACGATCCCGATTATGAGGAAGGACACTTATATGGCGCCGGAATCGCTGACTAGCGGTAAGACGACAATATTTCACAAGATAGTGTAAAATATGTACCAAAACTTTGAACGCGATTATCTTGAATTTCGGTTCACGATCGCATTTTTTAATTGAATGAACCATTTGTTAACAACAATGACTTCAGCATGCTGTTTTTCAAGAGGAAAATGAGGTTTTCTTCGGAGAAGCTGTCATTTTTCGAAATTTCGAAAAATGGATCGTGAACCCCTATCCAGTTGGATATATTTGAAGAAAAAAAAATTTGTTTTCTTTTCAGATCATACTTGAGCCTGGTAGAGATCCTGTCGTTTCGGGCCTCGCGGCTGGAGGATTGCAACGCCAACTGCAACACCACGAACACTTTGAAAGATTTTCTTCCGAAAAAATTACAATGTAACCATAAACATGTCTACAACATGCTGGGAAAAAATAAATTGATTTCAACCAATGTGTTACTAGAAAAAAAATCATCATTCTGGCCCTCCAAATTGGGCTCCAAGAGAGGGATACCCTGTTAACCGCGTCAGTCTGCATTAACGAGTAGACTCTAATTGAGGTTTCAATAGTTTAATGCCAAGTTTCCAGCACGATGGATGCCCGACTCATTTTTCCCTAGTTGCAGGAAATAAGCTCAGTGGAAAGTTGGCTAATCGGTGGATTGGGCGTGGGAGTGGTATGGTTTGGCCAGCTCGTTCACCAGACTTGACACCACCGGACTTTTTCTTACGGGAGACTTTGTAAGACATGATGTACAAAGAAGTGTCGACTACTGCGCGAGATGTGCAAGGAAGTATTTATAATTAGAGCGTATTCGTTAATACAGACTGACCTGATAAATAAAACTACATCAATCACCTCCAGATTAATGCAATCAATGCGAATCAGATTGAAAGCGTGCATTCTAAGTGATAGCCAATCACTTTGAATGCACTTTTAATGCACCAAGTGAAGACCAATCAAGTCCTGGCCTTCCACAGGAGTAAGTGTTTGCACCATTTTTTTCAACGGATTTTATGCTAAAAGCATGGAAATTTCATTTTGGTCGATTTTTTTCAACTAAATCTTCATCCGTCGTCTTGAAATTTGGGATGTGGACTTATTTTCGGTTCCTCGATGAGATTCTGTAAAAAGAATTGGTGGTCCCGTTTAAAAAAATGGAGGTGATCTTGAAATCTCCGAAGCGCCTCTTCCTGGATGAACCTCGTAGCCACCACTCGATGACCCCCTTCGAACTATGCAACTTTTGTACGAAAAGTGTTCTCCTAAGCCTGACAGTTTAGAAATTATTTCTACTGCTGATAGTTGTTGCCCCACCCGGTATGTGAAAGGACTCCTGTGGGCGCATGCACGTTACTCATAGCTGCGTTATACCTTCTCGTATTAGTCCTGCGCTTGCAAGGGTCCGTGTCGCGATTTTATGGGTCTTCGAGAGTCGGCGTTCGAAAATTATATTCAACTAGAAGTATATGGAGGCACAGCTTGTGTGTTTGCGTGAGGTCGTTTTCTCTCTCTCTCTCTCTCTCTCTCTCTCTCTCTCTCTCTCTCTCTCTCTCTCTCTTCCGGGACTATAATACTATCGTTATTATAGTCATTAGTATTGTAATATCATCTTGATTTGTACGCATATAGCGCAACATTTTATTACCACCTAAATCTGCGAGCGAATCTGAATACGATTAACTAATCGAACATTGGTCACTGTACTATCGTTACGTCACCACTCTCTTAAAATACCATGAATATTATTATGTTACATTATTACGTTATTTTCTATAGATATACATTATTTTATTTTAGTTTATTTCATTTCATTTTATTTTTATTTTTTTTCATTATATCATACTACTGTCATACTTTTATGTTATTTTTATTTTTATCATTATATTATATCACTTTTCTGTTTTTTACCTATTGCCTCAAGGTATAACCAAGGCATAATAAATCTAATCTAATCTAATCTAATCTAATCTTCCTATATGTATATATGTATATATTGACCGCAGCTATAGGGTGAGCATAGGGGGGCTGCGAAATACACGCCGGCCAAATTCATCCGTGCAAACAACAATTAGGCATTTCAATAGTAATTATCGTTCAATGCGACATCAATATGAATTCATAATCGGGCTTCACACGCGGCTTGTGGGCAGCCTGGAATTAACAACCCTCCCCCACTGCTCACTCTCGCTCTCTCTCTCTCTCTCTCTTGCTTTCCCTATTCTGCGTTTCGTGCAATCCCCTCTGATTAGTGGTGATTTTCGCATCAATGCTTTTTGGTTTACTATATTTCCCTCTCTCTCGCTCCCTATATTTCTCTCTTTCTCTCTCCCGCTCACTTGTGCACATTTGGAAACGCGAAACATTCGTCCTTAGCGCAACTTGGTACGCGTGAACAGCGAATAATAGATTTTGGAATGTGGATTATGAAAGAGAACTGGCGTTTCTGAATACGCCGATATACGTGTAACTGTGCTTTTTTCAACAACGTATTTGCATGTTTGTTTCAATGAAGTGCGAATTACGGTTATAAATTGGAAGGAAAAGAAAGGAAAAAAGAAAACGCTTTTGGAAGAGAAAGCGAGAGAGAGAAAAAGGTTGATTGATTGATTGATTAATTGACGACTCATTTATGGCTTGGTAAAAACCTTTGACAAAGAAGTCCAAATAAGGTAGACTTATGATAAAATTAACAAAAGTAACATGCATATTAATTAACATATGATATATGAGATAACATCTTAAAACTATATAAATTCAATAAAAAGCAGTTAGATAAAAAATACAAATCATACGCAAAAAAGAAAAATATCAAACGCAAAAAATCAAACGCCAATTAAAACCCAAAAAATTAAATAGAAATTAAATTTTAAAAAGTCAAAAATAGTGAGAGAGAGAGAGAGAGAGAGAGAGAGAGAGAGAGAGAAAAGGGTCGCGATTTTCTATTTTGCCCAAAACGCTACGAACTTCTGTCTAGACAGTTGAACAAGTATAAACCATAGGCTTGAGAAACGGGTTCGTTAATTATTATAATATTAATCAAATGTATGTGGCCATATTTACATTATAATAATATTATTCAGTTCTTTAGTCATTCCATATTAACATTAATAATAATCCTAATAATATTATATTCATACAAAAAGTTATAGTATTTTTTTCTTCTTCTGAGTTCCAGCGCGTGCATTTGCGGGTTTTTACGGATTACTCTTCCCAACTGAACTCTTTCCTATCACTCTTTACCCGCACTTCGCTGATCTAACCCAACTTCCGTGGCTTTCACAGCCGTCTTAAGGTAGTACGAGCGGGCAATCTTGATTTCTATACATTTTGCTCAAACTTTAACCAGACATTGTTCATATCATTGTGCGTGTTTGAGTGAAATTTCAGAACAGTCGACTATTCAGATCGGGAGATATTGAGTTTTAAAATTGCAACTTTGAACACTGCAGGGTCTGCATTGAAATTTAGACAGAATAATTTTCCGAAAAAAATATTTAACCCTTACAATAAGAAGACATATGGCAACACCGCAGAAAAGTATTGTTCAATATTTCGAGAAAAAAATAATCATCGTGTTCCTAAAGTTAAAAATGTTGTCATAAAAAAATATTTGCATTATAAATATTAATATTTTATATTGTTTATGTTATCTGAATTAAAAAATAAAAGTGTTGGTTCATTCGTAACTAATTAAAAACTTTGTTCGATTAAAAATTACTTCCAAATTAAAATTTGTGTTGTAATATTATTTTAAATATGCCGCGCAAACTCACGTCATTGGATACGTGGAGCGATGCGGTGTTGCCATATGTCTTCTTATTATAGGGGACAAATATTTTTTACGGAAAATTATTCTGTCTAAATTTAAATGCAGACCCTGCTGTGTTTAAAGTTGCAATTTTAAAACCCATTATCTCCTAATCTAAATAGTCGACTGTTCTGAAATTTCACTCAAACATGCATATGGATATGAACAATGTTTGGTTAAAATTTGAACAAAATCTATAGAAATCAAAATTGCACGCTCGTACTACCTTAAGCTGAACTGTACCGCATTTTCCGTGGGTACGGGGAAACTGAGGAAAATCCGCACCGGAATAGACGGCCCTATATTCTCATGATTCTCTGGTGTACAGACTTAAACTCAAGTATCTACACCACGGTCTCAGAAGTATTGGCCTTACGCTCACTGATTGAGGCGCCAGCCGGTGCGCGGCTGAGCGGTCACCCCTCCGGTCATGCATAATGCTGTTCAAGTGGGGGAGAACCCTCTAAGCAGCCGGCAATAAGCGAAATTTCAAGATTTTTTGTACTAAAACTACTTACAAGGAACATCCCTCAGGTGACATCCTTCGATTTTGTTGAAATTTGGATATGTTATAAAGCACCGAAAAGTAAGCGATACGTATTTTTTTATCGGCGGAAAAACGGTTTTAAGGGATGAAACGAACCCTCAAAAATAGGGGTGTTTTTCGTTTTTCGTCGATAACGTGATCGTTCTCATCTCCAATGTATAGTGCACAAAAAAATAAACTTTGTTACAATTTGAATTTTTTTATATATCTCGTATCGTTAAAACGTTATCGACCAAAAACGAAAAACATCCCCATATTTGAGGGTGCGTTTCAGGGCTTATAACCGTTTTCCCGCCGATAAAAAAAATACGTATCGCTTACTTTTCGGTGCTTTATAACATATCCAAATTTCAACAAAATCGAAGGGTGTCACCTGAGGGATGTTCCTTGTTAGTCTAGATAAGTCAAATTTTAAGTACATATTATTCAATCTTTTAATTTTGTTTTCAATATTTGAAAATAGCACTTGTTGCCCGAGTTATTCGACGGCGTACAAGCTAGCGCTTTGTGCATTGATCGGAAACATCAGAGCCACGAAGTTTTAGATTTCTAAGACCCACACGCTCTATCTGAACCTAAAAAATTCAAAGGAAAGTGAAAATTTGAAAAAGGGTACGTGCCCGAAAGGGTTGTCCATTTTTCATTAAATTTCTACTACAGTAATTGGCAAAAAAAGTCGTTTAAATAAAATTGTTTTGAATAAACTTAGGTTTCTATAGAGCGCGTGGGTCTTGGAAATGTGAAACTTCTTGGCTCTGATGTTTCAGCGTACAACCTACACGCTAGGTTGTACGCCGTGGAACAACTCAGGCGCAACCATCTCTGAAGCAAGTGTCAGCAGCTATTTTTGAATATTTATAAAAATAAACTTTTTTGTTAAGGGGTTACCCCACTTGCGATTTTGAAAAAATCGATTTTTTTTATTGCATTTTTTTGAAGTATAAGTATCCGAGTCCATACGTCTGTATGGGCCCGGAATAGATGACTCTATGACTCTTTACAAAAAAAAATATTTTCTTCGTGTAAACTGAAATTGAAACATTAAACGCGTTTTTCTCAAAATGGCATTTCTGAAGTCGGTGACCAAGATTACTCGAACACTAATGAACCAATCTTCTTGAAATTTTGCAGGCTTATTTAATACATAAAAATGTAGTCTTTAATCGTTCGATTTTTTTTTCGAAAAAAATGGCCGTTTTATAGCCAAAAAACGGCCGTTTTTTTCGCTAAAATCGAACTATTAACTTTGACTGTCCGCCATTTTGTGAAAAATGAATATTTTTTAAAATCCTTCGATTAAAGACTAGTTTATACTAATATTTGACTAAATCCATCCCCATTTTTTTTTCAGATGATCCACTTCGCCGCAATGTTGGTCACCGCAAACCGTGTATATAAAAACATTATTTCATTGACGGGCATTTGCCACTAAACAATGTAATATTTTTCAATAAAAAAATTACTGAAAGTTCTTCAAGATGTGTTCTTTAAGATGGTATATTGATCGATTAAAAAAGTTTTGTAGTTTTCTTTAAAAAAAATCATGAAAAAGGCCTTTTTTGCGCTACAAGTGGGGGTAACGCCTTAGTTTAAAGATGTGTTAATAACTAAATCAAGTTTTCATCTTGTAGAATCAATAGTTTCGACACAAAAAAATCTTGAAAAGTTTATTATTTTCGGCCGCTTAACACGTTGATTGCCGTGTTAAAAGGATCTGCCCGCTAAGTCGAAGGACCGCCGGACCCGAACTCCGACCGCCCATCCACCAGTGTCCGTATAGATATATTTGTATTATATTTCAATAAATATTGCTAATATATGAATAAAATGTGACTATACTTAATATTATATTATCGTGTCGACATAGCATGAGCTAATTTGTTTATCTAGTACATGTCAATTATCGTAAAACTTCTGACATCAAGGATAACTTTGACAGTTTTTGGGGCTACTTTAATAGAACGCCAAAATACGGTTTAAATGTGTGCTCAGCGAGCCTGCGTGACCTTCTGTGGCGAGCGGTGGGTGCGAGGAATAAACTTGAACAACAATTTGTTGTTCAAGTGTATTACAATGTTGCTAAAGTTGATTGTAATGTTGCTCAAGTTTATTTTGATCTCAATGATAATTATAACACTGATTAAGTGCCTATAATAGTACCCTTGGTACTTGATATTTTTATGTAAAATGTTTCCTTAAGGGAGGACATCACTGCAACTGCCCATTTTCAACCGTTTTCTTTGGAATCTATTTTAAAGAAAGGAATAAAATACTTGGTCAACAGAACTTTTAGGCTCTATTAGGTATATATTGAAGTATGTAATAAAAATGTATTTGTCAAAAGAACAAATTCAAAAATACAAAAGACGAGTTTTAAAAAAAGTTAGATTTTTCGACCATATGTTTCATATTAAAAGTGATATATTTTTTACAATTTTCGATTAATCGAAAAATAAGCCCTCGTACTTGACTGTTAAAGCAATCTAAGAAGCTACAGTCAAAATTTCAAGTCGTTTGGACGAAAATTGTTCAAATTTTGCTGCGTGCCGATTTCATAACATGGTTTTGAGAAAACTATTTTTTTTTATTTTCGTGTGAATTTTTTTTAATAAAAATGTATACGAAATAAGTTCAATGTATGCTGAATGATATACCTTTTTTCCAAATCCCGAATAAATAATCTAGTAGACACAAAAATCGGTAAAAACGACCTTTTTCGGCCTGTCGCAGTGACGTCCTCCCTTAATAAAGATGGCAATTTGATTGTAAAAAATCGTTTTTTTTTTAATTTAATTCCATGTATAATGCATATTTTTTATTAAAATGATGTCAAAGTAACCCTTAAGGGGTCTTTTCGATTTAGACGCTAAAAAAGGCTATATTCATGAATGTTTTCGATAGGTTTATATTATAGATATTGATATAAAAGTTGTTACACTTAATAAATACACTTTCGAAATACATTTTTTTAAATTATTTATTGAAGTCACTATTTATAGACGAAAATGGTAATTAACAAAATCACCTAAAAAAATTGTAGGTCTGCGCTGTTGATGGAATCTGGGAGATGTATCATACGAAAAAAAAATCAAACATACTCAGTATGTTAATGGCTATAGCTCATATCATACGATTTTTGATATAAGCAAAAATATCAAAATGGCGGACACTTTTCGAAAAAACTAAAAAAAAGTGTTTTTTCGTCGTTTTTGGCAAAAAAAATAGCAAATATACAGTTTTAACAAATCCTTGATATGCGCTACAGCTATAGTTGTAAAGAAAATGTGGTTGAAATTTCATAAGGATCGGTTCAGTAGTTTCGAAGATTTTATCAACAAGCCGTCAAAAAACGTTGTTTCGAGAAAAACGCGTTTAAAGTTTGTTTGGGTTACATAAATAAATTAAAAAAATGTTTTTGTGTATTTGAAAAACTGTACTTATTAAGTGTAATAACTTTTATATCAATATCTATAATATAAACCTATCAAAAAAATTCATGTAAATAGCCTTTTTACCATCTAAACTGAGAAGACCTCTTAATCTTTGACATAAGTTGCATTTCAGTGCCTTGTTAACGAAAGCCCACACTCGAGGTTACTTTGACACTTCAAAAAAAAACGTATAGAAAATTGTGGAGGGGACACATTGTTCTATTGGAGCAAAAAAGGTGGAATTTAGAATGTTAAAAAAAAGTTACCTACAAAAAACTTCCAAAACCTGTTCAAAGTAACCCCAGTTTTACGGTAGCTGTTATGAATATTACCAATATTAATATAACATGATATTGATACGTTGTTTTAATATAGAATCTCGTCATCTAAGTCACTTAGATATTATTCAGTATTATGTTAATATTATAGTATATTAATATTAGTTTCATTTGAATTAGCTAATTGGCAAATACTGCAGCGGATTGCCATCGCAAACGGCCCTACGTATTTCACCGACACACGTACACAGATGCTTACAGAACTCGAACCTACGATTTACTTATAATTTCGCAAATTGGACGCCGCCATCGCTCTCCTCTGGGCACCGGTCACCCAGTATAAATGTCGCTCGTAATTCCCTATACCCCAGTCAATATTTATTCACCGCATGTGCGTGTTGGTTTTACGATAATATCGCAGCTATTTGCGAAAGTACGCATCGCAACGTTGAAGAGTCCGCTGAGTTAACTTCCGGTTGTGACAACTCCGCCGGTATTCATTTTCCAGCATGAGAGATATTTACCGCGTGAAAATAAAAGGAAGGACGAGAGAAAGCCAGTGGAGATGAAAAGAATCTTTCTATTTGTACAATTATTGCAAAAACGTGTTTTCGTTTTGGGACCTGTGCAACAGATCATAAAATACCCCCCCCCCCCACCCTCCCCTTCAAGTTTCACATTTCCCGAGTCACTGATATTATTGTGGTCACCGACGAAACACGAATATCGAATTTTCATACGGGCAACCAAATAAAAACAATTCGAGCACAATGAAAACAATTCGAGCGGTTCGCAAATTTTGTGGCCGCGAAAAAAAAAACAAGAAATTGAGACCATTGAATAAAAAAATTTAATGATTCTGATGCTGGACAACTGTGGCGTTTTTTCATAACTTTTTTCCACTTCGATACTAAAAATTATTTTGACCACAGCGCAATTTCCTTTGTTACCGTAAATTCGGGTTACTTGGAACAGGTTTTGGAAGTTTTTTGTAGGTAACTTTCTTTTAATATCCTTTATTCCAACTTTTTTTGCTCCAATATAATAATGTGTCCTTTGGCTGTCAAATGTATAAGAAAGTCAAGCCCTACCACCGCCCACAATTTTGTATTATTTTTTTTAAGTGTCAAAGTAACCTCGAGTGTGCGGTTTCTTTGACAAGGAATTGAAATGCAGCTAATGTCAATGATTGAGGGTTACTTTGAAATCATTTTGATAAAAAAATTAATATTTTATGCATTATCCATAAAATTCAATGAAAAACAACGATTTTCCACAATCAAATTGTCATCTTTATTATCGAACCATTTTATGTAAAAATATCAAGTACCCAGGATACTATTATAGGCAATTAATCAGTCTTATAATTATCATTGAGATCAAAATGATCTTGAGCAACATTATAATAAAATTTGATGATTCCGATGCTGTTCAACTGTGGAGTAATTTTTTTCGCGACTTTTTTCCACTTCGGTACTATAAATGATTTTGACCACAGCTGAATTTCCATTTTTATCGTAAAATGGGGTTACTTTGAACAGGTTTTGAAAATTTTTTGTAGGTAACTTTTTTTAACAACCTAAATTCCAACTTTTTTGCTCCAATAGAACAATGTTTCCTTTGGCTATCAAATGTATAAGAAAGTCGAGCCCCTCCCCCGCACATTTTTTTTTATTTTTCAGACTATGAAAGTAATCTCGAGTGTGGGGTTTCTTTGACAAGACATTGAAATGCAACTTATGTCAATGATTAAGGGTTACTTTGACATTATTTGGATAAAAAAAAAAATGTTATGCATTCAACATGAAATTTAATAAAAAAACAACGATTTTTCACAATCAAATTGTCACCTTTATTAAGGAACTGTTTTACTTAAAAATATCAAGTACCCAGTCAAGTCATCAGTCTTATAAGATCAACTTGGGCAACATTACAAGCAACTTTAGCAACATTATAATAAACTTGAACAACAAATTTAAACCGGACACTTTTAAACCGTATATTGGCGCTCTTTTAAAGTAGCCTCAAAAACTGTTAAAGTCACCTTAATGTCAATTTAACCCCGCTTTACGGTAACTTTTGACAGAAGAATTTGCGACCCAAATTTTACAGGCCTCGATTTACCATCGCGTTTTCGAACTTCAGGCTTCCTGCGTCTCTGACTCATCGATCATTGAACCCGATAGCTCCACATGGAAAGCTTTCCAAAGGGAAGTCGAATATAAAACTTACAGGACACTGACAATAAGATGAATTGCAGCAGGGTTTTTAAAACGGAATTAGCGAGACTTGCATCCAATGCAAATGAACATGAAGCCAGGTGAATGAGGAGAGTAGGTTGAACATGTACGCATTTGCGAGCTACGCACGTGCGCGGATAAATGGATCAAGAATTGTTGCTCAGCATGCTCGACACCATCAGCATCGTGGCGAGTGTGGCGAAGTGCGAAATTCAATCCACGCAAATACGCCGGACCTCGACTTTCGCGTGTTCATCCACTGAGCGAACAGCCGCGGACGCATTAAGGGGAGAGATGCCTTTAGGCGAGAAAAAAATGGGTGGTTTTCATATGTTTTCATGAGTTTTAGGGTATGTTTTATTACTACTTTTGGCCTTTACATGGTATTTTTTTCACCCTTTAAAAATGGCGGAGGTATGAAGGTAGCGTCGGAGGGATCAAAATGAAAAAACCAACGAAGATTTTTCTTTCACTAACACTCATACGCAGAATATGAACCAAGAAAAAATGAGAAATGTTGATAATCGATTAAATGGTACGCTTTGAAACAAAAAGACTGAATTTTCCGAATAAAGCTACATTTTGTAATACATTTTTTTCCATAAATGTTTATGGCCATGTTTTAGACAATCACGTTAGAAATATTTATACCAAATTTCATTAGAATCGGTCTATACAATAAAAATACAACATGCTCGAGGTCTAAAAAATGGTACAGAAATCTTTTCTTGGAAAAAAAAACATAAAAAGCTGATTTTTTCCTTGCCAAAAGGTATCGCCCCCTTAAGGAAGGATACCACTGTGACGTACCAAAAAAAGGTCATTTTTCGGAATTTTTGTCTATTAGATTATTTATTTGGTATGTGGATAAAAAAGGTATGTTATGAAGCATACATTCAACTTATTTCGTGTAAACGTTTATGTCGATAAATTAAAAATTAACAACGTTATTGAGTCATATTAGAGTCTTTGTATAAAAAATGTGGTCCAACGGCCGGATCGATAACCTGACAATCGTGGGTCTGAAGAATAAAAAAAAAGTCTTATAATCTATATAAATGTAGTACTGGGTGGGTCTAGGCGATTTTGGAAAAGAAACTTCACAAAATGGTGGGTGTTAAAAAAAGTATGATTTTGACGAAATTTTTACTTATATTCGGGGGCTTAGAAAATTCTAAATTTCGAGGGAAAAAAGAACTACTAAGTTCGGTTTTTTTTCAAATTGAAAATCGGACAATTATAGCTAGACTTATGATTCCGGCCACATAGAGAAAAGGCGTTTCGAGAAAAACGCGATTGGAAGGAAGATTTAGTATATATACACGGAAATCGTTGCGCTACCTGCTCTCACTTAATCGTCTGCAGCTTGGCCTATTTTCAATATTTTAACTTGGACATTTTTTCACATATTCTTGAATGTGGATTCTTCGAGAAAATGCAAAAAAATCGAAATTCAGTGCACAGGTATTTATTATATTACAAATGAACTATACAAAATAATTTTTGCATAGTGATTAATAAAAAAAAATAGAAGCTGTCTAGCATTTCTCCGTTGGGAGCTCGTTTTTGGAAACGTAGGAAACGTAGCTCTTGTGATTTTTTATCTGGAACAAAAAACCAATTTTTTTCCGATCCTCTATAAGAACAGCTGCAGAAGTTCGTAGGATTTTTGTATGCATTGATTTTTTCTAAAATGGCGCATTTTAGGATAAAAGGTTACACATTTCAGGCATAAGCAAAACTTTCAGGACAAATGTGAGAATATTCACATGAAAGGCAGCCCGAGGACGTCCTCTCCCTCAAAGACACGATTCGTTAAAGAAAAATAAATCAAAAGCGTCCTACAAATAGCCAGGTGTGCTGATGGACAGCGTTACGAAATATGATGGGTTAAAAATAACATTTTCCCATATATACATTATTCATATGGGTGATCCAAATTTCTGTAACAATACAGTTTAACTACAGTTAACAACGTCAATAACGTTGTCAATTTCTAATTTTTTTAAATCAAAATTTACACGAAATTAGTTCAATGTATTCTTAATAACATACCTTTTTTCCAAATCCCAGACGAATAATCTAGTAGACGAAAAAATCAGCAAAACGACAATTTTTCGGCTTGTTCCGATGCTGTCCTCTTTTGGTTAGTGTCTAGTCTTGAACTTTCGGAAAATCGAAAAAAAAATTATTTCACTTTTCAACGTCTTATAGCGTCGAGAATCACCTCCTAAAATTTTGTGACGAAATTCGTAATAGAAAAAAAGTTATAGCGGTGTGTGTAGGGACAAGTAGGGATAAGAGTGTGTAGGGACAAAACTATAAACGTGTTTTTCAGGAAATCACTTTTTTTCAACCGACGGACAAACAATCTCCGCAACCGCTCGATCACTTTTGATGAAACTTTGTACGATTCTTTATTAAGGTGTTTTGTATGGTAATTCACCACACTTTTGGGAAAAAAATTTATAATATAAAAATTTACAGGACGCAAACGGTGCAAAAATAGGTCGATTTTTGTACAATGTTTGTCAAACAGCCGCCATTTTTTATTATTAGCGATTTTTGGCAAACGGTGGTGAATTACCACGTGGAAAACCTTCCTCTTTAAAATGTCGTTTCCTATTTTTGTTTCATACGTGCCAATCCGGAGATTGTTTGTCCGCCATGTGAACACGTTTTTTTGAGGACTCAACTTTGGCACCCTCTGAAAAATGGACAAAAAACGCTGGACGAAGTAAACAATTTTTTTTCCATTCTATAAGGATAACATTATGTCCTCGAAAAAGTTTTATTATTATATCTAATAAAGAAGCTGAGAAAAACGTTTTCGAAAATAGGCTTGTTTTCGCTCTCTAGACTAGACACCAACCTTAAATATTTTTACATTGAGTAAGCTTATTTTTCATGATTTTCTTGAGTAAGACTTGTCAAGGCAGTCACGCATCAATCTCAAACGTAATCAGCCATCGTGTATGTGTGTCCCATCTTCCCTGATACCTATCTTCGATGAGTTTTATGTCGTGGTGGAAGAGTTCTCCTTCCCCTTCTCCAAAAAGTCAAGATTTTCTGCAGATTTATCTTCGTCTTTCATTTCTATCCCAAAATGAGAAGGAAAAAAGCACTTATCACGAAATCGGTGTACCTTTTTCGAAATTTTCGAATAACACCCTTCGCATGTATGAAAAATGTATCAGAATACTTCGAACGAGCTCGTTTTCGCTCCGGTGCCGTCGACGTATCACGGAATTAATTTATAACAGCAAATAATAAACAAACAAAGAAAAAAGTTCTTAAATGAAGTCCTAACGACACTCACCATGAAAATAAAATTTATTTGAAAACCCTGTGCAGTAACTTGAAATATAGGTTAACGTAGGTCTTACCAGTTGTCACTTGACAAAAAATCATCCAAATTTCGATTAAATTTCTTATCGATTCTCGACGGGTACATTTTTCACACATATTTCGAAAATCCCCCATCAAAGGCATATCAAATTAAGGCGGTCCTCTAGTTTCTCGGGTCGAAAAAATCGATTTTTTTTCATAAATCACATCTACAACATGTGTAGAAAATGTGTGCCAAAGGATTTTTCGATATTCGAAGTGGTTCACAAGTTACGGCCCTGGAACGGAGCAGGTATACGGAGCAGGTATACTTTCAAACGCGTTTTTCTCGAAACACCATTTTTCGAAACGGTGACCACGATATTTCAGAAACTACTGCACCGATCTTGTTCAAATTTATACAGCATCTTTAATATGTTATAACCCAGCGATTGAACTAGGATTATCATGATTGCTTCGATAGTTTTTTTTGTACGAGCGAAAAACTTAAGAAAAAATGAGTAAAAAATAGAATGTAATTTTCAAATGTGTATAAAAAGTCAATTTTTGTAATTTAGAATTCACTCTAGTTCAATCGCTAGTCTTAAATATGAAGATTAAAATGCCGTTTGGTTGATTTTGATTTTGATTTGGTTGATTTGATTTCAGATAAGCAGAACAGCCGCAATCTTGGTCACCGTCAAGCACCGCTTTAACTTAATGTCTTCCTGTCGGCCACTATAACGTTTATTCTATTTTATATTTTGACTTCAAAAAATTTGTAAAGCTTATTCAAAATGTTAATAAAGATTATGCGAAAACAATGAGATTGATTATTTCGATGCTTTGCCCGTAAAAAATTATTGAAAAAGCCGTAAAAAAACAGCCGAGAAACTAGAGGACCGCGTTAAACAGCGTTGGTTTTTATTCCGCACAACTAATTATTTTACGCCGAGCGCAAAAAAACTCGATAAAAAACGGACGATCGAAAAACTGTGTCGAGGCGCCCTTCGAATTCAATCAACCGTATTTCCATCAACGACAATCCCCTTCCAGCGCCGCTATTCTCCATCCGAACGACGAATGGTAAAAAAAAAAGTTTTGCAAGTCCGCTACGCCGATAAGACGCTACGGAGCCGCACAGGCGATTGGATCTTTAATTATGTATAAACGATAAGGTAGCGAAAGAAAAAAAACCTTTCGGAGCAATATCCCCTTCTCTCTTGCTCTCCTGTGGACCCTTCTACCAGAAATGATGAAGTTTGATGAGCATCAAACCGAGAGGTTCTTACCGTCTGCGGGACCGAGAGGTGACCGATCCTCCGAATGGACTTTCGAAGCTTTCTTTCGGATTTTTTGACGATCCGGCGATAAAAAAAAATCTAGGATACGGTATTAGTATGTCTCCAAAACATATAAACTGGAAACGCCTTGGCAACCTTCTGGAACCTCCAAAAGTCCAGGTAGATATATATATATACATACACACACACACACACACACACACACACACACACACACACACACACACACACACACACACACACACACACATATATATATATATATATATATATATATATATACATGAACGTGTTGAACTCTTCGTAAAGATCGAAGCCCTGTTGAGCCGGGGGAGCTTACGCTCTTTTAATATAGAGAACGCGGCATCCTTTCCCCACCTCCCTTTATCACTCACCCTCTCTATCTCTCTCCCTCTGCGATATTTCCTGACCGTTATATGTAGAGGAAAAAAAATCTATACTCCGTCAATAATATCCCTCGGGGCCGAGCTCTTTCTCATCTCTACGGTGACTAAGAAACCCTCTACGATCGTGTCAGGATTATCTCTCATACTCTACTTCCGTCCATATTCATATATATATATATATATATGGATATTCGCTTCTCCGAGCATATGAACGTAGCGTATGATATATACATGATGGGAACCACAGAATAGGTCCTGATGCTCTCTTACAGCCCCGTGTCGATCGATCATTTTTTATGAGAAAAATGCTGTCGGATATAACACCGGCGTTCACCGGCGACAAATCCTGCGGTCTGCACGAGCGTTTCATTCTTCTCTCTCTTTCCTGCTCGTTCAACATCTCTCTCTCTTTCTCTCTCTCTCTTTTTCTCTACCCCCCCCCCCCCCTCCCGCCATCGCCTAGGAATTTTTTTGCCCTCTTTCAATTCTCGCCTGTACTATCGAAATAGCTACGCAACGCGGCGCTCGTTGGACTCGTCCCACTCTTCCTTCTGGTCGATCCATAAAAGCCGATGAAGGAGAACACATTAAAAGTAATTTTGTAAAGTCATAATGGAGGGTAATAAATTTCTTGGGCAGAATAGCCTCCCGTTGACAATAGATAAGAAACGCATGTGTGTGTTGTCGAAGTTTTTTGAATGGCTTCCAATGTGCCTTACCAATGTCCAATGTACATGCACTTTTGGGCTTTTACAGTTCCGTTCCCTCTTTGACTGGGAGACAGCCCGGAGTGTAGCGACAGGTTGATGCAGTATCGAATTTGCACTAGGGCACGGGGAAATTGGGCAAAAGCTGTGTCGATTCAGGTGGCTAGATTTTGACTTGGTGCCCAGTTGTGTTATCATCGGAAACTTGGGAAAAGTGCCTTGCGATTGTTGGTCATTGAGCTGACAAGAGCTGTGCCACCCATTAAAGTATTGATCCAGACCAACGCAGCTTGACATAGATCAGCGCGTCGTATGTTGTCTTACGGCCAGTAAAGATATCCCATTACGACCCACATGCAAACCCAAACACACCAGCTAGGAAAATCGGAAAACGGTGGATATCTCAGCCATTGCTTTTGCGACACGATATTTCGTGATTTTCTTATTCAAAAGGATTCACAGTGTTGTGCTTGTGGGTGTTGAATAGCCCTTGTAATCGGTGAATCTAGTGAAATTGGAAATTACCGCGACAGCCCGAGCTCACGGAATCGTCACGGCCGTAAACTAACCTCCAAGTGGCCATATAACATTGTCGATCCTCCGCGAAAAGAGGAGACAGTATACACGGACCCTCGGAAAGTACTGAAGAATCGGTTGGATGGTCGGAGACCGGGGTTTAACCCAGAGTTATGGGTGATCCGTGCCCGGCTGGTCGTTCAACGGTGACTCACGTAGCTCGGGCCATTCGCGTTGATTAAAAGGGCCAGCCACTACGGCGTTGTTAAGTCTCGCACCGCTCCTCTTTCCTACACAGTATTATAAATCTATTATACATGCGTGGCATTTTTTTTAAGTCCATTGCCCGCATGATCGTATGCGAGTGCCCCAAGCTACGTGGATGAAGGTACACCTGGGCCTGGTGTATCTTTGCGCGAGGGGAATATCCTCCCGGTTTCCTTAACAGTTGACGGTCGCCAGGATCCTCTTTCCTGGATATTAGCATGCGCATCGAGTAGCCGTTGAAAAGTTTAGGGAGTCTGGGCAACATATGCGAGGCACACAGCTCTCGTGAGGCCTCTTCCGTTGAGATCGTAGACCGGGATGAGGGGATTCCTCGACTCCTTCATCTGCTATGCTGTCAGCAACGGAAGCAGTAGTTGCACTGGTAGTCAGTGTTGCCAACTACTACACAACGGTCCCCCTAGGATCCATTTGAAATCCCCCTAAATTTTCCTTCGAACCCCCTAAAATTCCGAATAGGCATACTTGTTTGATAGAAACATTAAGCTATTTATTAAAAACACTCATGCAGGAAGAATTTATTATTTTATTTACATAGGTGTATCTTACATTATGCAACTTATGATCTAAATAAAATTTAACGATAAGCAAACACTGACAAATTTTCTAGGCCAATTCATACCCGTTGTGATGATGTTATTAAATATAAAAATAGATACTTTTACATCAAGAGACATTTTTATATAAAGATGTTTGATTAACTATCAGAAAAATTGAGTATCGATGTTTGTTGGCTAACTTCGAGGTTAGTAAGCCTGGAAGTTATGCCAGAAATGCTAAAGGGAAAAAGGAATAACGCATAGTACGAATTCTTCTAATTCAACATAAAACAAACAATTCTGCAATTATGAAAATTTGCTCTGATTTCCAATTGTGTAAAACATGGAATATTTATTGAAACACATGATCCGCAGTCTCTTTGTAATGTCAATCACACCATCGTGATGTTTTCAAGTACTTCAAGAGACAGTTTATTGCGTAATGTTATGTTAAATACGCTGTACGTCGAAAAAGCACGTTCGACACATGCCTTTGAAATTGGTAATATGAGTAGTGCCATTGAAAATTTTGCGATATTTTCAAATGGCTTTTCTCCAGCGGAACCACAATCTTGAAATACCTCTGAATAAAATTCAACGAAGTTGGTTACATTTGACTACGACTTATTTTGTAATTGATTCCATTCCGACTCTATATCATTCGTATTGCCGTATAAGTGAGTTCGGTGAAATTTAGTAAAAATGTCAGGTAAACTGGGTTTTACTTGAGATAATGCGACTCTAGGATGAAGATTGGCCATCGTCTTCAGAATAGATAAATTATCTGGCAATCTTTTTTGAATATCTCGCGCCAAAGTACAAAGAAATTTCTTGCACCTTTCTTCAACGTCTGGTGAGTCTTTCTCGTCAATATTTTGTGAAATGGAATGAAACTCGTAGCCAAAATACATCGCTGAAGTATGCATTAAATGGGACGCAAAATCAAAATCCACTAATTCACTGTCACATAATTTCTGTAGACTCGATGGTACAACAAGTTCTTGGAGTAAGCTTTTAAACATCAAAAATAGATCTTTAAGCAATTTAGTAGGTTCCACGTGGTCACTTTGAAAAAGTAAATTCAATTGCGTTACACTACTACGCGTTATATAAGTTATGAATATATTTTTTTTTGAAGAAATTAACTTACATTTCACACCTCCAAAAAATGTACTCCCTAAAAAACCCCCTTTCCATCTATCTCTCCCTTAAATTTGGGGGGAAAACCCCCTAGTTGGCAACACTGCTGGTAGTGGTGATGGTGTGGCGACACTAGCGGGACAGTGGTCTCGATATATTCTAGGATTCCCTCCAGTTTACGCTGCTCGCACACACCGGAGTACTTCAACTTGGTATTGGCGAGGGCTTCATCGCTGCAAGCATTGTCTGCGCACCTCTCGTTGATGCTCTTGTTCTGCATCTTGTGCCCGCTTTGCCGCGCGCAGAGACTGCTCAGAATTGACATCCGCCGATTCCAATAGCCCCGGAACATGGCAAGTCAAGCGGAAGCGTCATCGAGGGTCTACGTACACTTGCGACAGAAAGAGAGCGAGAGAGAGAGATGGAGAGATATACCTCTTTGGCTGTCATCGTCCATCAAGCGTCACTCCTCGCTTGCCTCGGTTGAACTTGGAACAGTGCGGCCGGATCACCATGCGGCAACCTCAGCACTTTTTACAATAATAAGAGCTTCATTGTTCATCAATATTTTACCATTTAAATTAACCCCATACTTAGCAAGACTATTTGTGTCGATTGTGTGTAAAATCCCAACCTCGTCATCCCAATACTCTCATCGGAAAAAAAGATTGAAAATTGACTAGTTTTTTGAGCCCCAAGCTTATGCAGACCCGTTAATGTTATCAATGACAGAGCCAGAGCCAGAGTCGAGGCATACGATTCATTATCCGCTCTCCATTCGGAGTGAATCTACGTAGTTGCAACGTAATGCGAATGCCCCGTAACGTTGCAGCTCCATACGGAGGCGAAGCGAAGAATCTCGGAGGAAATTGGTCCACGGGTGCCTTGCGATAAGCGCCCAGACAAGCATGCTTAGCAGGAGCAGCCGAAGCCAAGGGTTGATTCCTGAAGGAAATTCTAGAATGGCGGTGTGCGGGTCCTAAAGTCAGCGCGTATTCCCATCAGCGCCAATACAGATATCGCTGTATATACGTTGCATATATACACGAACGAACGAGATTATACACACCTTTCGGAGTTCGGAGTTTCCAGTTAGCTCGAAGCTCTCACGCGGGACCGCACACGCGAAGGCGGTGAAGCAGCAGCAGCAGCTGTTATGGCTGGAATCACTTTCCCACTTCGGGTTTCATGCGCGGGCTTTCACCCTCCAACCCGCTATACCATCTTCCATCTCCCCGTTTTCCCCATGGGTCTATTTAGACCCGCTACTACCCCTCTCTCTCTATCTCTCACAATGTGTGATCGCGTATGAAGGAACGAACGGGAGAAAGAGGAGCAAAGATGAGTTTCCATTACACCACATGTCGGGAATCAAACCAGAAGCTATACACCAATGCACTATAGCCAAGTAATAGAAATCTATTGGCCGTATTCGCTTTGTGCATGCCCCAGGGATATCCTACCACCATGGTACAAATGTCGATCGGGAGAAAGTTCGATTTTTTCAATTTTGTCAATCAATATTCACGCCTAGATAAATCACAACTCAGCACATTCGTCGCTGTTGAAAGACTCGCCGGAACATCAGGGACACAAAATTGCTCCCACTATCCAGCCACGGGTGTGACTGTTGTTCTGCAAATACAAATCATTCAGAGTCTACACCTATATTTCGGATGAACTGCACCATCATCGGAAACACTACTGCTGGAGGATCCTTTTTGTCGAGGCGTCTCTTTGCTGCATCCTCTTGGAGACTTTTGCATAGTTCCAGCCGAAATAGAGGACCCGCCATGATCAATGAGCCCTCTCTCGCTGTTGCTTGCTCTTACATCAGTGCTGCTTTGATGATGGAACGGAGTCTTCAATATTCTTAAGCTTAAGTAACCTAAGCTCACTATTGTGACTTCATCCAGAACTTTTGTCGGCTTACTTTCGATCCTCTGTCAATTCAAATTCGTATTAGCTCAATCTCTGCATAGCCCTTGTTCGTTATTCATTCACATACTTAGCCTCAATGCTGTGGTTTTCATATGGGCACCGCGATCTAGTTCTACTCGTGGTGCGCCCCCACTGTACAAAAAATAACTTGGGCTGACTATGTCCGTCATTGGGGGGTGCCAGCGAGACATTTATTGTTAGAAATAAACCGTTTGGTTATGTGTCAGGAACGATTTATTCCATAGAACTAACGAATACTTGGAACAATCAAATATTTTAGTGTTTTGTTTCGATATTTCATAGGCTGTGAATGAACAACTTCGTTGATCCAAGTGGTTTTTTCTCTCTGCGTATTATTGCCCTGACACAATCGCCAGGGTATGAAACAGACAACCAATCAATCTTCCTCTGTCTAATATTCATCTGCCCTAACATCCATGTTGCGGATGATCATGTTACAACGACAATGTCTCTCGTATTTGACGACTCCAGATAGCCATTTTAACATGCGGTAACGTACTCGCGCAGATAAATCTTGACAGCTTTGCAAGGATCGTTGGAAGGACATTCGCTCATGTAGGACACTCGTGTAGAATTTTGGGATCGTGAGTTCACATCCAACACACTTCAGCAGCAATGAAAACCAGTCTGTAAGGGACCTCCATTCACGACAAGGATACGCGGACACAGGTATTTGGGCCATAAAAAATAGCGCACAGGATCAGCACGCCTGAACCACGCGAGGTCGCGACAACAACTTGGTGTCCTTTATGTGATATCGTTTTGTTCGGCTTGTGCCCAACCGTAAAGTCATTCGTGGGCTCGAATGGTCTCTCGCCGCAATCCTTTAATCTTCCCCTCTCCGGGCACTGTTGGGGCCGGACATCGCGCCGGAGCGGACGCTAAAATATATTAAAGCGGACGATGAGACCTGTACTACGAGTACACAGCATTTGTGATATCGCTTGACTCATTCAACGTCGTAAAATTCTCGTTTCGTGTCAGCCGCTCTACTTTTGATGATCGCCACCCGCATCTCTCACTCGCCCCGTTTCGTCTCGATTTTCGGTCCTCTTCAGTCTTCAACCATCGTAACTAGCTCTTTTCACTCCTTTGGCAACGCAGTTCCGGATTTTGTAGGCCCGTTCGCATCCGGCTTGTCTCGCTTTATATCCTGCTTGCATGAGCGAGGAGAAAACATCTTCAACCCATCATCATATGATGTTGGCTATCAGCACATATGGCTGTTCGAATGATGGACCGCCAATCTTTTGAAACGGATCGCCAATTTTGGGGTTCGAAGGGTCTTTGATGCGATCTTCATATGCTTCCATTTATCAAGGTGGTTTGGATGACATTGGGGGCCTCCACAATGTTGATTATGACGACGGTCTTCGAATGTCTTCAATCTTACCTGACAATTGAGCTAACCATTTCCTTACTCCTGGCTTTGTAATTTAACGAATCGAGACTGCTCAAACGCCACTTTGGCCAACTTCAGGCCTTGAATGCCTTCGTTTGCAGAATGTCCAACGTAATTTGCCATATTCCTGATACAATGGTACCAGGATCTATATCACAGCCTCCGTATTATCCGTCCTAAAGCCGGCGCCAGGTTACAATGTCATTTGTCGACAGATCGCTGTGTTTATCGTTGTAGAGCCTTCAAGTAACGAATTGGACATCGTGTCCATTGTCGTGCCCGCATGCCAAAGGCAAATCCGATGGACTTCACACGTGCGTGGTGGCAGCCCATCCCGAGCGCAATGGCCCACTTTAGCTCTCCATTCAATTACATGAATTTGTCGGTTCTTTTGTATCAGCGGAAAAGCTGGAGTACCGAGGGGAAAAATGTAAATGAAAAAACGTACTAAGCCAGAAAGAGAGCCGCGAGGGGTGGTCGAAAAAATAATGAAAAAGCCGGGAAATCACGAGGGTTCGCCCGTTCTAAGGATTAACGAGAAGCGTATATTTTCGCCACTAATTCCTACAGCACCCCACATGTACGCTGCTTTGTTTTCTCTGTACGCAGCAGGCAAAAAAGTAACAGTTGGATAATGGAAACTTGTGGAAACAAAACATTGAAGATTGGAGCGGTTGTTCCCATTCCATTCCTCTCTAGGGAGATAGAACGTGAGATAGGAGCGAATACAATATGGAAACGAGAATTCCCTGTGACGTGTATGTACCCACCAACGAAATCAGTTCGTGCGAATATTCGCATTGCGAATATGCATTATTTTTGAAAGATACCCTCTGGTCCCTCTGTGACGTGTTGATGAAAAACAGATAGGATGTCTCCATGGAACGCTATCATCTTATGTAGAACAGCATTGCAGGATAGGCCACTCGATGACAGCTCGTGATCCAATAATGTCCGGGCTTGCGTCAGGTCGCTGCACCACGAGATGATACCATCGGATGTCCTGACGTCTCCTTGAGAATTCAAGTCGAAGCCGGAGTCGCCCCGAGGGTTTCTCGTCCCTCAATAGGCACGCTGCTCTTCGAGGACCCTCGTGACGCACCAGGGCCGCTGGTAGACGCACTTGTGCGTTTCGTCACCCCTCGGGGACAGAGAATTGAAAGCGCATTTCGGTGCGTCTCTTGTTCCTTCGGCTTGCCGGATCTCGCGCGACGAAGATACGCCACAGTGCCGAAGGGTTCCTCTGACGTCGGGGGGGGGGGGGTGGCTAAAGGATCGAGCAGCAAGGCCCGAAGACTCTTCGTCGACGGGGATGAAAATGAAACAAAGCCAAGGACCTGGTGATGCCGGCCAGCCGGCCCTATGTACACTACATACATGTCGCAATAGTCACCCGGCTATACAAAGGGCATGGTTCGTTTTATAACCCCCCCCCTCCCTCCCCTCGTCGCCTACTCAGTGTCTCTGTCTTTCTGCTGGTTGCAACCGGAAACCGTCGAGAGCGCGCGAGAGGGTGACAACAATGGCATTGTTCGACTTTAATTAAAAGAGTGCCGGCGGGAGAGCCAAACGTACGTTTACTACGGTACTTCAATATATATATATATATATATATATATATATATATATATATTGAGGGGAACGGGAACACAGTGTAGATATAAGCGCCCGATCATAGCTCGCGAACTTTTCCTCCGGCCTTCCTCGTCGTTACAATTATACAGGCGTTATTCGACACCCTGGCTTTCTCAAACGGTCACGATCGGATTTTAGAATGGAAAAACGCACGGCACTTATATCAGAGGAACACAGTGAGCAGAAATATCGCTAGAGAATAGGTCTAGGTCATTGCGTTGGCTGATCTTCTTAAGGCACCACAACACGGTTCGTGCGCGGTACAAGGGTGTATTTTTCGTAATTATTTGGAAGCAAACGATGAATGGAATTTTTTAAATTAATACTCATAGTCAATATATACATATAGAAGAATGTATACAAATTTTTGTACTCGAATCTGAAGTATAGTTTGCGGTGTACGCCGCTTCCAAGAGGACACTCCGACGAAATTGCTACTCGGCGGTTGACAGCGATTAAGCCATACGGTTCATTTGAAAAATAAAATAAAAATATATTTATAAACTAGACATGTAGATTTACAGCATCACGTGGGGGAATTTCGATATCTAAAAAAATGGCGGACCATCGAATTTTATTTCCGATTTTCATGGAAAATGTTCGACGTTCATAAAAAAAATAGAAGGGGGCCCTTTATAAAAAAAAATCCCTACGTGGTGCCATAGAGACTGGATTTTCGAACAGTTCAAGACTTGGCGCATGCAAATCGGATGAATAGTTTTTTTCATATGTTGTCAACCAGGTTGAAAAACGTTGTTTCGGGTGGGGGTAAAAATGTCGAATGACCAAATATAGAACGACAAACATTTCGAAACGACAGAACTATGAACTCTCAAAATAACGAAGGTTAAATCATTCGAAATTTTATCTTTCGACTGATAAAAAAATCGAATGACTATAAATCGAACCATTATTTATTAGAGAGGTAATTTATTCGAAAACGAATATTCAGATTGTCTGCAATTCGGAACATAAAAATACAGAATCGAAAAATGTAGAACACCCATATCTCCGAAACAGAAAATAGCGAGTGCCTAATATGCGTAATACCGTCTATGGCGAAAAGTAATATATCGAAACGCAAAATGTCGATGGCCCGAAATGTCGAATGCCGAAAGGTCGAACGGCCAAAATGGCGAACGTGGTGGGGCCCGTCACGTGGGACGACTGTCTTACGATATTTTAGCCTACAGACCGCCAACGCCATCTCGCAGCTTCACTCTAAGGCGCAAGTGACGTATTGCTCGATTCGCCATTCGGGCCGTTCTACATTTTGACCCTCCGCGATTTCAACCACTCGACTTTTTGGCCGTTCGCTTTAATGATTTTCTGCATTGTGAACCATCGCCATTTTGTTAATTCGGAGAATTGTCGTCTCGAATTATTTGGTGTTATGCATACAGGCCTATCGATTTTATGTTTTTCGATATTTTATTAAATCTGATTTTTGTTTTTCGCTATTTATCAACTTCCGAGATTTTCATATTCGTAATTGTTATTTTCGACTTCACAGACTCTAGTAAGATTGATCTATCTATATTCGAACATTCGTCATTTTCGAATTCGACATTTTGGCCCATCGGCATATCGATCGTTCGACATTTTTCCCCCCACCCGTTGTTTCGAGAAAAACGCGTTCAAAGCGGCACGTCTGCCGCTCGGCGCGGCCGTGCGCTTCGAACGGTTTCACATAAAATGCTGTATCTCCGCCAATTTTATAAATTTGTTTTAAAAAATTGGTGAAAGCATATTTAACAAATGTATCTTTCAGAAAATGAAAAAATGACAAATTTTTTTTTACCGTGGTGTGATGCCTTAATGCTTATTATAATTTTTCAGTCACTTCGTAATAGACTCTTATCAGCCTTGGGGATTTCGCAAGAATCGGCTACTTCGAGTGACTCGATCAATCCTTTCTCGCAAGGGTCTCCATAAGCTTGGGGCCCGAAAAACACCTCGGTTTTCAATTTTTTGTGATGAGAGTATTAGGACGATGAGCTCGGGATTTTCTACAGAATTGATACATCGTGTTGCCAGATTGAGTTTTTTTTAAATATTGATTAACAATGAAGTTATTGTTATTTGAACAAAGTGCAGGCACTTCTGCATGGCTGTTTTGGGAACTAGAGAGATTTGAAATTAAAGATTGAATAATTTTGTTTTAGTACAATAATCAAACTTTAACATGACTGGATACTTTTTCACGATTTTGAAAATCACGTAAATGGCAGGCTGTCGGAAAAAGTTCGATTTTCAAAAAAAGCGATTTCAATCATTTATTGTTCAGAAGTGGATAAACGTATCAAAAAATCAGCCGGTCATGCGATTGAAAATGTTATAAACTATTCTCCGTCCGAATTTGAGCTGCATCGTTATTTTAAACATAGTTTCGTGGAAAACACAAAAAAGGGCTAATGGGCAGCGGCACGGTTCGCCGTAGCGCATCGACCCATCTGAACCTTAAAAAAAAAGTACAACTCGGACAATTTTTGGAAATTTTACCGAATCTCTATAGCAAATTAAGGCGCCTTTTCACTTTACAATTTTAAAAAAATTGATTTTTTTTATTACATTTTTCGAAAATATACATATCCAAAAGTATCATACTAAAATTTCACGAAGATCGGAGGAGTGAAACTGTATTTTTGTGTAACCTTTACTTTACTACCTGAGCACGTTCATCTGCTCGTTAAAAACTTTAAACGCGTTTTTCGATGGCTTGTTGATAAAATCTTCGAAACTACTGAACCGGTCCTTATGCAATTTTCACCACATATTCTTAACAACTATAGCTATAGCACATAACAAGGATTTTTTCAATTTTGATGTATACTATTTTTTGTTGCTAAAAACGGTGGAAAAAACGCGTTTTTTGTTGTTTTTTCGAAAAATGTCCGCCATTTTGTTATTTTGCATTTCTCAAAAATCGTATGACATGCGCTATAGCCATTAATATACTGAATCTTAAACCGTTTGATTTTGTTGTTTCAGATGATCCATCTCCGAGATTTCATCAACAGCGCAGACCTACAATTTTTTTAGGATATTTTTTTAACAACCATTTTCGTCTATAATAGTGACTTAAATAAATAATTTTTTTAAATGTCTTTCGAAAGTGTAACAACTTTTATATCAATATTTATAATAGAAACCTATCAAAAAAATCATGAAATAAGCTTTTTAGCGTCTAAAGTGGGAAGACGCTTTAAAGTTAAGACCCCAGGGTACAAAAACACGCAATAAAAAAATCTCATTGTCGAAATTTCAAGTTTACGCAAATCCCTTAGATCTGTAACGGAACATCATTTTTCGCACGAAAAGTTGTCTGTCAGAGTAAATGGATTTCGTGAATTGCCACGAAAAAGCCATCGATCCTGGATCTTAGAAAGAACTCTAAACTATTCAACATCCTGTTTTGTTCCCATTGCGCTATATTATCCCGAGAATTGCTCTAATATTGCGCAAAGTATTCCTCGCAATGACGCATCGTTGTATTTCCGCCTGGAAATCACGTCGGTTGGCATGAGAATGGTGTTTCACGTAATTTACCCTTTTCCGGACTATAGTCTAGGTCCTATATAGTCTAGTTCGAACTCGCCTAAACTTCTCGAAGCTGCAACAACCCAATGTGCCCATGACTATTCGACTGCCATGAGCAAGAAGGATCAATGGTCTTTGGTGTGTACCTTTGTGGATGCGGATTTCAGCTTCATTACGGGAAGTGCGACAGCCATTGAATCTTACAATGGCAGAATGCAATTTGCCGGTTTCGATGCAGCAGTAACCGTGAATGCGGAAATTGAAGGCACAAATGGCACGATGATGACATGGTCAAAGTGGTGGGTGATTTTTGGACCGTGAAGGGAGAACCGGTGAAGGGCGTGCTTTCCCTCGCTGAAATGACCTGCCAGTCTCGTTGGAATTATTATCTCCGACGGGCGGATTACGCAGCCCCGGAGTACGTAACCCAAACACACTCATATGCGATCTCCGATCCAAAAAGCAACACCCAGCTTAACCTTCCATATGCTTCGCAAACTTTGCTCGCAAACGGCACGTGATTTGCTCGAGGCAGGGGGAATAATGCTCCTTTTGCGCAAAATTTCAAACACTTGTAGACGCTGCTGAGCCGGGAGGACTTTCACGTCCACGTGTTGCTTACCAATTAGGTATCAAAGTCTCTCACGACCGCAAAGATTTTCAGTCAACGCAGGGAATTCAAGGGTTTTTCGCGCTAGGTTTGTCTAGCGAGCTAAAAGACGCGAAGGTTGTGAGAATTCTGCGATAAATTTCGAGGACTGGGTTCATTTGGATTGGTGTTCAAGGAGTAAATGGCTGATGGAATTGCCGTCCCGTTGAGGGATTACCTCCAGCAATTGAAAAATGAGATTCTTTTATTACTGATTATTATTCCATATACTTTTAAGCGTCTTTGTGAAATATATTATTCCAAAATGTCAATTAGGGACGTAGTTTTGATGGTAAATCAGGTTATGAGGTAAATGAGGGCCCAGGTAAATTCAAACGCGTTTTTCTCGAAACTACCTTCATCCAGACGGTCTGCACGATAACTTGAACAGTTCAGGATATTTTTAATTCTGTTTTTTCGAATGTAGATTTTCTATAACTGTCAAGTCATTTTTTAATCTTTTGTTTGTAAAATTTTTTTATGAACATTTAAGGGGGGATAAACCGTAAGGCGATGAAAAAATTATTGTTTTTCGTGAGTTTTTTAAAAGTAAGATTTCTTTATCTTTTTTGCGACTTAGGGCATGTTTTATTACTACTTTTGGATGTTACGTGGTATTTTTTATTAATTTTTAAACATGGCGGAGGTATGGCACGGTCTTCTAAATGGGTTACGACGGATGTCTTCAGACAAGGTGACACGTGGCGTCGGCGGGATCAATTTGAAAAGAACCAACGAAGGTTTTTCTTGCATTAACACTCATACGCAGAATGTGAACCAAGAAATAGTGAGAAATGTTGAACATCGATGAAACGTTTTAAGGCGTTACCCCCACTTGTAGCGCAAAAAAAGGCCTTTTTCATGAATTTTTTTAAAGAAAACTACAAAACTTTTTTAATCGATCAATATACCATCTTAAAGAACACATCTTGAAGAACTTTCAGTAATTTTTTTATTGAAAAATATTACATTGTTTAGTGGCAAATGGCCGTCAATGAAATAATGTTTTTATATACACGGTTTGCGGTGACCAACATTGCGGCGAAGTGGATCATCTGAAAAAAAATGCGGATGGATGTAGTCAAATATAAGTATAAACTAGTCTTTAATCGAAGGATTTTAAAAAATATTTATTTTTCACAAAATGGCGGACAGTCAAAGTTAATGGTTCGATTTTAACGAAAAAAAATCGAACGATTAAAGACTACATTTTTATGTATTAAATAAGCCTGCAAAATTTCAAGAAGATCGGTTCATTAGTGTTCGAGTAATCTTGGTCACCGACTTCAGAAATGCCATTTTGAGAAAAACGCGTTTAAAGTTTCAATTTCAGTTTACACGAAGAAAATATTTTTTTTTGTAAACTTACATAGAGTCATCTATTCCGGGCTACTTATACTTATACTTCAAAAATACTTATACTTCAAAAAAATGTAATAAAAAAAAAATCGATTTTTTCAAAATCGCAAGTGGGGGTAACGCCATAAAACGAAACGATTGAATTTTCCGAAAAGATTGGCTACATTTTGTAATAAAACACTATTTTTTTTAATTTTTGGAAAACATTTAGGGTCATGTGTGAGGCAATAAGGTTAGAAAGATTTATACCAAATTTCATCAGAATCGGTCGATTAGTTTTTTAGCTATACGTCACGCCAGTTTTGAAAATACAGTTTAGAAGACCGTGCCATACCTTCGTCATTTTTAAAGATCAATTTAAAAAAAACATGTAACAGCAAAAAGTAGTAATAAAACATACTATAAGTCTCAAAAATGGTAAAGAAATATTTTCTTTAAAAAAACATCATGAAAACCCCGCTTAAAGGGCACCACTAGTGTGACACTTTCAAAAAGTCAATTTTTTTGTTGCATTTTTCGATAGTCTATACCTTCAAGTATACCCTACTACTACTCTACATCTTATACTATTATCGATTTATAACAATGAAATCAATATTTTTGTCTTTCACCGCGTTTTTCTTAAGACAACATTTTTCAAATTTGCTGCAGTTCTAATTCGAATACAAATCATCCGATCGACTTAAATCTTGTTTTAGCGTATGAAGTATTTATTTCTTCATACAGTGACCTTCCAATTTTTCGATTGGATAAAAAATGTAAATTCGTCATGCAAAACAATCATCAGATTTTTTAACGTAATTTGGAACGTTTTTTTTCCAAAGCTCCGCCATTTTGAGGGATTTTAATTTTTTTCACAATCTTGCGTCATTGTGCAGGCAACGCCTTCTAGTTTGACGGACTTCTTCCATTTTTTTATTTCAGGCACTCTGAAGGTCGTAATCACTGCAGCAGTAGGGGCACTTTTTTTGGAGACTCGGGAGACGGCGCATGAGTCGCTGGAAAATTGAATCTTTTCATACAAAACATTACTGTATATACAGAATTTATACACAAATAGATCCTCGAAATTTCAAAACATTCGATGCAATAATGTTCTTTCAACCCATTCCCGAAAATCAACTTTTTTGGGCAGTCAAACTAGTGGTGCCCCTCAACCATAGGACCCTACACATGGGTACCGCAAACCCCACATTATTAGTGAGAAATGCTAACATCATATTTCTTGCTTTGTTTAATCGCATTTTTCACGATGATTAATTTATATTAGATTTTTCTCGCAAAGCCTATTCCATTCGTCAGTTCTCGAGCGTTCGATTAAAAAAAAATCATTCTCTACGCCAATTTATTTCGTACACATAGTGTAGGGTCCTAGGGTTAAATCGCTAAGCTTGACACGGAAAAAGTTTTTTGACTTCAAAATATGACTTGTTTTTTTCAGAATTCATAAAATTGGCTGGAAGAACTATAACTATTACTTTACTCTACAAGAATCTTGTTGGACTTCCCTGATCGATCAACCCACGAGGCAGTTATGAGACAAACCATGGGAACGTGTATTTTCGACAGAGCCCTGATCAACGTATACGACCATAAATAATTAACTGTTACACAAATCGAAAACAAAATTCATGTCGTCAAAGTGCCGATAAATAATGATAAATATCTTTCCTGATATTTTTACAATTCCCACAACAACAAAAATTCTCAAAAACGTCACTCATCGACCCAGCTGGAGATACCTAACTCGACAAGGCACCTCCATATTCGAGCTACACTGAGAAAAAAACCCATTGAATCATAAAAATATATTGATTGATCCAAATAAATGTGCTGCTGCGGAGTGCCACTGACATATGAGATTCTTGCAATATTATAAAATATTGGAAAATGTGATTGATTTAAATAACATATTATTTTATTTGAAAAAGCTCTTCTGTTCTCTGAATATCTACATTATCGTTCAAATAAAATTATATTGTATTGAAATCATTATATATACAATCCGTAGATGTATGGATGAAATAATTAAGCTGTTGCTACAACATTTTTTATTTCGTACAAAAGTATTATCAATAGAATTAATTATTTCTTTACTGCATCGAAACGAATATGCCATGGGACGTAAGTTTTTCAATTCGTTTTAAATCTTAAATGAAAAGTGAGCATTAGAATGATCATCCACAATAATAGTGGGGAGAACATCAGATATCCAATGGAATATCCATGGAGAGAATATCAGATATTTAACTGAAAAGAACGGACACTACACTTTGATCTTAGCCACAGGCCAAGAAGCAATACTCACTAGAGTTTCTCTGGCGTTTAAGTAGATTTTCGGTTCGAGCTACGCTTACGAGAAACGAGCGCGCGTGCGGCTTCTAGCGGTTACTCCGAGAACTACGGGTTTCCTCACACCTATAATTTCGGTGGCGCTCGGCCATGATAATGATGAATTCTTTCAACCAAATGCGCAAGAAACAAATTTTATTTTTGCATAATTTTTTAACCAATTCAGACATTTGCTTAATATTTTTCGATCAAAATAAAATATTAACATTTTAACGAATAATGTATAAGGAGTACAACTTTGCAGTGACCGTTTTTTTTCAAAAGTTTAAGGCTTTATTATAAAAAAGTGGCTACATATTTTTTAATCAAAGTACTGCCCGTCGCTAGCTACGACCTCGGCCCATCTTTCAGGTAGCATTCGAATCCCGCGTCGATAAAAGTCTTGGTCCTTGGAGGCAATCCAGGAATCGACCCAATTTTTGACTTCTTCGTAAGTACCGAAGTGCTGGTCAGCCAAATCGTGTGCCATTGACCGGAACAAGTGATAGTCGGAAGGGGCAATGTCTGGAGAGTACGGCGGGTGGGATAAAACCTCCCATATCAGCGTTTCCAAGTACTTTTTCACGACATTTGCAACATGGGGTCGGGCATTGTCATGCTGCAGTATCACCTTGTCATGTCTTTCGTTGAATTGTAGCCGTTTCTCTTTGAGTGCCTTACTCAAGCGCATCAACTGACGTCGGTAGAGTTCCCCTGTGATGGTTTCGGATGGTTTCAGCAGCTCATAGTACACAACGCCCAGCTGGTCCCACCAGATACACAGCGTCACTTTGGATCCGTGAATATTCGGTTTGGGCGTCGATGACGGAATATGACCAGGCAGTCCCCATGATTTTCGGCGTATAGAATCCTCCCCGTAAGCATCTACAAGCAAACGGTGGGCCTCAGCCGCAGATTTCTTGATGTTGAAGAAGTAAATCATAACCTCCCGCAAATGCTGAGAATTCGGTTCGTAGGTTGCCATGTTTGAGTGCCTATAACTTTATAATGCATACACGTATCCGTTAGCTTTTTTAAATTGTTTACATTGGCAGAGCCTCTAGTTTAAAATGCCACTTTTTTATTGAGCTAGGGCCACTACTTCGGCCGCAGTGGCTCTCTAAGTAAAACGGTCACTGCAAAGTTGTACTCCTAATACTTGGAAGTCAATATCGGATATGGTGCAAAAAGTAAAATAACATATTTACTCAACAGAAATTTTATCTGGATCAAACGAGCGAAATACAATTTTTCTTGTGTACTCGAATCAACAATATTCATGTTATGAATTGAAACGCTTTTTTTGTTCGTTGCAGAAAATGCATTCAAAACTATATAATTTGTTCGCGATCATTTTTTAGATAGTTTCAATAATATATTGTTCTCGGCTAACAATATATCTTTCGAATGAAGGAAAAACTTTTAATTTTATCGTGTTATTAAAGTCAGTAGCCTTTTGTTTGGACTAATAAATCCAATTATTAACACCAACAATTTTACTGTTGAATCAACGAAATTTCATTCAATAACACCAATGATATTGGATCAATGATTTTTTTTTCTCAGTATATACCAATGGCGACTCTGCACAATCCCTAAGCTCGACATTCGCCCTTTTATTCGTTTTTCCTCCATACCCGACCAAGCCCAAAGGTGAATAACGTCGGTCAACATTGAAGTCGGATTGCGGACCCACGCGAATATGACTTTCCTGAATTATTTCCCATTTATAACCCCGACGACGACAAGAATCGCGTGCGCGTTGATTGAGGAATGTTGTTCCGTGACGGATGAAACGCCAAGGATCCCCAGTAACTGCGGATTCGAAAAATGGTCCCTACGTCTCGTCCCAATTATCGTTCCCCATTTTCCTCGGAGCGTCACGAGGAGCAACGAGAAAGTCGAGGGAAGCGCGGTGATAAGCGAAACGTCTGGAAGGGTCGATGAGTAAGGTGAAAAAGGGAACGGCGTGGAAAGCCGAAGCTGCAACTGCCCCGGGAGGGTCGGAAGGTGAAAAGGCCACGCGCCTTACTTACATTGTACACGCTATACACGTATACGTACACCTTACTTACGAGATATAGCCCCTACACGGGTCCTGCTTCTCCAGCCATCCGCAGGCTTCATCCCCCGGGCAAGGGAGGAGCGTTACAGACTCCCATAATCCCCGGCGCGGGTCCGCACCCCTCTCTCACCTTGTCCCGAGTTTCGTGGACGCTAATGTTCTCCAGGGTAACGACGACGAGTGGCTCGTGCTCCGCGAGCTTTTCCCGACTTCGTTCAACCTCCTCCAAGACCACTCTTGGGCATAACGTTCCCTTTCGTACCTTCAGACGACGACAACAACAACGACAACGACGACGAACCCAGCGACGAATTTTGCTCCTTGGTACACTCGTGTTCAACCCTGGCATACCTACCACTCGCCCTCTCATCCCACAACCCTCTGAAATGAGGGTTGCAGAATGAGTATTGCGTCTGTACAGTTGTAGCGTGTTATTGCTACTCGTCGTCGTTCTCCATCCCTTTTTTTTGCCCCCCGCAACTGTAACACGTTCCTCCCGCGCGATATCCATTGTTACGTCCCTTGCCCTCCGCCGATTTTCCGCACCCTCCCTTTCGGAACTCCCGCCAACCCTTGAGGTGGAGACCCAGGCCACGGAGGAAAGACAGGGACGTAACGCGTGAGTGACGGGACCGTACGTACGTCGAATAGTAAAACAGTCGGAGAGTGCGGATGACGTTGGAACTCGGAGTGACTAAGAGGACGGACGGGAGGAGGTGGAGGAGGACGGAACAAATCCTTCTGAATAATTGAGACGGCAAACGTGCGGAACCGAAGAAACGTTTATCCAATTCGTCAAGGACCGGCTAAACTCGCACACGGACACTCGCAGATGTACGTCTTTATTGAGACATTGAAATTAACAGATGTGTCGTTGAATGTTTAAAAAAAAAGGGTTTTAGGTAGCGATCAGCGATCGGTAGAGCGCATCGTCCTTAGTGGACGATTCCAACCAGCAGTAATGCATTTTTTTGCAAACTCGGTGGTTTGGAACTGTCTGGAAAGTGTAGGCCCTGGGTGAATGCAAACTGGATCGGGGTTGAAGACGTTGCAAAACAACAAAAACGGTGAAGTACGAAAACGATCGGAAAATCGGCGTTTTTTGGATTTTTTTCAGAGTAAATCGTAGATAAGGAACAGTATTTATCAGTCATTATATATTGGTACTTTGATCACGTGAGATTTTTGTTTATTTGTTTAACCCCTTCGTTGGCAGAGAAAAATCAACAATAAGTGCCCAAAATTGCAGGATAACATTTTTATCCTGAAAACTTGTACTCTGCGGTTATTGAGGGTGCTGATTACGAATCTGAACTCAAAATTCAGGAATTCACAATGACACAATGATTTATATGAAACTCGGTACTCATAGGTTGTGTAGGTCACTGATGATGAGTCTGAACATTTTGAATTTTCAAATTTAAAATTGAGATTCGTAATAAGCGACCGCAAAAATCCCGGAGTCCTAATTTTCATCTAAATCGAGTAAAGTTTTTTATTTTTGTCCGCCATATTGGCGCCGCCATTTTGAATTTCCAACTTTTGACTTCAAATTCGGATTCAGCGAGCCCAAAAACTCCCGAGTGAGACTCCGATTTCAAATCAGAGCAAGTTAAATAGGGAAATAAAGGTTGACGCACTATTGCGTCAATGCCACACAGGGCACGGAATTATTTGACGCACTATTGCGTGAATGCCAACGAAGGAGTTAAGGATAAATTGTTCAAGTTCGTGTATACGTTGTTCAGGCCTGTTTCGAAAATACACATTTCCATGGTCTGAGCTATGCGCTGATGGATCTGGAACGTCCAAGAAGATTCCTGTAAAGTGATGTTATTGTTAAATGTCGAGCCGATTTTGTGAATTTCGAGAAAACAAGTCATCCTATTTTTAAGTCAAGTGTTTCCCGTCTCCAACTTAGCGATTTAAATGTTTATAATTCTTTAAATAATTGATAAATAAATAAGATGTCTCTATAAATAGAGATAGAGAATCTATGTGCTAAGTTGTCAAAAACTGCTCGAGTTTCGAAAAATGCAGTTTCCAGAAAAACGCGTTTAAACCTACCTGCGCCCGAGCCAGTCCCTTTGCGGGCACGAACACATTTATCTTTCTCCCGACGTCCCTAATTGAGATTTTGGAACAACTTTTTCAAATCCGCCTAGAAGCAAAAAAAAAAATACCAATCAACAACTGCCAACAACTGACTGCCAAACGTCAGAAACATCGGAATTTCAGGCATGCTCGAGGTCTTGAATTCATTAAGGTATTCCTTTCGCGAACCCCAATATTCAACAATTAACTGATTTTCGTCTATAATCAAGTCAAAATTCATCCCAGGGTACTGGTAAAATCTCAAGTAACGAAACTTTTGACGGAAAATTACGCCTTTAAAAATCGTCTCATTTATCCGGCGCGTTTCGGAGATGACACGTTGGCCACATTTCTATCTAATAATATAGACACTCAATAACTTTAGATGCCTGGTATAAACTGCTCAATGCGTGTAGAAAATGCTAAAGATTCCGTAAAAGCATTAATGACAACAATTGGAAAAATGTGACTAGCAAAAGAATTTTTGTAACCACGACTATTCAAAGAAAATGCAAAATGTCTAAATCTACTAAATTTTCGCCAAATTTCTTATTCCAGTTTATAGCCGGGTATAATAATTGATTGTAACTCACTTTTGTTAAGCACTACTGCAATTTACCAATTATTCAGAAGGGCCGTGCTCATGCCCCCACAAAATACGGCCCTCAGCGAAAGGAATATGTTAATCTCAACAGACCAAGATCCTTGAAACCTAACTTCAAACTGACTTTCCCAAAAAGCGAGAAAAAAAACCCAAACCCGATAGTTTTCTCACCTGGAAGCCTGGAATCTTCACAGGAGCCCAAGGGGCCATCATCCGTCACCGTAGGAAAAGCCATCCAACTTTCCGCAAAAAGGCACGAGCTATCCGAGTGCCATTGATGGGTCACTCGAAGGACTCGAAGGATTCATCGATCCTCGTTCTCGCGTCAATAGAATATCAGCGTCAATAGAATATGCGCGAAGGTTCCCCGTCACATTGACGGCGAAACATTGTACTTTAATAATTGAAACGACCGAGACGTGGAGACTCGACGTAACGTTTATGCCACCCCGCATCAATCATTTAGCCCCGCCAATGCGATGAGAGGAAGTGTTTGATGATACGTGACACGCTCATACGGTCACATGAATATTTCATCCACGAGCGAGCCCTATACGTGGTAGATCATTCAGTCAATCCCCACCAAAAATGGTTTATACGTGTATAAGGGTGGCGCATATCTGCGCGTAAAAGGCTCTTCCAAGATGTAGTAGGGTCGCTAGTAAAGCGTGGCTGCACGAGAGGGGCGCGGATTCTTGTTGGCCAAAGTTATTACAATCAGAATACAAACCTCCCTCTCTCTCGCGAGCTCGTGGAGGGGGTGCCATAAGAGCCAGGCATGGTGGTAGCAAAGTTGAAGCCCGTTGTGGCAGACGCGTATAAAGAACCGTTTGAGACGAAGGGGTGTGTCTTTAACCCCGGGAATTCACGACTGCCAAACGTCAGACGTTCCATGTCCCGAGTCTAGTGGGTTATTTTGCCTGCATATGTACGAATTCCCTTTCGACTACATGAAAAGGTTAGCCGGAGTGCACACACACACCTTCACGGCAAATACACCCCCATTCTGCCTCCATAAGCCGGATGAAAAGCGTAACATTCCCTCGTGTAGAAGCAAGTACAAGCGGGGGATGAACACGTTTCGCTAGGGTAGATCGTTCCTCAGGCTCAAGAGGACTCGCATGCATCAGCTACAGGAATGTCCGGAAGACGTTTCCAGTCCGGGAAAGGAAGCTTGCCCGTGGCAAGGTCTTCCACGATAGTGCCAATGGCTTCATACACATGTGGCACGTCTGTATATGTTTGCCGAGAATGGAAGCCCCGCTCGGCTGTTACCCGAATGATATTCCGTTTTGCCGATGTTATATGTCTCCACGCCCGTATGTCCACCGATTCCTCCACGTTTTGGCGAAATATCGACGATACGTGGACCTCCTCTCTCTGTCTCTCTCTAAACACAGATTGTATGACGTACTTTTCGTCGCAGCATGTTTACTACGTGTATGTAGGGGTACCTATAGGGGTGCGTGTGTGCGCACACTCTGGCAGGATATCCTCTTCGCCGTCAAAGCGTTCGAGCCATCATCTTAGTACGTGGCTTCTTCGCCTGATATGCCTCGTAAATAACTTTTGCTCCTGCCATATCGATATACACCGCGAATCTGGTATGGGTATCCTTCCGTAAGACGTGCCAACGTCGTCATGTTGGTAGCATTGCTACATTGGAACATGCGAGGGGTGATCCAAAAGTAATGATAATGAGCAACTAAAACAAAGTATGTGGTTAACAATTAAGTTTAGTTTTCGTAGCCTCATAACGAGTCGATACACTTTCCATTTGTTTCTAAGCCTCGTCTACCCTTTAAAGACAATGTCTTGCTTTTGTGCTGTTCTTTAACGGGTTATGCCTAGTTGTAACAGCAGAAAGCAGCTTATTTTCAGCATTTTTTTTAGGGAATCGTGATGAAAATTTCGACACAAATTAGGTACTTGTGTAAGAGGTATCATCTGATGAACAATCTGTAATTTTTTGTGTACAAATATTCAATTATAATCGATTTGCAGCTGACGTCCGCGAAGCACCTATCGAAAACGTATTTTGCAGTGAGCAATACCTTCCTGAACCAGGTTACCTAAAGTGAAAAAATCAAACAGATTACGAAGGAATATCCGAAATACCAAATTTAAAAGAATGGCACGTGTTGACTGCGACAGTCTTGATTTTTGCGAAAAAAATAGGCAATTTTTGTTCACCAATTCGAAAGCATACATCGGAGTAAAATCTTTAGATCAAATACTATATTTTTACATTGTCAAAAAGCCCTAAAAATCTTTAAAAAATCGATGCAGTAGTTTTTGAGATATTTTGCTCACCGACTTTGAAAACGTTATTTCAAACTGAAATTTTGAGGGAACGTTTATAAGATGATATACTGTCGAATGGTTTTGAAAAAAGTGATTTTTCGACTTTTACAACTAGGCATAACCCCTTAAGCCTTGGAAAGAGATAGAAGTCGCTGCGGGCTAGATCTCGAGAATGAGGTGGATGTTCAAGTAGTTTGAAGCCTGCCTCACGGATGCCAGCCGTCGCAACTTCGAACTTGTAAACGGGTGCTTTGTCTTGGTGAATAGGACTCCTGCTCGCAGCGTTCCCCGCCTTTTCTCTTTGATTTCCTGCCGCAGTCTTCTTATTTGACCTGCATAGTAACTCATTTTCGCTAAACTATTGAGGGCATGCTGAAGCCAAAAATTGCTTTCGCAGCTTCTAAAGTGGCGATTACTCTATGGACAACAAGAACAGCGGAAAACCACCCAAGTTTCGTGTATTACGGGCTGCTGAAAGGTTTACCAGGTTCGACTAATCTCGACGGCCAAGGGCCAGGTGACTGTTGATAGGAGTTGAATGACCGATATACACGTCGAGCAGAAAAATTGTCTCGTGTAGGTCGGGTAAATGGCGGAGTTGCGAAGAATGTGAGCCATTATCCACCGAGAGTTGATCGAGATTCGGGAGATTGGGTTGTCGCCTGTCAACGGCAGCCTGTTTGCGCGGGTCTACTGCTATACGCTGCTTTTGTAACGAGTAATATCGCTGTATTAGGCGCTATGTACACATATATACGTACATATTTACGCGGGGCGCCAGATCGCTTGTGTCGTTTGCCACAGGTCACCCCAACGTCGTTGGAACAAACGCTGTTGGCGTGCTGGAGAACATTACGATATTTGCGCGATGTACGCAGCCGTGAAAGCTATTTGCCAAGGTCACGTATAGTGAAGTGGGCCGGAACAGGCGACGCTTGAGGGAACGAGCCTTGACCTTGCAACGTATTGTAACAGGGCTGCCGATCACGAGCACATGTTTCATCAAGAACACCGGAAGGAAACCAATGAACCGGAGTACCGAACGCCCCCGTCATCGCTCATATTTGATCGCGTTTGGGTGGTCCGGAGCCTCATCGTCTTTGTCGTTAAGTCAACGAAGGGCTATGATAAGATTTCCGAGTTCTGATTCCACCTATACGGACAAGGTTCCACCACTCTATACAAAGATCTCCTATGCAGGGTGTCCCTTCTCAAGTGAGAATGTCAAAACATCTCCAAAACGGTTGCTGGGAACGGTTGTAGAGTTCCGAAGGACCCACAGAATGGACGTACTTCCAACTTGGCTGGTTCAAGCCTCAAGGTCAAACGAAGGTCACCAACAGTTTTTTTCAACATGAGCCAAGAACCGACTTGACCATCGACGTATAATAAGATGCTATCTATACTAGCAAGAAGCTGGCCTGGCTTTCAACGCTGTCGGCACTGCTCACACACATACCCTTTTTGTACTGCATTCCTGACAGTTTCTGACTCAACCCAATATTTTTTGCTCTCCTCGGCACCTCGGCTGAACCAGAAACAATGGAGATTTTCAATATGAATTGATAGTCCATTAACGCGATGGAACAATGCGCTCATTTCAATAGAGAACTCCCATCCCATTAGTTCGCCCTGCACCTTCATCCCGCTACCTGCCGCCCTTCTTTTTGTGTCTCGTATAGTCTCGTTTTGCATTTCGACTAAAGTAACGGGACGACGCGAGACTTCCCTTCCTCGAGTCAGTCTCGTTCGACCCATCGGGGTATAGACGTCATCGCGTCGCGGAGCTTCGGGGACGATTCATCTCCCACGAGACCGTGTCAGGCCCTGGTGGGCTTTTCCTGGGGGCTCTTCTCACCATGTCCTTGGTGTATGAAGATGGTGTAGCAGAGATACACTAAAATCACTTCGGGTGAATATAGGTATTGGGTGCCCAAGTATGGCTTTACGGATTTTTTAATAAAATAACACATTGATTTGAAACATCAGCCAGTCTTTCAGCCAATAAACGGATTCCGCGCTAGTAGAAGTCTGCTGGTGTTGAAAAGATCCAGTTATGAAGCCAATTTTTGATTTCTGGGATGGATCTGGACCACCATCCAGAAAAGGTCGACGCCATTGATAGGTAGAAATAGTAATCATAGGGAGTAATGTCTAGTGGATACAGCGGGTGAGGTAGAATCTCACAGGGCACTCCTAGATAATTCTTGACGGATCCATCAACATGCGGTTTGGCATTGTCTGCTGTAAAATGCTTGCAATTCATGTGGTACCCTATTTCCTCACTTGAGGCACCATTGCCATGGCATTCAGGTATAAGGAAATGCAGTTGGGTAACATTTAATGGGTTGTGCCTAATTGGAAAAGTCGAAAACAGCTCATTTTTGGGATTATTTTATAGAAAATCGTGATGATAGAATTCTACAAAAATGAGGTATTTGAAGAAGTGTCATCTGAAGAACACTATGTAATTTTCGAGTAAATATATGTAATTATAATCAATTTACAATCGGGAAGCGCCTCTCGATAACGTCTTTTGCTGTGAAGAATGCCCTTCTGAACCAGACTAGATAATATCAAAAAATCAGATTCTGTTATCATGTTAGTTTATCCTAAAATTAATCGAAGGAATTTCCGAAATATCAAATTAAAAAAAAAACGGCGCGTGTACAAAGTGTCTTGATGTTTGCAAAAATGAGCACTTTTCAATCATCAAATCGGAAGTATACATCGAGGAAAAAAATCCTTCGACCAAATCCTCTATTTATACGTCTAGAAAAAGGCCTAAAAATTTCAGAAAGCTCAATGCAGTCGATTTTGAGATAATTTGCTGATCGACTTTGAGAACGTACTTTCGAGAAAAAAGCGTTTGAACATAACGGCATCAACATAACAGCCTATACATCTGTAAATTTTGATCTGATGACCTTGAAATTTTCAGGGAACATTCATACCATGATATACTTTCAAAATATAATGGTTTAAAAAAAAGTGATTTTTCGACCTTTACAACTAGGCCCCTAATACTGCCAATAGGGAACCTTACGCAACGCTCAGCGCAGATGGCGCCACGTAAACATAACGTAAACAAAAGAAGCTATCGACGCGCGCGGTACATTTTCAGGCAGTCTGTCTTGTACTAAAATTATATGAATGGACATAATGGACAATAATTACGGATATTTGACTGTATCAGAATTGAAAAATCGGTTTCTACTCTTTTCCTTCTCTGTTCATCCTTTCAAGTTATTTTTTGCTCCAAACAAACAGGAAACGTATAACCCCTTTTTCCAATATATTTCGACTCAGTTTCATCCCCGTAAAGAATGAAAATGAGCTAGGTAAGTATTGTGCAATAAAATAATACCAGAAAGTTAAAAAAATGCAAATATTTCAAATAGACATTTTTAGGTCATGATAATTAACTACATTACAATATACTTTAACAAGTCAATAGCGTCAAAAATATTATGTTTATACACTGAGCTGTAAGAAATCCTTCATTTCTATAATCTGCAGATCTAAAATGATCAGAATATAGCCTTGAGTGTTTTGTGGCTTGTGCTTGTGACGTATAGCAATTTCTCATTGCTTGCGAAGTTTTTCGTTTTTAGGAAATAAATCAACGCCTTCGTTTCTGCATCCAATTGCACAACACTGATGCATTCTTCACTATTTATTCACGACAAACGGATTATTGAAAGAAAATTCAACAGCAGTCGTAGAAACACGGGCAAACCCAAAGACAATCTCACTAAACGTCATGTTCTGTTTACGCTATAATACAATATCCCCTCTACCGGGAGAAATTGGCAGTAAGGTTCCCTATTAATTTCTTCGTTTGACACACATCATCGTCCACTGATGCTTCCAATTGCCGTCTTCAAATGTTTTCAGCGGCTTTGCAGTCGGTTTATCATCAAAATCAAAATTCTGCTTTCCAAAATCGTTGAAACCACTTCTCACACATGCTTACCGATGCGGCATCGTCAGCAGCCACAAGCAAATAATAACTCTTATCTACATTTTTCTATGAAACAAAATCATGCACTAACACTTGCCTCTGATGACGTTCACACGGTACAAAAGTAGACATCTTAAATACGACAACCACAACTATTTACACTTCAGTCAAATAGCACCGACTACGTTTGACAGCTGTGTACGGACCTTTCGAATACAAGTATCACCAACCCCAACGGAATGCCACCAGTACGAGATACACCATCCATTGGAAATCCGCAAAGTCATACTTGTACATCCAATATATATATATGGAGCGATGAAATTCGCAGAGGAAAACGAAGTCGTGATAGATGGCGGTAGAGTTACACAATCAAGCTCGAATATCTCTCCTCTTTTCTCCCGCATCTCCCGTGCAAAAAGAGGAGGCAGGCTTCCATGAGAAATAGCCCAGACGCATGTATCGACCTTAAGCAAATGAAATGGCCTAACTCCGCATCGCTTTACATGCACAATGGTATACGTATTGAGCCATTTTGTTTGCCAGCAAGTCGATGTAGCAATGTGAATAGATGTACTAAACTTCTCCCCACCCCCTACCCCCCCCCTCTCTCGCCCTTTTTCTCTTCGTATACGTCTATCTATCTGTCTCGTTGGAGCTTTGTAGTCTCGTTTCGCACGCCAACTGCGTATGAATGTCTGGGTGTATGGATGCAGAAATGTATATATATATATATATATATATATATATATATATATATATATATATATATATATATATATATATATATATATATATATATATTGACACGCACACACACACATATGTGTATATACAAATATATGTATATATGTATGGATGTATGTATGTATGTATATGGGATAACTCGGTCGGGCACTGCGGGCAAAACTCGCGAAACACGCCCAGGACCTTCTCGCCACCGCAGTCCTCGCCGTTAATCGCCAAAGTCTAAACTGATATTGGTGCGGTACGTGCACATTTATATACACACGTACATGTCCATATATTTTTATTAGTATTGCACAATACTGTATATATGTATATATGTACACGAAAAATCGAGAGAAATTCAACAGCGAAAAATGTAATCAAACTGGCGAGAAAGTACGGCTTGCGGCACAATTATAGTGAACGTATAGCGGGCGAATAACGTTTCAGATAGAGGGGTGCGAACTTTTGGACTCTAGGTACTCTCACTAACATCGCATACGTCTCACCCTCTCGGTTCTGTCTCTCACTCCTTCCTTTCCTCTATGATCGCGATAAAGCCGCATTCACGCGATCATTCACGTCAGTTTCTCACGCCTACATAACCCGACGTTTGATTGAATAAAACAATCTTCTTCGCACCCCGCAATTTATCGTAGATTTCTCGTGTGTATATATGTATACGTATATGTTGATGCTTTTTGTGGGTGGATTTTTAATGAACAAATCTTTGTTGTATGAAAATTGTATTATTATTGATAAATTATTATTGGAGTATAATAATATCGTTGTCAGTAAATTGGTATTATATTTTGGTTAAGAATAAATCGTTGGTACTATGTATTATTACGTGTGTGCATGTATACGTGGATCCTCTTTTATTGGCAGATGTATCTGGATATATATATACGGTTTTAAGGGGCTATACCAGTGTGAACGCTGAAAATTTGGTTGATGTTCGGGAAAATTTTTGGAAGAAAAGTGGTCAATTAAATGTTTCGGAAAATCAAGAATATATTTGGCTATATTTGACCTATATTACATATTTTTTTCATAGAAAAATATTGAGATCCAAGCGACTTATGCGCTGCTTTCGGAGGCGCAAAAAAAATTCCTCCCCTGCTGACATGATTCCGGCCGATTGAGTAGCTGAAACCGAAAAAGGAAAAAATGTCGTTAAACTGGGAAAGTATTTCCTGTACAATGACGTAGGATTTTCGAAAAATATCAAAATCTAATAAAATGGCGTAGTTATGAAAAAAGTCTGTTTTCTTGCCTATAAAATGGTCGTTTTTTTCAATGCCAAATCGTCAATTTTCATCCAATCAAAAATATCCTACGTCATTGTGGAGTAAATATGTTCAAGAGTACTCAGTTCAAATTTCAAGTCAATCGGATAATTGCTCTTTGAATTACAATGTCAGCAAATTTGAAAAACCTCATTTCAAGAAAAACGCGTTTAAAGATTTAACTATCGAATTTTGCGAGATAAAATTAAATTGATATAAATGATATAAATGATAATGATATTCTTAAAAGTGTAAACTGTCGAAGAAGGCAAAAAAAGTCGATTTTTTTTAAGTGTCACACTGGTATAGCCCCTTAATATTGAGATATTCCTACTTATTTGAAAAAATCGTCAATAAAATTCGCATCCTGGTTTCGAAGCCTCTTCTCTAGGGGTGAAAAATAAATGTTGAAAATATAATTCACATTTAGATCGCGGAAGAATATGCGATTATTGTTGTTATTATTCTTATTATTGTGAACAATTATTACAGTTGTTGTTCTTATTATTATTGTCTATTCATTATTGGGTATGCTAGATAAATCCAAAGCCGGAATATTCAAGGTGGTTTCTTATGGAAATCCGTCATGACCGTTCTCAAGAGAACGAGAAATCCAAATTCGGAATATTTAGGGTGGTTTCTTGTGAAAATCCTTTTTATGAAAAAGATTTTCATAGATCAACGCATTTGCGTAAGCTTAGGGCTGAAGAAACTGGTCGATTTTCAATTTTTTTATGAGAGTATTGGGATGACGAAGTTGGGAATTTACACAAGAAAAATACATAGTCTTGCCAAGTTTGTGGTTTTTAATTGAAAAATATTTATGAACAATTAAGTTATTATTATTTAAACAAAGTGGCCCGGTGCTGCATAGCCGATCGGTGTATGCGGTTTTGGCAATTCGGGTCGTCTGAAAAGAAAAATAAAAAAATGGTATTCTAGTAAAATAATCAAACTTTCGTGTGACTGTATACTTTTCTGAAATTTCGAAAATTACGAGAATGGCAAGCTATAGAAAAAAAGGTCGATTTCCGACTAAAAAACAGCTTTAATCATTTGTTGTAAACAAGTGGATAAGTATATTAAAAAATGATCCAGTTATACGATAGAAAATGTTATAAAATATGCTTTGTCCGAATTCCAAATGAATCCGGCGAATAGATTTTCAGATACGACTTACGATATTTCATAAAACATAATGTCGAAAAAAAATGCAAAAGAAAAAACAGTGAATCGCAGCGGGCTCTGACCCTTCACAGAAATCATCATAAATCGGTGAATTTGGGATTTTTTACAAAATCTTTGTTGCTAATTCATGGCAAAACCCTAGGCGATGAAGCAATGTGAAAAAAATTTCGAGCTCATGGAAATTTAATGTATGAACAAAAAGGTATAGAGTGTTCCAGAAATGTCGAGTATTGAAACGACATTGGAACAAAAGATATTACCTAATGTTTCAACAAGGTTTGCGTAATGAACAGCAGCAATTAGTCAGCGAGAGGAGATCTCACTGCGAACCACGACAGTGACGCTATTGAATTCTGGACCACCGCTTTATTAGCCATGTCAAGTCGTTACGTGGAAACGACAGCCCGAAAACAGTGAAGTCCTTTAGATTCGTGCGAAATTAAATCAATTGCATTCGATACTCGTTCGTGAAATGATATCAACAAGTTTGCTATGTTAAAATACATTTTACCGACTTTCTTCACGTGTCAAATTTTTCTCCCAGATAATCAATATGATTCAACGCTGGTCAAGGGAGACTACCAGTCTAGAGCCCGGAAAAAGGGTGAATTTCGACAATTTTTTATAAATATCCCATTGATAGAATGAAAATTCCGTTTAGTAGCCTTTATTCTATATATCTTCAAGTGTCTTTGCAAATTTTTTCACAATATTTTGTAACAAAACGGTAGCATTGAAGCTGGATCAAACGAGTCACTGTTGTTTTCATAGTGTCCCGCGCCCGCAAAAGTTCTCCAATTTTTTACCCGGAATGAACATTCAAAATAATTCGAATTCTAGATTAGATTTGACTTCGAAGTACGTACGAAAATAGGAAAATATCGATTTTTGATAAAATAGTGCATGTTTGGTGCATGGGTAAATGGGGTACCCATTTTACCCATACCCGAGTTGCCCAAACGCATGCTTCTTTGTCGCACGCTCATAACCTCGAAACCGGCACAACAGGCGACAAATCACTTCACTGATAAGAAGGTCCAAACATAGCATAATAGCATCACCAAACTAGTACGAACACATCACAAACCAAAATTGACGAATCAGTAGTGATAAAACACCAATTATTTTATCAAAACCAGCGGAAATCTTTGTTTACCTTGCACCTTGCACCGCGCGACCCGTCGTTGCGGAGAGACTACCTCTGATTAGCCGATCCCCGCGCCACTTTTTCCAGGCATTCATTCCATCATTTTTAAATGGAAGTATGTTTTTTATGACTTCAGCGACCAAGGCTGACGTATCAATTATTAAGATTTCTTAATAATCATTGATGGAATCCTCTCCGTTGTTCGTGTTCAAATTAAAAAATCAGTCAACTGCATGAGCTAATGGTAGATTCTCAATTCAGCGTATTTTATCCACAATGATATTACCTATTGCTTATTAGTACATGTTGATCTTACAGTATTCTTCTAGTTGTGCATCGGCCGTGAAATTGTGAAATTTGAATATCTATTTAAATTACCTAATGAACTAGCTACTTTTCGTACAAGTTACGAAATTACGACAAATAAAATAACTCAAGTTTTATCGCATTATTTCTTCATGCTTGTTTGCGTAAAACAAATAAGATTAAGGCGTTACCCCCACTTGTAGCGCAAAAAAAGGCCTTTTTCATGATTTTTTTTATATAAAACTACAAAACTTTTTTAATCGATCAATATACCATCTTAAAGAACACATCTTGAAGAACTTTCAGTAATTTTTTTATTGAAAAATATTACATTGTTTAGTGGCAAATGGCCGTCAATGAAATAATGTTTTTATATACACGGTTTGCGGTGACCAACATTGCAGCGAAGTGGATCATCTGAAAAAAAATGCGGATGGATTTAGTCAAATATAAGTATAAACTAGTCTTTAATCGAAGGATTTTAAAAAATATTCATTTTTCACAAAATGGCGGACAGTCAAAGTTAATGGTTCGATTTTAACGAAAAAAACGGCCGTTTTTTGGCTATAAAACGGCCATTTTTTTCGAAAAAAAAACGAACGATTAAAGACTACATTTTTATGTATTAAATAAGCCTGCAAAATTTCAAGAAGATCGGTTCATTAGTGTTCGAGTAATCTTGGTCACTGACTTCAGAAATGCCATTTGAGAAAAACGCATTTAAAGTTTCAATTTCAGTTTACACGAAGAAAATATTTTTTTTGTAGACTTACTTTTGTAAAGTGCACTTCAAATTGCACTTCAAAAAAATGCAATAAAAAAAAATCGATTTTTTCAAAATCGCAAGTGGGGGTAACCCCTTAATCGATTATTTGAACTTCATTGTTCTGGAGTGATTTTTTCCTAGAGGGGCACCGGTGATTTCTTTGGGGCGGGGGGGGGGGGCGTGCCGACGCTCCTGACTGCTCCAATGAACGTCAGTCAATTACCTTGTATCTCATTCGAACTGCCCTCGACCCTCGATATACCCATGAAACATTAAATGTATTTTTTTTCTAATTCAATGAGTTTTCAGGATGCTAACATGACGGATGTTTGTACTCGTAATACAGATTGAAAATTAATAGACGTATGAGGATGTTTGCATGGATCCGGGGGAACCGAGGGCGCGCGACCCCCGAATAAAACACAGTGTACCGCTGGATTCCGTGAGTTAATAAGGCTTATATTCAAGTCCGGTAGGCCGCCAGAGCTCGTGGTACTACTACTTTATATTTATGTCGCGGAATACGGCCCTCTCCGATCGTACAAACACGCCAGTGAGAACCCCAAGGGACAACCGCCCGAGCGCATAAATAACCGGCCGGCATTATTAATATCAACGGTAATTTTGGCTAATTGAAAATGCCTAAGACTTGCTCGCGCGCAAGGGTAGCTGCCCTTAATATACACACACACATACAGATGTATATAGAGGGTGATTCACTAGAAGTTAGACACTCGAAAACACCTATAAATATTGATTTTAGACGAAAATGTCGGAGACAAAATTTGAATGGTTTGTCAATGTCTACATTTTGGTAGCCTTGGATTTTTTTCACCTGGAGGTCTCAACCTGATTTCACGGTCACCTACACTTTTTTTAAAAAGGAAACCCATTTTTATTGGCCTCAAACGTAGAGCACCAAAAAACAAAACCAATGATCTACAATATCATAGCCTTAAGATGACTTTGAAATACCAAAACATTTGCAAAACTGTACCTAAAGCAAGACTAGCACAATAGGCGGTGGTTTCAGACGCTAATGATGTTTTTTTGCATCACGCGTTGAAAAATTTGTCCATTAAGGGGTTAGGCCGCAGTAACCGGTATAAATTCAAGTGCGAATTTAACCATTTTTTTCGTATGCAAAAGTGATTCTCTCATAAAATTAATTACACATCTATTTAGTATAAATATCAAGCTGTTAGAAAATATATACTTTTTTTTCGATGTACACAATGGCCGACTACTCGAAACTTTTCGAAACAGCTTTTTTTCCAATTGGCGTGACAAATAACTTCAACAATTTTCACTCGATTTACTTCAAATTTAAAAGTTATGCTCCTAATTGCATTTCGCAGAGAAGTACGTACGGAATTTCTGATTAATCGAAAACTTTTCATTTTATGAGCAGTTTATGAGCAGTTATAACAAAATTTTTCACTGAAAATTCATTTCTTAAGTTCAAATACCTACAACTTTTGAATGAAACAATATTTTTCAAATTCCGTACGTACTTCTCTAGGTATTCTAATGTAGATTGACGAGTTTTTTTGTTTTTTGTTCGTAGGTAAAAACTTGTGAATGCTAAATGTAAAAAGAAAATATTAGAAGTCGGCCATTTTGTGTATCAAAAAAATATATATATATTTTCTAACCGCTTGATATTCATACTAAATAGATGTGTAATTAATTTTATGAGTGAATCACTTTTTCATACGAAAAAAAATTGTTAAATTCGCACATGATTTTATACCCGTTACTGTGGCCTAACGCCTTAACCGCGACACATTTTACGATACACTTTCTGAGTGATGCGTAAACTCTTTGCAACTTCTCATTAAAAATCGCTCAACAAACGTGGTTTGTCCGTTCCTTCATTTCTTTCCGAATGGTTGGTACATCTCTTTAGACTTCGCTTTTCAACTTACCCCACAAAAAATAGTCCAATGGTGTTAAATCAGGTGACCGAGGAGGCCAGGCAACTGGACCGTTTCTCCCAATCCACCAAACCGCAAATTTTTCATTCATTTGAAGGTCATCCCAAGGTCATGATATTACAGGTGATTGCTTTTGTTGAACAGTACTCCCTTTCCAGAATTGGAGGTGACTTTGAAATAAGGTTGATACCTCCACTTCAATAAAAATTCTGAGGCTACCAAAATGTAGACATTGACAAACGACTCAAATTTTGTCCTTGACTTTTCCGTCTAAAACCAATATTAACAGGTGTTTTTAAGTGACTAACTTCTATTGAATGACCCTGTATATACATGTTTATGTATGTGTGGATATATGTATATTCCAGAGTATTTTACTGACTAGAAGACGCGATTTTACGGCGAGGATTTAATTACTAAATAAACGAGATGAAAATCCACTTGTAAAAAAATGTAACTTTTTTTGAACGCGTAAATTAGACAGCAGTGTTTTATGGAGTAACGAATGAGTAAATAAAGAAAAATAGAGAAGGCCGTCGATTACCCCTTTTTTTATTTTGTATTTTTAATGTTTTGTATTCGTAGTGGAAATTAACGTAATTTCTAATTTAAAAAAATAGTAGTAAACTCTTGTTTAATTTGAGAGAAGTGAAAGTAGCTATCGTAGGCGAAAAAATGTCGTTTTGTATTATCCCTATTTTTTTAAAGAATTATTATGGTAAATTATTAATATGTTGGTACAAATTAATTATCATTATATTGAAATTATACTTCTGCTAATATTTGGTATTGTATTATGACTACATGATTATTCATAAATTCTTTTTATGTTTTAAACAGTGTCAATAATGTGTAAACATATGTATAATAATTATAATCCAAAATATGGAGAATCTCATTATACCTTAATTATATTACCATCCATGAACTCTTCATTATAAATATTACAATAAATTATCAATATATTCTTGTACAATAATACGATAATTTTGAAAACTAAAACTTGGACACGCCATCTTCTTCTGCAATGGCAGACAATGAGAAGCAATATAAAAATCCAGTAATCACAATAATAGTTCCCGGACAATATTTCTATAGGATTTCCACGGACAATGTCCCCAAACGAATTTTCGTTTCCAGACGAATTGTTCATTATGAACTATTCCGAGCACCGCATCACATGCTAGCGTATTTTATGTCTTCCCGATTCGTATAAAATGTTCTTTCCCTAATCGAGGCAATCAAGAGATACGATCTCGTTTTGTACAATTCAACAGCACAACACGTCCATTCGGAGTTATCGAATCGACGTGAATCATCACATACAGGGTGTCTCAAAATGACGTGACATTTCAATTTATTAATAAAACGTATTTTTTATTTGAAAAATACAAATATTGTTATTTTAATATAAGGTACAAAAATGGAGGTTATGTGTGGAACACAATATCCGATAAATGATCGCCTCGTCCCTGTTTGCAAACGTTCACTCTTTTGACGAAATGTTCAATAGGTTGAAAATCAGTATGCACGATTACTGAAAAACAATTCGATCGATTAAGCTCATATTTAGCACACGTTTTATGATACTTATATGCCATTGATGCACCTAAGCCCGACTGACAATTATGAAAATAAACATGTTTTTGGCTGGGCCAAAACTTGAATTTTTGCCCGAAAAAAATCATCTTTTTTGTTCTACGGCCACCCCTTCACCCAATTATCATTATTTTTCCAATATTAATAGTCCATCACGTGACCACATGTATATACTAATCAATTTTTTCGCGCTGACTGGTTCAGATAATCCTACGAGGTGCTGGAGTGTACACCGCATTCGGCCTCCCTTCCGGACGCTTCACGGCAGCTGGTTATATCTCCGCCATTTTTAACTTTTTTCAAGCAACAAAAATCGTTTTGAAAACTAGAATTATGTAATAAAAAGTACCTATGACCTTGAATATATATATATATATACATTCATTATCCTCCGAAAAAAATTATGAAAATCGACTAAAATTTGGTGTTCTATATAGATTTATACACAGGGTGCCCCTCTTATCTCTGCCACCCAAAATAACTCGGTATTTATCGACGTCACAAGAAAATGTTCTAGACAAAAGTTGTACGGTGTGAAGGGGGTCGTCAAGTGCGACCAATTTTTTTTTTTACTTCAGTCGAGGCGCTGACGCACAGTGAAGGTCACCTCCACTTTTTTTAATGGAATGGTACATCTTTTTCAACCATCTTGTTAAGCCCCTCAATCCGCATAGAAACATTAGGGGGTCAAAGTCGTTCAAGGTCATTCAAGGTCAGTATCGATTATACAAATTTAAATATCTCCAAATATTACTACTACCGGATCACTACCAAATATTTGGTAGTGATTCGAGATATTCAGATTTGTATTTCATTTTAATACGTGTTCGAAATGACCTTGAACAACTTTGAACCCCAATGTTTTTTATGCGGCTTGAGGTGCTCCACAAGATGGTTGAAAAAAAATGTACCATTCCATTTAAAAAAGTGGAGGTGACTTTCACTGTGCGTCAGCGTCTCCACCGAAAGAAAAAATTGATTGCATTTGATGGCCCCCTTCACACCGTACAACTTTTGTCTGGAACATTTTTTTGTGACGTCGATAATTACCGAGTTATTTCGGGTGGCACAGATAAGAGGGACACCCTGTATATACCAGGTGTGTAAGTATGAAACCGGAATTTGCCCATAGGTGGCGCTAGATGTCGATGCAGTTACCGCCACATCACGTCAGCGGTGTCTTGTTATTGTATTGATATCCGACAAAGATTTCCAACTCACAATAACACAAGTTTCATTCAGTAGCATTAGTTTATTAGAGATAAACATGTCGAGTCTTGTGCCAACAAATTACGATTTGCGGACAGCACTACTTTTCTGTTTTCATCTGAAGAAAACCGCAGCCGAATCGCATCGAATGCTTGTGGAGGCGTTTGGTGAGCATGCTCTCGGTAAAACACAGTGTTTCGAGTGGTTCAAACGGTTCAAAAGTGGCGATTTTGACGTGAGGAACGAAGAACGTGGAAGACCACCGAAAAAGTTTGAAGACGCTGACCTGCAAGCCTTGTTGGACGAAGACGACGCTCAAACACAACAACAACTGGCGGATCAGTTAAAGGTGACCCGAGAAGCCATCTCCAGTTATTTGTATCATATTATTACAATAAACGTGTTTTTTCTGTACAAAAATTCCGGTTTCATACTTACACACCTGGTATATATCATCTATGTATGGCGTTCTATATGGATGGTTCTATATGGACCCTCAATGATGCGTCCAATTGCTTCCGTGAGCTTCGGAATGGTCTGCGGATCATTGGCATAGACTTGTCCTTTGAGAAAACCCCAAAGAAAGAAGTCCAATGGCGTCAAATCGCACGATCTTGGTGGTCAATTCACATTGCCGCGGCGTAAGATAACACGACAATGAAATTTCGTCGCAATAACTATGCAGTAACATCGCAGCAAATAACAATTTCTATGCGTTGATCGATCTTGTAATTCTCCATGCCTAAACCTCAACACTACCTGATGCCAGATGTCGATGATTAGTACTCTATGTTCGCCACAAAAAAAACGGCGCACGATTTAAAATGTCAGGTCATTGTGTGACACTCTTTAGACGTCATCACATTGATACGCGATGACTATGAGTATTGAACGTGCTGGAGATTTTGCAACATACACGCAGCTTTTTGAACTTGGTTGTCGGAGAAATGCGGCTCAGAGGTTGATGGGCCATTCAAAATGGCCAGGAAGTCGCAACGGTTAAGGGGGTTTCCAGTGAGCCTGGCACCAAATCATAAACAAATAGCGCGGGTAACGAGATGCAAACAGGTCGTCGACAAAGCTCCTTCGAGGCGAAAGGGATGAAAGACAAGCACGTGGAGTAAGGAAGAGATAGAGAGAGAAAGCAGTAAGTACAGGGAAGGGTTGGCCCTCATGAATACAGTTTCCCTCCTTCGTGGCGGCTTCCTTCTGATGGACTCAGAGGCAAGCCATAGCCATGGGGGAGTACAAATGGGTCTCCATTTTCCTAGAACGAATCAAGCGACCGCTGTCTATTTCGCCTTGCTCCTAAGATAATATCCATTGAATCAGTCATGGCCGTTCTTTCCTGCATTCGATCTCTCGAGAACACAAGCACAGCCGGAAGAGAGAATACTCCATTTCCACGTCTGCCCTGCGGTTACACATTTTTTGCTACATCGCAATCCCACAAAATTGGATACCCCATAAATCCCGGAAAATTGTTCCTGGATTTTTTTTCTCGTCTCTGCTTTTCTTCGATCTTATATTGTAGCCGAATCTTATTGGCTGTCGCATCAAGATCGAAGATAAATATATATACCTCGTCCAATTTATATTCTACGAGCTATAATGACGTTCATTATCCAGGCTGAATGCTATTGAATGCATGAAATTACAAAATACACATGGGTAATATAATATCAATAATCTAATCTCATAATAATCTAAACCAATAATCTAATCTCATGAGTATTGTAATACATGCTATATTATATAATTATTATATAATTATTGTATAAGAATATTAATTCATTATCAATAAGCTAAAAGTAATGTTGATAATTAATTATGTATAATTTTGTAATTTTATTTTATTAATCCCGGGAAAAAAATTTCATGTCTGACTGGATATGTTCATATATGTTTCAGATATTGTCATATATGTATCAGATATATTCATATCTGACATTTTACAGTATCATATATGATTAGGTCTGATCATATTCCACATCATATATGCATATATAAGATCATATCTGATCAAATACGGTATCTGGCCTGACCATATATGAACTCATATCTGTTTATATCTGACTAAGTACCAAGGAGAGTTGGTACCGTAAATTCGTATCTGAACATACATTATGTGATATCTGAACGTATCTGTTCGTATACGATTATATCCGATCAAATACGGTACCAGACTCTGCTATATAGATCTCATATATGTTTTTATCTGGTCAAGTACCAAGGCGAGTTGGCAGCGCGAAACCATATCTGAACATATATGATGTGATATATGAGCAGGTACGTTCATATAAAATTCTATTCCATAAGATACGATACCAAACCTGGAAAATATACGAAGTCATATACACCCATACCTTATCGTATATGCAGTTCAGTTGTTCACACATGAAAACGTCTAAATATATGAAACGATATCTCATCAGATACGGCATCTCACCTGACTGTATTATATGGGATCATGTGAGTTACTATAATATTGTTAATTATTAACACGTCGAGTGATGACGTGTAAACCCGCTCTATATATGTGAACATTTTAATATCTTCAGGACTGCTCTAATAAGGTTTGCTCTGTTTCAACAGGGTAAGATTTGCTCTGATATAGTCGGAGTCATACCTGGTCTGATAGTTCAGATAAACTATGATTCTATCATATGGGCAGGTCTATTATTCATAGATGTCCAGGTCTACTGGGATCCACGGTATTTTATTCTTATATATTCAGATCTGGTCCGGTAGGATCAAATCTGTCTGACAAGATCAGATTTGGTCTAATAAGATTAGATCTGTCCGACATGATCAGATCTGGCCCAAAAAAATCAGATCTGGTCCAACAAGATCAGATCTTGCCTACGGATTGGAACTGGTCAGACCTGCTGCAATATGGACGGGTCTGCTCTCGAAATTATAAAAATGGCTCTGATATGATCATACATGCTCAGATATAAGCATACATGATCTGTCACGACATTACATGATCAGACCTGGCCATTTTTCTTGTCTGATCATATCTGATTCTACATATATGATTCAGATACATTCAGATATATTCAGATATGAACTTTTTTCCCGGGATTAGATGTGGAGGATGGAAGCGGGATGTAGAGGTATAACGACTGAAGCATGGAAGAGAGCGGCACATGATTTAAAGGGGGAGATCTGTTTAGGCAACAAAAACTTTGCTGATTTTCATGATTTTTTTTTCAAGGCAAAACTTCTTCGTCATTTTTTTAGACTCAGGGTATGTTTTATTACTACTTTTGACCATTACATGGTATTTTTTTTTTAATGGCGGAGGTATGGCACAGTCTTCTAAACTGCATTTTCAAGACTGGCGTGACGTATAGTTACAAAACTAATCGACCGATTCTGATGAAATGTTTTATAAATCGTTCTAACCTTATTGTCTAAAACATAACCCGAAATGTTTTTGAAATTAAAAGTATTTTTTTATTGCCAATCGTAGCCATTTTTGTCGGAAGATTCAATCTTTTTGCTCCAAAGCGTACCATTTCATCGATTTTCAACATTTCTCACTTTTTCTTGGTTCCCATTCTGCGTGTAATTCTGCAAAAATAACGAAGAAATCTCTCCTTTAAAAAAATCATGAAAATTAGCAATTTTTTCCTCGCCTAAAGGTATTTCCCCCCTTAATGGAGATAATGAAGATGGGGGAAGGAGGCTGAAGATTGGGGGAAGATGGCTGATGAAATGCCTCAGGGAGGAGGCAAAAGGAGTGCTAAATGGGAACCCAACAAAATGGGGAGAGGAAGTCAAAAATTCAATGGAGGAAGTAAAACAGGGAAACGTACGGAGAGCGATAGCAAACGACGATAGAGAGGCAATGGAAAGAATAATAGAAAGGTGTACGAAAACAAAAGGCGACCAAGAAATTAAAGCCTTAGGCTACTCTCGAGGCCGAAAAAATAGGCTTTTTGGGGATTTTTTTCAGAAAAACTACAAAATAAATCGAGATTACAAAAAAGGGTGTTTCTCATACATATCAGTGACTGTATACAATTTTTTTAAGCGATTAATTTCAAAATGGCCGCTGTGCAGCGTTTATCTCAAAACTGCATTTTTTAAGTTGGCAGGAAACATAACTCAGCCAATTTTCAAACGATTCACTTGAAATGTTGAATATATCTTGAAAAATACATTGTCTATGGAAGTACGTAGGATTTTTTTTATATTGCATAGTTCCTTTTTTAGGCGACGATTTTTTAGGCAAATTTTTCAGTTTTCATAAATTTACCTAAAAAATCGTCAGATAATTGTTAATAACAAATTAACTATGCAATATCAAAAAAATCCTACGTACTTCCATAGACAATGTATTTTTCAAGATATATTCAACATTTCAAGTGAATCGGTTCGAAATGGTCTGAGTTATGTTTCCGGCCTACTTAAAAAATGCAGTTTTGAGATAAACACTGCACAGCCGCCATTTTGAAATTAATCGCTTTAAACAAAACTATTGTATACAGTCACTGATATGTATGATAAATACCCTTTTTTGAAATCTCGATTTATTTTGTAGTTTTTCTGAAAAAAAATCCCCAAAAAGCCTATTTTCCGGCCTCTAGAGTGGCCTAATCCCTTAAACAGGATTGAAACTAAATTGACAAATTGACGTCTTGCCCTTAATAAAAAAAAAAGCAGGAAGAATAACATAGAGACAGAAGAGTATTGGGAGGATCTCAGTATACCAGGAGAAACAGAAGAAACTTGGTCAAGATTAAAATGTGAAAATGTTGGGAGAGAAATAAATAAGGGGGGTATAGTGTTAACAGGTGCAGGGTTGTAAGAAATTAGTAGAAAACCTAGTGCATATATGTACGTGCAAAAAAGCCAAGGGGAAAATTAAAAACGAAATAATAGAAAACCTGGAAAAATGGATAGGAGGCAAAGAGGGGGGAACAATCAACAGGGAAATACATGATGATAGTAGAGTATAAGTTTAGAAATAAGAAAATATTGTAAGGGAAAACCCATATGTAGGGGGAGTTTCGCTGTGTGAACACCCTGAAGGGGTATACCTGGAATAATAAAACGATTAGAATAATTTTATATTGTATAATGGATATACTATATAATATTCACTAAGCAAACTATCGATTTTTTTGCCCTTTTCTTCATCCGCTATATCTCCGTGAAAAATAATCGCAGAACATTTTTTTAAGCTTTTCAAAGCGTGATTTCTTGTCTCTAAAAATCGTGATTGAAAAAAATTATGCATTTAATGCATAAAGATATTGTTCATCGAACGACAAAGAAAATTGAATGAATTTGTGCAAGTTTAAGGCGGTGCACGGGGAACGGATTTTTTTTAAACCCCTTCGGCTATTCCAAAGACTATACATTCCTCTTCAAATTCATTTTTGGCGAGCTCTGTAGGATTTTTTCACCGAGCTACCGACTGCTAAAATAAAAAGTGCATATTTCGACTTTAAAAGGTCATAACTCGAGAAAAAGAGTTCGCATAAAATCCACAAAGAGAGCGTTGAAAAATTTGTCCAGCACACTTTAAAAAAAAATTATTTGTTGTCACCAAACGTGACTCTAAAAAATGTGTAAATCTTGGAATTATAAATGTTTTTCGTCAAAGTTGGCGTAACTCCATAAAAAGCCAATGAATTCTCAAAGTCTTTTCAAAGTTTTTGAGCCAAAGATATGCTCAAAGCTAATGCAAAAAGTCGGACACTTAGGTTTTGTCTTTCCTCGTGCCCCGAAGTGGTAAACATTTCGAAAATTTTCAATCTTCTCGTACTCGTACGGAATACCAACTCTCGAGTACTTTTCTCCCTTAAGTTTGACACCTTCGTCTTCATCAACTTGTCCAACAATGACGTACGATAATTCAGTTAAAAGAAGTGATAATTTTACACACGATTAATTCTTATAATTTCAACTGTAACACAGCTCCCTTGAATTTCTATCCCTTACTGGCCCTTCTGCCAAACCGGAAGTGTTTCTTACATGTATCCCAATCTAGTATCGCACCAAGCGAATAAGGGACCGGGAAACCGGAGAATAGAGCCATATGTGCAGTCGAGTACCATTGTCGGTGTATACGCGCGATATATAAACGACGATGGTAGACCAAGCTTGGAGTATGCGCACCCCAAACTTAACCCTTTTCTCGGCCGTCCAAGAAGATTGTTGCTGCGATGCATGGGCATGCATCTAGGCCACCGCGCTTCGCCACATGTGCCTACTCGCTTAGGCAGCATCTTTTGCTCGGTCATAACTCTGCATACGAGTCTCTATGTAAGGGTCTATATACGAGTCTACAAATAAGGGAAAGTACATTTTGAACCGGTCGTATCTATGTATCGTTGACTATCGGCGCATCTGGTCGTGTTCAGGACGGTCTTAAGGCGCTACATCTAAGTAGAAAAAAATGTTCGACCGTTTTTTTGGCGAGAAAAAGATTTGCTGATTTTCATGATTTTTTTTAAAGGAAAGATTCCTTCACCATTTTTGAGACTTAGTGTAGGTTTTATTACTACTTTTAGCTGTTACATGGTATTTTTAAAAGCTTTTATTTAAGGCCTTATATACGCGAAAAATTTCAAAAAATTTCATTTTTAATTATTTTTTATTCCATTAGCCTGAACGGTTAGAAATGTTTTAAGCTTTACAGTATTGGAAAATTCGAAAAATTGTCAAAGTTACAGCATTTAGAGCGTATTACACATACCGCGCGGCGCGCCCGACCGCCAACTTCAAAGCCGTTTTTCCACGATTCACTTTTTTGAACCTTGTGAAAGTTCTAATTCTTGAACGAAGGTTCAGATCGCTTTGAAATTTTTACAACATATTCTTAGTATCATCACCTATCGTGTGAACCACAGAAACAAAAAAATATAAAAAATAAAATACCGACAGAAAGTTGAGAACAAAAAGTTTAAGTTTCGAATTTTTATTATAATAATTTTTTTATAATATTGGCGGTTCACACTGAAGATACATTCATTATGTAATTATAAATATGTTCATTTTTTTCAGACACCCACATCGATGCCGCAAAATTTCCCCATCAACGCGCGCGCAAAAAAAATTCATTGCATTATTATGTTATATCTCCGCCATTTGTTAATATTTCTGATTTTTTTTACGTATACTTAACCACGTGCATAAATGATCTGTAAAAAAATGTTGTCAATATATGGGTCATTTTTTTTAACCGCGTCTAGAAAAGTGCCTTCGAAAATCGGCGAAATCGCGTAGATAAGGCCTTAAGTTGACTTTCTGTGAGATGCAAAACGGAAAATCGATGTTTCACCCACTTCCCGACTACTAAGAGCTCTGAAATTTTTCAAGCATACATCTGACATGTGATAATGCGTGATTAAGATTAAATTTTTTTTTAAATTTCTATCAAATTATTGAACCTTTCATGTAAATTCAACGATATCTAATCATTCATATAAAATCTCACTAACGCATACAAACAAATGCGTAGCCGACTGTGTTTCTATGTGAAAAGTTTATATGCGGCAATTAGCTTACAACTAGTAAAATCAATTGAAGGCTAAAAAGTAGAAAGTAATTCAGACGTAAAAAAATATTTCTAAAAAAGCTTTTATTCAATGTACTCATAAGAAAAAAATTATTTTTTACAAAGTTACCTATATGTTGCTATAGATAAAAGCTTGGGGTGCTCAAAATGTAGACATATAATCTTCAATTTACATAAATCGGTTAACGTATCAACTGTATTAAATTTACTGGAACAAAAACCTTAGATTTCTTAAATAAAAATCCTGAAACTGAGTAGAAACGTGAAATAATAAGTTTTGTCTCTAATTACTATTGTGCCACAATAAACACAGTTAATAAAACTAAATGGAACAAATTTATTAAACACTTCAAAAGTTGAGCGCCCCAAGCTTTTATTTATAGTCACATACAGGTGACTTGGTAAAAAAATTATTTTCTCCTTTTTAGTACATTAAATAACAGCTCGTTTTTTAAAAGATTTTTTTTACATGCATTTTCATTAAACTCTAAAAATGGCGGAGGTGTCGCACGGTCTTCTAAACTGCACTTTCAAAACTGACGTGACGTATCGCCAAAAAACTAATCAACCGATTCTCATGAAATTCGGCAAAAATCTGTCTAACCTAATTGTCTAAAACATGACCCTAAATGTTAAAAAAATAAAAGAAAGTATTTTTTATTGCAAATTGTAACCATATTTTCGGAAAGTTCAATTATTTTGTTTGGAAGCGCACCATTTCATTGATTTTTAACATTTCTCACTTTTTCCAGGTTCATATTCTGCGTATGAATGTTAATGATAGAAAAATCTTCGTTGGATTTTTTCAGATTAATCCCGCTGTCGCTATGTCTCACTCCGTCTGACAACCCCGTTTAGAAGACCGTGCCATACCTCCGCCGTTTTTGAAGATTAATAAAATAAAAAGTACCATGTACAGCCCAAAGTAGTAATAAAACATACCCTAAGTCTCAAAAATAGTGAAGACATCTTTCTTTAAAAAACAAAAACATGAAAATCGGCAATTTTTTCTCGGTTAAAAGTATCTACCCCCTTAAATGATGTACCGAAACGCACGAAACAACGTAGATGGTGGAAGTAGCAATTTGGAGTCGTTGAGTCCAGTCGTTGTACAAAAAATATACTTCGGCCTAACAACTGAAGACCTACTATCAAAATGCCTCAATGGGTACACGCAGAATTTAAATGGGAGCTTCAATTCCGTCGTGTGGACGATAGCTCCTAAATTAGTTTTGGATCTTTAGACGCGTTTTTCTCGAAACCACGTTTTTTAAATAGGGAGAACGAATACTTCTGGCAGTTTTCATCCGCTTGCCTCGAAATTTTAAGTGTAGCTTCCTAGATAGATTATCTATAGAAGTACACACGATTTTTACGATTCATCAACTATTCTCGTTTTTGTAAACAAATTAAGACCAATTTTTTTAGCAAAAAAAACTGATTTTATTCAAAATGATGCCACTGTGAAAAAAAAAACATATTTTTCAATGATCATGTGTACTTCTCTAGCGAAAGTAATGTAAACGACGTTTTTGTTTTGTTCCAGGTGCTGATCCATAAAAGTATTGCGTCCTCCCCAGGAGCTTACAAAAATGCTCTCACAAGGGGAGGACGCCAATCGGGACCCATCGATTTTGCCCTAACTGCGTGGGTAGAAGGAGATGGGTCCCCACTTAACCTTCCTAAAATATTTCGCCTGAATGGGCCATAGGAAAGGGTAAAACGCTCTCCAAAGATTTCCGAGTAAAGCTTGAGGGACATTTTCAACAATTTCCAAGTCAGCGGCGTTGCGCAGTGGTCAAGCGCATTGCCTGTCACCCCGATGGCTTGGAATCGATTCTCGCTGCCACCATTTTTTAAAATTAGTTTTTTTTTCAATTTCTCACAAGGTTCGACTATTTATTGTAAATTTAAACACTTTCCATCATTTAACTTATATAATAAGGTGAATTTTTTTATGAAAATAAAAATTCCGAAGATCTTTGCAATTGATTATTCACGCTGCTTTTTATTCATTATCAGAAATAATTTTACAATTTTTAGGGTGATATTCATCGTAGAAACATTTGAGACATACATAGTTTTCACACGAGACACATTGTATAAAAGCATTGTGTGAGCAGCTACATTTTTCCGAAACATGCTTCATTGGAGAGCATACTTCAATCGAGTTTTGAAACGAAGGTTTTTCCTCTGTCAACACGATCGTCCAGGATCAATAAATACATACCTATTTTTTTTGCGTGGCATTTTTCGGGCCACCCTGTAAATTATATACGAGGGTATTTGCACGTGTGTGTGTATTTATGTGGCAGCCGGTACGAAAGTGTGTACAAGTTATTCAGGAACGTGCGCATCCCTCCATTGCCAGTTAAGTACTGCGTTCGCGGTTCTTCGCGACTGTCTTATGAGATACTTGAAAGTTACTTTAGCCTGGAGCATGAACCACCGCATGAACCTCGAGTATCCCACCTGCCCGAATATACATATGTATATGTGCGTACTTCTTTATATATATATAAAATGAGCGGTGATCTTTGGGTTTTACTGCAGGTTTTCTGACCGCATTGCGCGCCCAGTTCAAGAGGCTTCGAGCCCTTCGAGCCTTCCCCGATGATTGTTTCAAGGTGTCCTAATTTTGAAGCTTCCGTAGCCGCACCGGTAACCCTTATGATTTCGGCGTGTGCGCCCATCTGTCACGGCCGAGGGCACCTCCGCCTCGTTCTCCTTGCCCTCCTCTCGTCTTTGATAAAGATACAGCCGCTGGATTTTTATCACTATTACAAAAAAAAATATAAACGGATTTTTATCATTATTCGTAAAAAAAAATAAAACAAAAACAGGTGCTTGTAAATGACATGAGTTGTTTTTTATTATTTTTCAAAAAATATTGATACATTGAGATAATGTAATTTTTTAATTAATAACAAGATTAAAATTGGGTGGAGAGAGGTCATTTTTTTAGCCGACACAGGCATTCAGCATGCCGCAGCTCCCCCCACTCTACTGCAAGTGGAGTGGGGGTAGCGTCAGTTTCGTGTACATCCAGCTAACTCAGACGCCTATACCCAGTCTACCTCAACAAACATATGCAGTTTTAAAAGCATTTTTAATGCTAAAATTCTAAAATATTAGACTACGAGCATGGATAATTTTCGGTTTCTGTCAAATACTACTGTTCAACGTTCTTCAAACCAATGAATCCGCACACTTTTTTCGGAGTAATGCAGTTTTAATGCAATATTGCAATTGCTGTTTCCAATTCAATTTATGATGTAACATTTGGTTCTTCCTTTCTATACCTAAGCGTTTGCGATGAAAGTTCAACTACCAAGTTTCCATTTAAGTTCCACTATGTCGATGTCGAAGAAACGAAGATATTAAATAATGAAAAATATTTGACGTGTTGAAAAAAATATATTTCGTCTCCATACGCCCGCGCGAGCACACATTCATGCATACATTTATGTACATGGTGGCCCGAAAAGTGACGTCCAAAAGGAAAATCTAGATGCCTCGTATCAATACCTATCCGAACTATCCCTATGTACGTTCTACGATGTTTTTTAGTTTTCGAAAAAAGCATTTTTAATTTTTCCCTTTTGTGTATGTACTCACCTCGCGATTTTTGTTTACTTGTGTTATCGTTATGCACTGCCCTTTTAAGCAATAAACAAATGACTATCTGAACACTAACGTAAATGCCTCAGATTTTGATCGAAAGTTAAGAAAATAGGTTTCAGAGGATTAGTCACTAAAATTCATATCATAAAAACAAATACGAGTTAGTCTGAACGACTTCCAATCGCTTTCGAAATTTTTAGAAGGAAAGTACATACACATAAAAGAAAAAAAAAGAAAAACCTGTGCTACAGGAAAACTCGAGAAAGAAATTCGAAGATGCAATTTCGTCGAAAACTAAAAAAGATCGGGGAAGATGCATGGGGTTGATTCGGATAGGTATTGATTCGAGACACCTAGATCTTCCTTTTGGACGTCACTTTTCAGACCGTCCTGTGTATATATATATATATATATATATACAGGACGATATACACACACACACAAGGTGGCCTGTTATGAATGGATAATTCTGCAACTGTCGATAGGTCAGATCATGTTCTACTATATGCTGGAATTAGTCAGTGGAGTAAAAGTCCCACGGTTTTCGAGATTTTGGGCTTCGTAATTTTTTTATTTAATCATCAGCTTTTGGTTTTTCGCATGCCATTTCTAGAAATGATATGAGTCGACAATAACTGAGCAACTTTTTTAAGTAATTGGCGCGATATGCGTAGTACATTTTTTTTACATTGTAGCCTTTCAAAGTCAAATGTTTGAATAGGTTTGCATGAAAATTCTGCTTAAGATATTTTTTTATAAAGTTTCCTTAACATTTAAGGTTGAAAAAAATAGTTTTCTTGATATAACAAATAACCAAGAGTATTTCTTTAAAACCGGGAAAAAAAGTTATCATTTGTGGAAATGGCGTACGTGCGTGCGTGTGTGCGTGCGTGTGTGCGTCCTTGCGTGCATGCGTGTGTGGAAAATCGTGATTTTAAAGAAATTTAACATCGAGGATTGTCCTCAAAACATCAAAACAGCGGATGGCCAACATTCAATAGCAATAAAGAGTTTTAAATGTCCGTTAACCTTATATGTATATAGAATATATAATACAGACTATGTAATATATATATATATATATATATATATATACACACACACACACACACACACACACACACACATATTCAGCTAGGTCATGTATTGGAAGCCCAATATATATTAAGCTGAAAGGTTTAACCCTGCCGACGCTACAATCATTTTCGTGTATCGGGACTCGAAACGCTCGACGCTTTAGCACACCTTGCGACTGCATCGGAAATTCCAGTACTCGGAGATAGCAAAGTTTCGTATGTAGTGCCGAAGAGATGTGTCAATATTTGCATACGCGTGAAAACGTCACGAGTTACGTATATAGCCCCTGAGTTTCGACGCACTTGCTCTCACCCCATACTCCTTCTCATCTGCAAACCCGTCTCCCATGTTATTATTGAATTTCGAAGTAATATTTGGTTAGACGTGTAATAACATTTGATATCGTTTTTTCTCATAACACCGAAAAAACAATGCGTCGCATGTGAAAATCGTTAACGACACTTTTTTCCCCCTCGGATGGGATGAAAAATATCAAGGGAGTTCCAGGTGTTTAACGGATCTGCATAAACTTTCTAAATTAAACCCAAAAAACAGGCCGATTTTCGATATTTTTTCTGATGGGGGTATTGGAATGACGAGTTCGGGATTTTACACACTATCGACACATAGAGTTGCCAAGATTGAGTTTTTTATTGAAAAATATTGATAAACTATGTCGTTATTATGATTTAAACAAAGCGTCGCCGTTGCCGCATGGCGAATGTTTAGGTGGTTTTGGCAACTAGGGTCGTCTGAAGTGAAAAATTAAAAAATGCACTTTTGGTTTAATAATACAGCTTTCGTATGACCGGAAACTTTTTTAAAATCTCGAAAATTACCAAAAAGGCCATCTGTAGAAAAGAAAGTCCGATTTTCAGGAAAAAAAGAACTTCAATCATTTGTTATTAACGAATCGATGAACATATCCAAAAAAGATTCGGTCATACCATAGAAAAAGTTATAAACTATGCTCCATCTAAATTTAAAGCGAATCAGACATAAAAAAATACTTTCGAGAAAAACTAACACAAATTAAAATTAAGGAATCACAGTGAAAAAATTTAAAAAAAACCGATTTTTTTGCATTCTCCGATAGTAAAGACGGTTATAAACATGGATCTGGCATCGCCGATTGATCGTAAGTAGACAATTTATGTAAAAATTCCACACTCGAAACTTTAAACGCGTTTTTCTCGCAATGTCGTTTTTTAAAACGGTGTACGCTCTCAAAGGAAAAGTTTTCAAATTATCCATCTCAAATTTTAACACGACATTCTTGACACCATTCTTTATCTTGCTACTGAAGCATTTTTGTAAATTCTTCCAATTTTTTTGAACGAAAAACTGTCGGAAAAATAGGCTAAATTCGATACTTTTTTTTCAAACCACCGCCATTCTGCCAATTTTGATTTTTGAAAACCTCCATAGCAAGATGGCGGTTTTCATACTGATTAATAATATTTTACAAATTTTCTTTGAGAAAATAATTACAGCCACAATGGTGTACACCGTGAGGACTCCTTTTTTCGAAGACATTTTCAACCGTTAAAAAAATGTAAACAAAGATAAAAATCAACGTTTAAAAAATTATTTTCTCTTCTTCATGAGTGCTTTGACTTGACATAAAAAACTCGGACAGATTAGCGTATTTTAACCATCGAAAAAAAAATCGCGACAATGAGCTATTTTTCGACCCGCTACACTGTGATGATTCCTTAAGGGGTGTTATACACAGTGTTATATACAGTCATAAGACCCAAAAAGATCGATTTTTTAAGCATTTTTCTTGAGATCACCTTTAAATCTATTAACGTCAAAATTTGTACTCATATTATGGTAACTTTAAACTGTATTTTAACATTTTTTAATTGTAAAAATAATTATTTTGAAAGCTGCTATAGCTGAGCACCGGGAGCACCTCTAAAAAAAGGCGTCTTGCGGTGAGCACGATATCTCTGGACTGGATCATCTAAAATGAAAAAACCAACAATATTTCGTTAATATAATGGATTATCTTGTAATTGATCGAAGGAATAAGCAAAAGAATAATTTTTGACAAAATGGCGGCTTCTCAAAAAAATCGAAATTTGACAAAAATGTAGGCCTTAAATTGTTTATAAAATGGAAAATATGTATCGGTGAGAAAAAACCTTCAATTAATTACTAAAAAATATACTTGAAAATATTGTGTTAAAATTTGAGACTGATCGGTCCAGCCGTTTCCGAGAAATCTTGCTCACCGACTTTTAAAACACAGTTTTGAGAAAAAGGCGTTCAAAGTTTCAAAAACACTTTACATATAGTAAACAAAGTCATTACAAATGTGCGTGTAACTTCAAGAACATTCGCCGGATTGACAAGAAGTTTTCTGTGTGTGTACTTAAATAGATGCACATTACGATTTTTTTCAATCGATTTTTCGAAATATTTCACTTTATATAACCCCTTAAGGAAATTCCTAAGGAAACACTAGACCCGGGCTCTTAAGGGAGACTTTGTCCTTGAAATTTTCGAAAAATCAATTTGAGCTCAACATGAGCAGCTAGAAGAAGAGGAGGGATGCCTCTATGGACCAGGCATTGCCGATTAGCGGTAATTATAAACACATTTGTGTAAACATATTACAAAACTTTAAACGCGTTTTTCTCGAAAGAACGTTTTTAAAAATGGCTGACATTCTCCTGACCGCAGTAATTAACATATCGACCTGAAATTTGGAGAGCATACTCAGAAAATATGTTTTCACGGAATGACGGATCGTTTTTGCGATAGATACATTTTTGCATTTATTATTTATCTTTTTATGCGAAAAAAACGCGAAAATTCGATTTTTTTTTAAATTGCCGCCATTTTCCGAAATTTGTACTAAACGAAAAACCCATCCGTCATTCCATGACCAAAGGGTCACAGATTGATAATATGCTTTGAATTTGTGTTTCAGATCAACAAAGAGGGGGTTCAGATCAACAGTGATGTCAGCCGTTTACCTCTCGCGATTTGAAGACCTGTTTTCGCGGAGCTGCAACGGCCGCCATTTTGGTGTTTTTTTTTTCAAAAAAAAAATTTTTTAACGTTCTGTATATCATAAATAAAAGCAAGAAAAAACCGCACTCAAAAAGTTTTACTCGTTTCCTTTAAAAAAAATAAAATGTAAACACCTGAAATATGGCACTCCAAGGACAAAGTCTCCGTTGACAAAATACTGCAGGAAGGACTAAAACTACAAGTTAAAAAAATCGTATGTCCGAAATTTCCAGTTTATGCAGACATCGCAATTATTTTTATTCGCTCGGTTGACACGGTCGAAAGAAATAACTGCAAGTGAAGAAAACGACGTTTGTCCCAAATACCGGTATGAGAATATGTTCCCTTGTACGAATATTCGACAAGCGTATAAATCTCGCTGGCAAAACGTGAATAGTGAATCCTACATTTTCACCTTCGTCCTTTTTATTCGGTCTCGCCTCTATCCGACTGCCTGACGCGCGCGAGCAATTTTCTTCTAGATTTTCTTCTTCTTTTTTTTTAAATAGATATCGAGAAATTCTTCGGAAAACTCGTGTACGGCATAGTAGTCGACGGTGGAGAGTAGCAAAAGGACGAATCCTCCGAGTCCGT
>OX101783.1:22884766-23029766 GCA_944452715.1 Ophion slaviceki
GGAAATTTTATGCAAATTGAAAAAGTAGTAAGCTCGGAAAATTAAAATTGGGAAATTGTATGCAAGTCAGTGCAGTAGTAGCTACCAGAACACAACCAAAAGGCATAGCTTGTGGCAGGCAGGCAACAGTATAGTTACCTTAATTAACGAGCGAAAATATTTTATGTAGGTAATAATATTTTAAGGCTGTTAAACGTAGTAAAGAAAAACAAGTAGAAGTAACCTAAATGGTAAGAATAACTATTTTAATGATACTTTAATGTTTTTAAATCTGATATCCGTATATAACGAGTCCAATATCGGTTTTTCGATATTGGAATTTTGGTCCGATATTCCGGGTTTTCGATATTTTCGAATACCCATGCTCTACTTCGCAGTGACCTCTGCTGCTCGGAAACAAAGCATACGAAATAAAAAAAACAAACGTATTTAGTTTTTGCATGAAATATTGTAGTGCTTGAACGGAGGATTTGATAAAATATTGATTTTCTTTTAATTTGCGTGGTTTAAAATGTGAAATAAATCAAAATATTTTTGGTGATAAAAAACTGTGCATCAAAAAAAATCCTTTCGTTCAAGCAGTGCTTTTTGATATGTAGAAGAAGCTTGTAAAATTTGAAGTTGATCGGTGCAGTGATTTTCGAGATATCGTGGTCATCGATTTTGATAAAGTTATATTGAGAAAAACGCTTTGATAGTTCGCCAGTTCGCGGAACCTACCTATAAACGCCCACAACTCCCTCAGTTTTGAGCGGATCGACTTGAAACTTTCCGAGAATGTTTTTGAAATGTTATATTTTGAGAATTCGTCGAAAAGCAATAATGGGTATTTAAAAAAATCTCAACTAGGTGTAAGCCCTAGGTAAAAGTCACATCGACAAATTCCGGAAAAATATCCGTCATGAATCATTGATTGGTACTTCAGCTACATAATTTTTATACATTTATCTAACTATAAATTATTCTCGTCCATGTACGTCGTTCGGGTTTCTGTAAAAAATACGAAACACGATTTAAACAAAGTGCCACATTTGCTACATGACAGATCGGTGTCGGTGGTTCTAGCACATAGGATGATCGGAAATTTGAAATAACGAAATGTTGTCTCAGCACAATTATAAAACTTACGCAAGAGCGGGTACTTTTTTGAAATTTCGAAAATTACGAAAATGGCAAACTGTAGAAGAAAAAGTTCGATTTTCGACCAAGAAAAACAACTTTAATAATTTCTTATCAACAAATGGGTAAATATGTCAAAAAATTATCCGTTCGGAGGATAGAAAATGAGATAAACCAAGCGTTTTCCGAATTTGAAGTGAATCGGGCGAAGAGATTTTGAGATACGACTTACGCCATTCCATAAGACATAATTTCGAGAAATAAACAAACCCCTTAAATATTTATAAATTGATTAAAGGGTGTACATCAGCTTGAAATTTCGAAAATATGATTTTTCAATTCTAATTCTTATTTATGTTTTTACTTTAAAAAAAAATATGGCTCGACAGACTGTGGAAAATATATTTCCAAAAATAAAACAAAAACGCCAAATAAATAAAGACAATGAGGTTCGTTTTTCGACCAGAAAAGACGGCTTGAATCATTTGTTATTAACAAATGCGTAAACATATCGAAAAGTTATCGGATCGTGGGATAGGAAATGTTATCAACTATGCTGGTTCCGAATTTGAAGTGAATCGGACGAACAGATTTTGCAATACGACTTACACCGCTTCATAAAATATAACTTCCAGCAAAACACAAATCGAAGAAGGCTAAATCACAACGAGGTGATTCGCCGTAGCGCCATGGGCGATGTGACCCTTCACAAAAATCGTCACAACTCGATCAATTATTGGAATTTTTATAAAATCTTTATCGCAAGTTAAAGTTAAGACCCAAGGCTTTAAAACTACGAAATATAAACGTCGTACCTTTTCTATTCCGAGCTTATGCAAACCGTTTAAATGTTTATGAAACATTTAGGGGAAACATTTTTTTATTCTAATTCTTACTCATGTTCCTAATTTTTTGAAATATATATATATATATATATATATATATATATATATATATATATATAGCTCAACAGACTATGGAAAATCTATTTCCGAAAATAAAAAAACCGCATTAAAAAAATATAAAAAACACATTTAACCTCATAGCTTCGTCCCTAACTGGGATTTTGGAACAATATTCTTTTAAGAACGCGTAAAAGTGTATAAAATGTCAATGAAAAAAATTCAGAAAATCAATATTTTTAAAATCTTTATCGCTAGTTAAAGTTCAGACCCTGGGCTATAAAACTGCGAAATAAAAACGTCGTTCTTTTTCAATTTCGAGCTCATGCAAACGCGTGAAATGTTTATGAAACATTTAATGGGAAAATATTTTATTCTAATTCTTATTCATGTTCTAAATTTAAAAAAACACACACACACACACACACACACACACACACACACACACACACACACACACACACACACTTTTGTGAGTAGTAGCCTGGCAAGAGGAAACCAGTGCCACTGGGTAGTCAGTGATATCTACACTCACAGTGATCATCAAGCGATTCTCTGGGAGATTCGCGGTGACTTCAGCGGAACAGCGAAGGCACCGAAGACAAACGGGAAGGGCTGGAAAGCGAAAATGTTTGACGCGGACTTGTTTCGTGAAACTTTTGACACCAGCCCCCTCGCAGCGGAAAGTGCAACCGAGAAGGTCGAGGTGGTCATGCAGAGGGTCACCGAAGCATGCGATGCCACAATGCCACGGAAACGTAATGTCGACTTCCGACCGGCGGTACACTGGTGGAGCGAACAAATTGCCGGCCTCCGAAGGGAGTGTCATCGAACTCGCCGCCTAGCGCAACGAGCTCGAGGCAAACGCTCGTTTCCCGATTTGGAAGAACAGCACAGGAAGGCGCGCTTGAACCTTAAAAAGGCTATCAAGCAGAGTAAAGCTGAAAGCTGGGGCGAACTGCTCAGCGAGGTGGAAGATGCTCCCTGGGGCAGGCCGTACAAAGTCGTAATGACTCGGCTGAAAAGCCAGCCAATGCCATCGCCTGTGGACGCAGCCCTGCTGGAAAAGATTGTTTCACATCTGTTCCCTGAGCAACCCGAGGAGGACTACCAACTCGAGGAGGACGTCGATGAGGTCATCCCAGCCATTACTGAAGAAGAGCTTCTTACGGCGACTGCCAGGGTGGGCAACAATAAAGCCCCCGGCATGGATGGCATACCCAACATCGCACTCAAGGCAGCGATCAAGTTGGCACCGGCAATATTCCTGGGCATGTACAATGCGTGTCTCAAGGAAGGAATCTTCCCGGACAAGTGGAAGTGGCAGAAGCTAGTGCTCCTCCCGAAAGGGAAGAAGCCACCGGACGAACCTTCATCCTATCGTCCGCTCTGTATGCTGGATACCGCCGGAAAGATCTTCGAGCGCATCATCCATAACAGGATTGAGAAAGTCGTGGACCCTCTACTGGCGGAAGGCCAGTTTGGCTTCAGAAAGGAGCGCTCTACTCTGGATGCCATTAACACAGTGGTGAAGCAGGCGCAGGAGTCGACTGCGGGGAAACGATGGGCAAGAGGGTCCAAGAAGTACTGCGCAGTTGTCGCTCTCGACGTCAAAAACGCTTTCAACTCGGCGATATGGAAGTGTATCATGGATGCCCTAAAAACATTAGGTGTACCATGGTACCTACGGAGAATAGTGGCGAGTTACCTATGTAATAGGTGGCTCATGTACGACACAGAGGATGGACCAAAGACGTATAGGGTGACTGGAGGAGTTCCTCAGGGCTCTGTACTTGGACCGCTTCTGTGGATCATCATGTACAATGATCTGCTGCTATTAAAATTGCCGAAAGGAGTGTCCATCGTAGCGTTCGCAGATGACGCGGCGCTGATTGTCATCGCCAAATTCCTGGAGCAAATCACCGCACTCTTCGGCGAAGCTTTCGCCAAGATAAAGGAATGGATGTCTTCTGTTGGACTGCATCTTGCAGCCCACAAAACAGAAGTACTCCTCGTATCCAGCAGGAAGGTGATGGAAACGGTGACGCTCAGGGTTGGAAACTCCGAAATCACATCCCAACCGTTCATTCGGTACCTGGGTGTGATTCTCGACGCGAGGCTGAACTTCAAAGAGCAAACCGAGCAGATCAGCAGAAAGGCCGCTGGGGTGGCTACCACACTGGCGCGACTCATGCCTAATGTTGGTGGCCCTAGACAGAAGAGGAGGAAACTGCTGTCATCAGTGACGACCTCAGTGCTCACCTATGGCATACCCATATGGGCTGATGCACTGAAAATCCAGGAGTACCGCAGGAAGGCTGCAGCAACGTATCGCGTCAGCGCCTTGAGGGTAGCCTGTGCGTTTCGCACTGTCTCCGAGGACGCTATCAACGTTATCGCGGGAATGCTGCCCATTGAGGTGCTTGCCGAGGAGCGTAGATCGATGTACCAGCAGAAGGGAGCTAGAAACCCCAGTTATGCAAGAACAGAAGCGAGAGCAACCAGTCTCAACCAGTGGCAGACGATGTGGGATGCTTCTCCCAAGGGAAGGTGGACACATCGACTAATCCCGAAGGTGGAGATATGGGTGAACCGTCTACACGGGGAGCTCAACTATTATCTCACTCAAGTGATCTCAGGACACGGCTGTTTTCGGGCTTATCTCTATAAGTTTAATTATGAAGATTCCCCGGACTGCCCAGCATGTGTAGCAGTCGAGGAGAACGCTGAACATGCATTGTTCCAATGCCCACGTTTTAGTGCCTCCCGCGCGATAGTCGAGGATCAGCTGGAGACACGCATCACCCCGGACAACCTGGTTGAGTTGATGCTGAAGTCAGCAGACGCATGGACAGCGGTATCGGCTTATGCTGCCGCAGTGATGAAGGAGTTGCGACGTGCAGAACGTGCGAGGAAGAAGACGACGCCGGAAGACCAGGCAGTCATAGATTAAATCAGCGACACGAACCCCTAAACCACTCATAACATCTAGAGTGGAACGGGGGATGTAAGGTCGTCTGACAACACTGCAGGAAGAGCTACGGCTAAGGCCTCTCCCGCGATGTAATACCTAGCGGTCGTCCCGCGGGAGAATTTGTAAGGCCACAGAGGAATGGGGGTTTTTAGTCGGTGCAAGCCCGACACACGGCAATTATTTGCTACGGTGCGGAGGCATTTTCCCGCTAAACCTCTTAAAAAAAAAAACACACACACACACACACACACACACACACACACATATATATATATATATATATATATATATATATATATATATATATATATATTAGGAGTACAATTTTGCAGTGACCGTGTTACTTAGAGAGCCACTGCGGCCGAAGTAGTGGCCCTAGCTCAATAAAAAAGTGGCATTTTAAACTAGAGGCTCTGCCAATGTAAACAATTTAAAAAAGCTAACGGATACGTGTATGCATTATAAAGTTATAGGCACTCAAACATGGCAACCTACGAACCGAATTCTCAGCATTTGTGGGAGGTTATGATTTACTTCTTCAACATCAAGAAATCTGCGGCTGAGGTCCACCGTTTGCTTGTAGATGCTTACGGGGAGGATTCTATACGCCGAAAATCATGGGGACTGCCTGGTCATATTCCGTCATCGACGCCCAAACCGAATATTCACGGATCCAAAGTGATGCTGTGTATCTGGTGGGACCAGCTGGGCGTTGTGTACTATGAGCTGCTCAAACCATCCGAAACCATCACAGGGGAACTCTACCGACGTCAGTTGATGCGCTTGAGTAAGGCCCTCAAAGAGAAACGGCCACAATTCAACGAAAGACATGACAAGGTGATACTGCAGCATGACGATGCCCATGTTGCAAATGTCGTGAAAAAGTACTTGGAAACGCTGAAATGGGAGGTTTTATCCCACCCGCCGTACTCTCCAGACATTGCCCCTTCCAACTATCACTCGTTCCGGTCAATGGCACACGATTTGGCTGACCAGCACTTCGGTACCTACGAAGGAGTCAAAAATTGGGTCGATTCCTGGATTGCCTCCAAGGACCAAGACTTTTATCGACGCGGGATTCGAATGCTACCTGAAAGATGGGCCGAGGTCGTAGCTAGCGACGGGCAGTACTTTGATTAAAAAATATGTAGCCACTTTTTTATAATAAAGCCTTAAACTTTTGAAAAAAACGGTCACTGCAAAGTTGTACTCCTTATATATATATATATATATATGTATGTATGTATGTATATGTATGTATATATATATATATATATATATATATATATATATATATATATATATATATATATATATATGTTATTTAGAACATTTATATATGTTCTAAATGAAAAAAAAAACATATATATATATATAGCTCGACAAACTATAGAAAATCTATTTTCGAAAATTAGAAAAACCGCCTTAAAAGAACTGGTATTTCGGAATAATATTCTTTCAAGACCGCGTAAAAGTATAAAAAATGTCAATGAAAAAATTTCCGAAAATAAATATTTTCAAAATCTATATCGAAAGTTAAAGTTACGCCCTAGGCTATAAAACTGCGAAATAAAAACGTCGTACTTTTTCAATTCCGAGCTTATGCAAACCCTTTAAATGTTCATGAAACATTTAAGAGGACATTTTTTTTATTCTAATTCTCGTTCATGTTCTACTTTTTTTTTAAATAAATAAATATATAGCTCGACAGACTATGGAAAATCTACTTCCGAATAAAAACCGCATTAAAAGAATATAAAAAACACATTTACCCTCAATATTTTCGAAAAGTCGATGAAATAAAGATCAGCCTGAAAAAATAATTTTTAAAACGCTTTCCCGCGAAACATCCCCATGGCGCCATCTGCCTAAAAACGAGCCAGGTCAAATACGAAGCGACTGCGATCCCGTTCTGCCGGTAAGAAATCCTCCCACCTAGCATCTCGCCTCTGCATTGCCATGGGACGCTACATCGTTCCCTCGCTCTCGAGTTTCATGGAAGTGCCGCGCCGGGATAAGTGGCGCGCGCATCGCGGCGCAAAGATAGCATCGCCCCGGTGCCTGCGACGGCAAGCGAATCCGCCATATTGGTGGATCGATCCATCGTCTCAGGTGTGCGTGAGTTTGTTCGTGCGCTTTTTAAGTAACCACGCCATTGCGCGTTCCTTGCCGTCTTGCGTACGCACTCTGTACACATCGTGTGAACTTTAAACGAATATGTAAAGTTTTCTCCATCACTCGAGCCCAACGACGGGATAAGGCGCGCGCGTTTCCGCTTTCGTTACGCGAATAACACGCGCTTTATCGTGTCGCTGCGAGTGAGTGCGCGCGTGTGTGTGTGTCCGTGCGCGTGTTAAGCGGCGTCGGTCGACCGTCCCTCTAGCGCATCGTGGAACGCACACCGTATCTCCGTTCGTCGCTCTAGGAACATTTGCAAAAATGATGTACACGGTAAGAGCTCCGAAGCTTCCTAATCGATTTTCTCGTCGGCGTCGTCACGAAGTAAAAAAAAAATGACGATCGTACTTTCGCGAATTTCTTTCATAACTTCACGTCAGTTCGGCCCTGTCCTCTTTTTTTTCTTCGCTTTCTCCTCTATAACTCTACGTTTCCGTGTATTCGCTAGCGTTTTTTTTTGCATTCCATGATTTCAGGGGACAACGGCGTCCCAGGACACGCGGTTCAGCGACAAGGAGAAAAAATTACTCAAGCAAATGAAGTTCGGCGACTCTTTGACACAAAAGGTAATCTTTTCCTTTTATTCGACGTCATATTTTCCATAATGTTACGTTTCTCGCTGAAAAAAGCTTGGATTCGGCGACAAAAAGAAAGTTTCAAGAATGTTGGTATTGGAAACAAATACCAAGAATAAACGACACGGTGTGTGTGTGTGTGTGTGTGTGTGCGCGCGCGCGCGCGCTATATATACACATATATATACATACACACACATATACATATATTTGTTGTAAGAGCACAGAGTAAGGAAAAGATGGTCCTTCGGAAATTTTCGGATTATTATCACAAACGTAACCTAAATCATGCTTGCTGATATTTCATCACATGCATTACGCATGTGATGAAATATATATATATATATATATATATATATATATATATATATATATATATGTTGGAAGGGCACAGTAAGGAAAAGATGGTTAAGGGCATGTAAATGTCAACATAACCTCACAAATTCTCTAGCAGAGCTTTCGAAAAGATGGCGAAATTTTGCGAAAGATGGCGCAAATGTTATTCGTACCTGAGAAATCTTTGTTACGAAATTTGAGCTTTCTCTCTCGCATTTGTATGATATGTGATATCGCTACTTGCTTTAAAGGGCATGCCATTTCAGAACTTTGAAGAAAAAAAAAGTTAATTTTAAGCACTTTTTTAAAGAGCAGAATGAAAGCAGTAAAATATTGAATTGGTAAACTTTATTATGCATAGTTTTGAGTGTACAACATTTTTTTGTTTGTAATTTTCCTATTGAAAATGTCAGCGTTAGAGTCTAAGACCACAGAGTACCTTTGGTACCAAGTTTTAGACCTAGAAGAAAAAACCAAAAGAATCTTCAGAATATATACAAAAAGTTATGGAACCTTTAATCTGCAATGCCAGCATCATACATTTGGCCTTGCGAATTAATATCATGCTCTTCTTCCTACTCTTTTCTGAAAATTTGAAAACTCTTGAATGGATTTACCCCTTGAAACTTCTCTTGTACCGGTTGCGTGGTTTTCCTGGTAATAATAAAAAACAATTTTCAAAGAAAATACCAAAGTTTAGAGCTTCGAAATATCAATCGATAGCTGAACAAAGATTCCAAAATGATGGTGTTGAAGTTTGCACCTTCGGAATGCAACCTAAATTCCATTTTTGTATCCTCATGTCCTGAATTTTATTATTCTTTAAAATCATTTTTTGCAGATTAATATTGTTCATCTCCAAATAAGAATCCTACAAATTGATTGAGAGATTCTTTTTGGCAAAGTCTGTGAACAAAAATTCAAGTCATTCAGATAACTTTATTTTCATTGCATTACAATGATGGAAACATCAGTGTTATGTGAAATGTGGTTCACCATGCCAGTGTTCATTATATATAAGGTGATAATTAGGTGAAGTTTTTAATGAAAAAAAACTCCGAGAATTGTTGCAATTAATTATGTACGTTTATTCATTATCAGAAATAATTTAACAATTTTTAGGGTGATATTTATCGTAAAAACATCTTAAATATACATATTTTCCACGCCAGGCACATTTTATGAAAGCAGTGTTTGAGCAGTTTCATTTTTTCGAAACATGCTTTATTGGAAAGCGTACTTCATTCAAGTTTTGAAACAAAGGTTTTTCCACTGTCAATTTGGATGAAAACCAAGCGTACTGGATCATAGGGGTGACTTAATTGCAAGAATTTTCGGAATTTCTATTTTGATTAAAAGGTTCACCTAATTATATCAATTAACTGCTTGAATAAATTTAAATTCTACAATAAAAAGTTGAACATTGCGAGAAATTAGAAATAAATTAATCAATTAAACGGTAGTAGCGGGCATCAAACCCAAGCCATCAGGGTGACAGGCAATACGCTTGACCACTGTGTTACGCTGCTGACTTGGAAATGGTTGAAAAAATATCCCTCAAGCTCTATGCGGATATCTTTGGAGAGCGTTTTACCCTTTCCTGTGGCCCCAAAATATAGCCAAAAGGCAAAAATGTAAATCAATATAACAATATAAAAATAAACCACTGTAATTTAACCAATTCGAATTAAAAAAAAAAACAATCCTGAAAAATGTTCGCATGATTTTCGTCGTTTAAATCTGCCAAAGAAAATTGCAAAATAAAAAAAAATCATTTCCGTTCCATACCAACGATGCAAACTTCAACGTCGTCCATTTTGCCCACCACCTCGTATAGCATGTTCAGAATCTTACAATTTCGTACATATCTTCGAGGATCCAGTGAAGTGCATTTCAAATGCTACAAAAATAACTGAAATTGGCATTGTACAAGTTTTTTTCGATATTCTGGGTTCCGCAACTTTCCATAAAAATGCAGACATCAATACAATACAGATATTCCTTTTTCGTTTATACAGTACAGAACTCTTTGTTGTATTGTCCAATTTTTTCGGACACATTTGGGCTCCCAAAATGAGTGAAATATTTTTAAAGTTCCTTATTATGAATCCATAACCTAAACCTGCATAAAAGAGTTCAGATAGTAATCTGAACTCTTTAGATACTAATCTGAACTCTTCAGATACTAATCTGAACTCTTCAGATACTAATCTGAACTCTTCAAATAGTAATCTGAACTCTTTAGATACTAATCTGAACTCTTTAGATACTAATCTGAACTCTTCAGATAGTAATCTGAACTCTTCAGATACTAATCTGAACTCTTCAGATATTAATCTAAACTCTTTAAATACTAATCTGAACTCTTTAGATACTAATCTGAACTCTTCAAATAGTAATCTAAACTCTTTAGATACTAATCTGAACTCTTTAGATACTAATCTGAACTCTTCAGATAGTAATCTGAACTCTTCAGATAGTAATCTAAACTCTTTTTTGCAGGTTTAGGTTATGGGTCCATAATAAGGAACTTCGAAAATGTTTCAGTAATTTTACAGCCCACATGTGTGCAAAAAAAAATTGGCCAATACATGCACGAAAAAAGGAATATCTGTATTGTATCGATGTCTCGTCATTGTTCTGTATAAAAATGCAGAAATTAAAAAATAACGAAGGATTTTCGTTGCGTTCCAACGATGCAACCTTCAACACCATAACCATCCAAGCGTAGCACAATTTCATCAAGTTCACAAAGCCTTCGCCGTTGTCTCAACGTTTATCTCTGTCTCTCATCAGGTGGACATGACCAAGGTGAAGCTGGACGTCATAAAGCCATGGATAACGACCAAGATAACGCAGATCCTTGGAATGGAGGACGACGTTGTGGTAGAATTTGTTTATAACCAACTGGAGGAAAAGGTAAGAGGACCGTTTACGACACGTCCAAAGTCTCTCTCGGACTGTTCGCGAACGAAAGAATAACCGTGTGTGCGTGTGTATACATAAATACATATGCATACACACACGCACACACATACACACACGAAAAGAACAGAGCCGTATAAAAAATCGAGAGTACCGTTGCGCGTTAGCGTTAATAGTCTTATTAAAGTTAATTTCGTGCTAACGGTTGACGAATCGCGCGTAAAACGCGTTTCACTCGGCTTTTTCCCCTCAACGTAGATTTAAACAAAACAAAAATCGCGAAGTAAAAGCATTGTTGAAGCAACAATGTTTTTGTGCACGATCGACGAATAAGCTCGTACGCTCGATCGCGCGTGCTCCATCCTGCGATCGTGATAAACCGAAAAAAAAAAGCAAAACAAAGAAAGCAAAGGTATCGCAATAGCCGCCTTGCCCTCGTACGTCTCGTTCGAGTGTACGCGAGGGCATTGAAAAAGAGAACAGCGCAAGCAAAACAAAAAAAGAAACAAAAAGCGATAAGATCGTAGAGCAAGAAACCTGCGAATAATACCGTAATTGTGGCGCAAGTAATCTCTTATCACGTTGTCTTTGAATTCCCCGTTAGTATAAGTAGAGACCGTTGATGGGGGATATCAACCCTTTAAGTCCAAATGGCATTCGGATGTGCTCCGTCTCTCTCACTCTCTCTCGCTGCATCTCCGAGATGTCCGAGAGCGCCGTCGATCAGCAACGTCGAGGCGTTTCGCCAGGGGAGACACACAGCCGGAGTTCTAGCTCGACGGTCCTTCGTCCCCGTTCAACTTAGCCGGTCTTAGGCGGCCTCCACCCACGCACGCACGCACGCGCGTCCACACTGATACACACACAGCCATTGCGCAACACGCGCGCCATCATCACTACGACGCGCAAGGACGTGTGCGCCTGGCAGCGATTCTTCGTTGTCTTCAACCGGAAGTTCGTTCCGGCGGATCGACTGCGCTCTGCACCGGGAGCTCCGAGGTCGTCGACGCGGACATACGTTGGCGCCTTCGTCCTCCTCACTGTGTCTCGCTCTGTGTGTCTCTGTCTAACGCGCAAGGATCGTCGGAAGTACTTCCGGAACTTCTCGGGCATTTTGACGAAAATGCCAGTCGACAACGCGTGCTCAAGAGAGCAGACGACCTCATCGTCAGCCTTCGAGACGAATTCACGTCCACAGCGACGGGACGTTCCCCGAGACTGCGTGGGATATCGAGGATACCCGAGCAACGGCCAACTAATGTTCGGAGGGCCGCACGATACGCGCGGCAGAGCCGCCCAATCGAAAGGACGAAGGTTTAAGTGGTCGCGCTTCCCTTCCGCAATATCGTGGAGGGCTCAACCCGAAGCTACTTCCTGATTTTCTTAGGAGGTACTGTTGTTGACAAAGTAAATGCGTGTATGATCGGGCCTACCGAAACGACGCGCGAAGGATTTTCACCCTTCGTCACAACTGCACTATCCTTGATCATTCTCTGGGTCTCTCTCGATCTCCATCTTCCGTCTCCATCTTTGCCTCTCCCAACTCTCGTACATTTCACCCTGTCACTACTCCGAGAGAGACTCGAGAGACCAGATTCGGCAGGTTGGTGATTCACGCGTTATCCTCCTGTTTTTAAGGCCTTAGGCCACAGTAACGGGTATAAAATCATGTGCGAATTTAACAATTCGTTTTCGTATGAAAATGTGATTCATTCGTAAAATTAATTACACATCTATTTAGTATGAATTTCAAGCTGTGAGAAAATATATGGGGCATTCCACGCCAAATCGGACACCATTTAGCTTTTGCATCTCCGATTTTCTCCATAATTTTTTGTCTTTTAGTATCTATTGAGAAAGGCCTCCATGCCAAATGTAAGCTTCTTTTGTCCCTTTTTTTGCCACTTCCGAGATATGAATTTAAAGAAAAAGCGGTACTTTTTTTTAACGCCTAGAACTTTACGAAAAATGATCCGATTGGGATGTTCTTTATAAATAATTTTCGTTTTTAGACGCACTTTTAGAAAAAAAAATGGTACAAAATCATCAAAACCGTATTTCCATGAAATTTTCGAGTTCTAAATATTAAATGTTGATTTTTGAAAAACACGTAGCGATCGATTTTCTGCAAATTTTTCCTAAAAATACTGTCACTCATTATGCAACTTTTAAGCCCGGCACGGTTATGGGATAACGCTAGGATCCATGTTTTTTCGAATTTGAAATTTTGTATTTTTTAGTAATCCGTACTCAAAGTACATAATAATCATTTTTTCAGACCTATGGGCAATGGTTGTTGTCATCTACGAAGTTGAATAGATATGTCTTAATATTTTAATGGACAATGACCCTTTCATTTTAGTTAAATATATAACAACATAAGTTTTTTGCATTAATTCTTATTCAATTTTATATCGAGTCAATATCTCATGTGTATGGAGAGAAGAGGTACCTGAAGATCATTATTATCTAAAGAACAAAACTTATTTCAAAAGAATTTAGTTAATATATGTGTTCAAAAGTTGGCGCTGTTTGAAATGTTTTTTAACTTTTAACTACGGTCGGTAATAAAAACTTCGTTGACATAGCCTAGTGGCTGAGTATCTTGCTCGTCTACGGCTCCATTTCAGGACAAGAATTCAGTGTTGTTTTCAATCACGCGTTGACAGTGTGTCCTGTGAATAACCTCTACTAATTAGCTTTGAAGAAAAATTTATGTAATATAACGGTATATTTTTTTAAGCACAACTTATTGTGAACTTTTGTGCCATGTCAAATTTTCTGATATTTAATTTGTGCTGTAATCCTTTGCAAATAGAAAATCATAGAGCTAAGAAAAGTCTTCGTCGAGCTTCTGTTACTCAACAAAATGTATATAATTTGAGTAAGGATGATTTTCTCTGCACATCGTGTAGAAAAGCATTGGACTTTTGCTTGTAATCAATCTGTAAACTAATTAATAATAATTACGTGTCAGATAATCCTCGAGAGTAGCTTTGATGTGAAGTATTTTGATTTCAGATATTTTTTAACATATATAAGTGAAACAAGAAAATTTTAAAATTCGAAAAAACATAGATCCCAACGTTATCCCATTAACGTGCCGGGCTTAACATTTGTATAATGAGTGACAGTATTTTTAGGAAAAATTTGAAGAAAATCGATCGCTACGTGTTTTTCAAAAATCAACATTTAATATTTAGAACTTGAAAATCTTATGGAAATACAGTTTCGATGATTTTGTACAATTTTTTTTCTAAAAGTGCGTCTTATAACGAAAATAAAAAAAAACATCCCAATCGGATTATTTTTCGCAAAGTTATGAGCATTCAACAAAAAAGTACCGTTTTTTTAAAATTCATATCTCGGAAGTGGCTGGACAAAAAAAGTTGTAAATTGGCATGGAGGCCTTTCTCAATAGATACTAAAAGACAAAAAATTATGGAGAAAATCGGAGATGCAAAAGCTAAATGGTGTCCGATTTGGGGTGGAATGCCCCATATATATATATATATATATATTTTTTTTTTTTTTCGATGTACAAAATGGCTGACTACTAATATTTTCTTTTGTTATCTTTTTTTTAAGCGCTCCGCGGCGTGACATTTAGCATCCACAATTTTTTACCTAGAACAAAAAACAAAAATTCTCGTCAATCTACATTAGAATACCTAGAGAAGTACGTACGGAACTTAAAAAATATCGTTTTATTCAAAAGTTGTAGGTATTTGAACTTAAGAAATGAATTTTCAGTGATAAATTTCGTTATAACTGCTCATAAACTGCTCATAAAATGAAAAGTTTTCGATTAATCAGAAATTCCGTACGTACTTCTCTGCGAAATGCAATTAGGAATATAACTTTTAAATTTGAAGTAAATCGAGTGAAAATTTTCGAAGTTATTTGTCACGCCAATTAGAAAAAAGCTATTTCGAGAAGTTTCGAGTAGTCGGTCATTTTGTAAATGGAAAAAAAATATATATATTTTCTAACAGCTTGATATTCATACTAAATAGATGTGTAATTAATTTTATGAGTAAATCACTTTTTCATACGAAAAAAATTGTTAAATTCGCACATGATTTTATACCCTGTGGCCCAAGGCCTTAATCGAGTTGACGTAACCAAATTTCGCCTCACTCTTGCAGTATTCGGTGAACTTTGGAATTTCGAACGAAAAAAATTAAAAACGAACGAAAGGGAGAGAACGGAACAAAGATTCGGGAGGTTTTTTGTTTCGAGATCGGCAGATCATGCGAGGAACGAGTTATTCCTGCATAAACATTGTTCCAGAGTCACGCAAATTCTCTTTTCTTTCTGTACTTTTTGTTTTTCTCTCTTTTTTTTCGAGCATTTACATGCTTTTTTTTCTCCCCGCGATGATGTCGTTTTATCGATCCTTGGTGCTTTGTATTACGATTTCTCGATTCAGGTATATGCGCGCGCCCAACGGATTTGGCGAATTTCACTCTTCCCTACGCGAGGACGGTAAGGTAGCTCTTAAGGTAGCCCGTAAGTGAGTCCGCTTTTTTCGAGGGGGAAAAGCAGTTTGCGAAAACAATATTTACGCTGTATCTGTTTTTTTTTCTCTTTTTTCTTTGAGTAATGGAAAGAAAAAGCGCAAACGAAGAATCGTAACTCTGTACAATTGCGTGCATGCATTGATTAGGAAGGACCGGAAAATAAAAAATCGCGCGACGCTTAGGATTTGTCGATGGCGATTTTGTTGATCGGCGAACGCGTGTGTCTTTTACAGTTCCCGGACCCACGGAAAATGCAAATAAACCTTACGGGTTTCTTGAACGGGCGTAACGCTCGGTCTTTCATGGGCGAACTTTGGGACCTGCTGGTGTCGGCGCAAGAAAGCGTCACCGGCATACCAGAGGCTTTCTTGCAGCAGAAGAAGGATCAAATTAAAAAACGATTGGTGAGTACGCGCCGAGAGTGTTTTTTCATGCCGATTTTTATCTCGGCAAGGAATTCTCGGAGTCGAAGCGCGATAATGATTTTTTCGGACGTACCGTTTCGAGTCGTGAGGTTCTTATCGAATTGCTTTGTTTCTTACGTCTTGATTTTTTCTACGCTTCGCGATCGTAGGAGGAACAGGAGAAGCTTCAAGCGTCGATCGCCGAGAAGGAGAAGGAAAAGGAGCGCGAGAAGGAGAAAGATGACGCGGAGAAGCTGAAGAAGGACGAGAAAGAACGAGGCTCGTCCAAAGAACGACGGAGAGAAAGAAGCCGTGATCGAGAGAGGGACAGGTACGTGCTGTAAACCGTTAGTGCAATCGATATATATACAAGGTGTCGATATATATCCTGTTATGAATAATCCTGCAACTGTCGATAGGTCAGATGATGTCCTATATGCTGGAATTTCAATCTAGTAAAAGTCCCACAGTTTTCGAGATGAAAATCATCTGTCTTTGGTTTTTCGCATACCATTTCTACAAATGATAACTTTTTTTGACCCGGTTTTTTGAAAATACTCTTGGTTATTTGTTTTATCTAGAAATGTCTACTTTTCAACCTTAAATGTTAAGGGGCTATACCAGTGTGAACGCTGAAAATTTGGGTGATTTTCGAGAATTTTTTGGAAGAAAAGTACTCAATTACATGATTCGAAAAATTAAGAATATATTTGACTATATTTGACCTATATTACATAATTTTTTCATAGAAAAATATTGAGATCCAAGCGACTTATACGCTGCCTTCGGAGGCGCCAAAAAAAAGCTCCTCCACTGCTAATATGATTCCGGGCGATTGAGTAGCTGAAACCGAAAAAGGAAAAATGTCGTTAAACTGGAAGGTATTTCCTGTACAATGACGTAGGATTTTCGAAAAATATCAAAATCTAACAAAATGGCGTAGTTGTGAAAAAAAAAGTATGTTTTCTTGCCTATAAAATGGTCGTTTTTTCAATGCCCAATCGTCAATTTTCATCCAATCAAAAATATCCTACGTCATTGTAGAGTAAATATATTCAAGAGTACTCAGTTCAAGTTTCAAGTCAATCGGATAATTGTTCGTTGAGTTGCAATGTCAGCAAATTTGAAAAATCTCATTTCGAGAAAAACGCGTTTAAAGATTTAACTATCGATTTTTGCAAGATAAAATTATTAGAGATACGGCCTTGAAATGTTTACAGGATATTCTTGAAAGTATAAACTGTCGAAAAAGGAAAAAAAATCGATTTTTTTAAGTGTCACACTTGTATAGCTCCTTAAGGAAACTTTATGAAAAAAGATCTTATGCAGAATCTTCATACAAACCAATCCGAACATCTGACTTTGGTAGCCTGTGGTGTGAAAAAAATTTACTACGCATTTCGTGCCAATTACTTTAAGGGGTCTTCTCACTTTAGACGCTAAAAAAGGCTATTTTCATGAATTTTTTTGGACGGGTTTATATTATAGATATTGATATAAAAGTTGTTACACTTAATAAATACACTTTCGAAATACATTTAAATTTTTTTTGTTTATTTATGTAGCCCAAACAAACTTTAAAAGGGTTTTTCTCGAAACAACGTTTTTCACCGGCTTGTTGTTAAAAACTTCGAAGCTACTGAACCGATCCTTATGAAATTTTAACCACATATTCTTTACAACTATAGCTATAGCGGATATCAAAGATTTTTTTTTATTTCGATAGTTACTATTTTGCCCAAAACGGTGAAAAAAACATTTTTTCTTTTTTCGAAACATGTCCGGCATTTTATTATTTTTGCATATATAAAAAAATGTACGATATGCGCTATAGCCATTAACATACTGAATCTAAAACCGTTTGATTGTTTGTTTCGGATGATCCATCTTCGAGATTTTATCAGCAGCGCAGATCTACAATTTTTTTAGGACATTTGTTTAACTACCATTTTCGTCTGTAAATAGTAACAAATAAATTTTGAAAAATCTTTTTTATGTATTTCGAAAACACATTCATTAAGTGTAACAACTTTTATGTCAATATCAATCATCTAAACCTATCACAAAAATGCATTAAAATAGCCTTTTTTTGTTGTCTAAAGTGAGAAGACCCCTTAAAAAGTTGCTTAATTATTGTCGATTCATATCATTTGTAGACATCGCATGAGAAAAACTAAAAGCAGGCGATTAAAAAAAAATAACATAAAGCCCAAAATCTCGTAAAACGTGGGACTTTTACTAAATTTACATTCCAGCATGTAGTAGGGTATCATCTGACCTATCGACAGTTGCAGGATTATCCATTCTAATAGGACACCCTGTATTTGTACAGTTCTAGACAGAATTAGAAATTTCTTAGCCTTAATCGATCATAGGATATTGTTATATTATCGTTTGGCAATGAAGAAAAATGAATAACGCTAATATATATATATATATATATATATATATATATATATATATATATATATGAACTACATATATACACATACAGTTAAGGGGTTAGGCTACTGTAAAGACAGGAAAATCAGGATTTTTTTTTAAATTTGAAGCAATAAGTAAGATGATTGAAAAGTCGTTTGGACCTTTATTTGTATGTACATTAACAAAGTTGTGTACCAAAGTTCATTCAAAAGTATTAATAATTAAAGAATTTATGAACAATCTCGCGAAGGGCCTTTGAACGTGAGGGGCTCAACTCTCTACTTGATTTTGGCCACCCCGTTGATCTGAAGCGAAATAAACCATTTTTTTTTTTCTTAAAATACACAATATTGGCAAAGATTGACCGAGCGTTTTTGTTATCGTGTTTTAATCATCGAAAAAAATGTTGAAATTTTTTTCTCGATTTTTCGAGAAAAAAGGTCATTGTTAAAAACGAATGAATAAAAAAATGTTAGGAAAAAAAACGTCGGTCAAAACTAAACTACTATCACACTGAATGAGTGTACCAAATTTCAAGTTAATCCGTGAATTAGATATCGAGAAATCGTGTACACCGTTTTGAATAACATAATTTCGGGAAAAACACGTTCAAAGTTTCACTTTCAGTTCTATCGTTGTAATCATAAGTTTAATTCAATCTGCGACTCCTGCATCATATATTGGACCTTCATCTTCGATTTGAGTCACCTCAAGCGTCACGAGCGTTCGTCATTTTCACTGTAGCCTAACCGCTTAAAATATACACATTATTTATTATTATTAATTCATTATTGCCACACAGTTGTTATAGAAAATCTCTTCAACCGGATACGGCTAAAACTTTATAAATTGTATCTAGAATTCTATACGATGAAAAAATGTCAAAAATATCTCATCTGCATTTTTTTCCGACTAAAACTTCAACTGGCTAAAAGAAAATAGTAAAGATCGCTTCCGCATGATTGTATCACAGCTTAATTATTTCGAAATTGTAGCTAGTATTTTATATAATGTTTAAGAACGATCGATGGAGAAAAGTTCGCAGACGTTTTTTCGTTTATGGGAAAGAAACAATCGGAACGATATATTAAAATGTTGTACGCAGTTTTTCCTGAATGTATGATTCAAGGTAAACAAAATGTGCACTCTATTCATGCCGATATAACTTTTCGTTTATCGTCAACAGCGAAAGAAAAATAAAATAACCGAAAACTTTGACAATATTAAAATATATGTGCACAACGAGGGGAGATAAAAACCGACAATGAACGTTTACTTCACTACGCCTAAAAGGGTAACAAAAAAAGTTCAGCCAAAAAAAATCGTCAGGCCAAAGTCGTCGACTTCGGGGCCGTCCATATATTACGTCATTGATTTTTGCTGATTTTTACCCCTCCCCAAATAATCCTATCGTTCTTATCGTCACAATCCAATTATCGTTACCGTCATTCAACGACTAGACCCCCGCCCCTTATTTTAAAATGACGTAATTTATGAACGGCCCCTTTTCAAAAGAATTGACATCGGTTTCTTGTTTCACAAAACAATATTTTACCCATCCGAGAATTGTTTCAAAAGCGGATACCTTATTTCGAATCGTTTGGCCACTGAAAAGCGAAAAGACCGTAACTTCAAAATGGACAAAACTGCACTTACCTTTTTGTGGTAGTGCGTCAATGTGATTCCCGTGAACTCGCAAATCGTTCCAGAAGCAAGCGAAGCCGATCCCGTGATCGTCACAGGGAACGTGAACGTTCGGTTCGTAAACGTCGATCGAGCTCCAGATCGCCGAGCAAGGCGCCGTCCAAGGACAACGGAAAGGAGGTCCAGGAGGCGAAAACTGAGCGAGAAGATTCGCCACAACCGGAGAACGCTATACCGATGATGCCGATCAAGACCAAGCCGTAAGTGAAACTCGCGAAGAAGACCGACTGAGCGGACGGAAATAAATTAGAAAAACAAAAGCTACTCTGTGACGAAGTTACGGCGGTTCTTGGTGACTACGAACGCCCGAACTTCCTAACAGATCGTTACTAAAAGATGGTTCAAAAATTCGCATTGCTGTAATGCACCGAAAGTTTTTTCTTTCGTGTTGCCCAATTGTTTGGCACATTCAGGCTACAAATATCGAAATATTTTTTAAGATAAAGATTACCCGTTTTAAGGTGGCCGACCACTTTAGGAGACCGAAAATTAGATGATTTTTTGGATTTTTTTATCGTGGAAAAAAAAATTCCGCAATTCTGACAATTTATTCATATTTTCATACATCTCTGGTAATTTTTTCAAGTTATTTCATACATTAATGTGTAATCCGCTGTGTCCCTTGGCGTGTCCTTAACGTCGTTGTCGATTTGCGGGAATTGTGCAGCTCACAATTCGCATCTGAAATAGTCCAAAAAATGTTTATACATTCTTGAGATGTTTTTTAAGAACATGAACCTACATTTTGAAGACAAAAATCGAGAATCGAATGTTGGAACGTGTTTGAAGAAAATGATCGATTTCTAGCATTTTTTCCCGACATTCTGCAATATTAAGTATGTTTTAAACAATCTAATTTTTCTACCTTGAGGTTCATGTTTAATAAATCATTATATGTAAACGTGTTTCAATTTTAAAGATGATCCATCAATTAGTTTTTGAGTTATGATTTCCGTAAATCGAAAAAATGTCGTTTCGAAAAAAACACGATTGCAAGTTTCAGTATATGTAAATCGTTGCGCTACCTGTTCTCACTAAATCGTCTGTCACTTGGTCACTTTTCAATATTTTAACTTGAATTTTTTTCACATATTCTCGAATACGTACACTCTGAGAAAGAGCAAAATAAAATTGAATATTTTGACCCGTTACGATGGTTGGGAGTCGAGCGGAGAGTCTTTATCCCTTATATACATACCGTGAGAAGGAATCCGAATATCGTTTTGAAATTTTCAGGGTGTATTCTTAAGATATTTTGCTAACGATTTATGAAATTAAAAAAATTGATTTTCTTAAGCAACTAAAGTGGTTGCCCGCCTTAAGGATCCATAACCTAAAACTGTTGAAGCTGTACGTTCCAATAATGCAAACTTTAACACCATAAAACAATACACCATTCCTGAATATCGGTCTGATTGCTAATTTTTTTAATTTTCCGACCCTATCTCTGTGATTTTTACCAATGACTGCTATAATTCTACTTGGTTGTTCCACTTTAGAAAAATGACTCATCAGTGTGCAATGTGATTTTCGTCAGAATCGATGCAATGATTTCGGTTTCATAGAATTTTGACGATATTGAAATTTACATTCATTAAAATTAATGATGGGTGACAGAAATATTTTCCAAAATACTGTGCAATATATGTCAGGATTAAATTTCCATAAACTCCCCTAATTCTGATAATTCTGATAATAATGGCCCCTAATTCTGACCACGCATCCTTCATAATTGACCCAAAATAAGAATTTTCAAGAGTGGTAAAAATCGAAATTCTACCCTTAAGCGGATGAAACAGGGGTTTTAAAGTTTATATGAAATAACATATTTTTTTGTCAGATTTGCTTGAAACTAGACGTAAACACTCTACAATACAAATCATTGAACACCTATTTCAGCATTTCCTAAAATTTGATCCTTAAGGGGGTTAAACGGGGGTGTTGAAGTTTGTATGAGACTACATATTTGTTGCCCCCCCCCCCCCCCACCCCTTCCGGGCGGCGTGCATAATGCAGCTTCCGTGTGCGATAGAGTTTCCATATGCAATACACCTTCTGCACGTGCTTGCAGCCATATGTATTTAACAATCCAAAAGCTCGGAAAACATGGTTTTGTTATATAAATAATCGTGTGCCCCGTGGAGACAGAGGCTTTGGAGCCTCGCGCGATGTTTTCAGTACTCGTCTTCCAAAAATTCCACTTTGGCTCCTTGGTACACAATGTACTATTAACCACTATATTCGGTAATTCTTTAGATAAGTGACTTCGCCGAAAAATTGTTGTTTCCAGACAAACCCAAACAAACCCAATATAGGCGTCGAAATGTTCAAAAATGCCCTATTTTATCACGGGTTTCCGCGAACTTCAAAACCCCATTACTTTCACCCATACTTTAACCCAAACAAACCCAATATAGGCGGCGAAATGTTTAAAATGACCTATTTTATCGCGTGTTTCCGCGAACTTCAAAACCGCATAACGTTTTATGGGGGGGGGGGGGCGCAGTGAATTTCATCTTCCCCCGACTGAATATCATCATTATTAGCCCAATAAATGAGAAAATGGCAAAAAAAATGTTTATGCTCATTTTTCGGAACGATCACTTATCTAGAGAATTACCCTATATTCTTTTAGTATGACAAGAAAATGAATCATATTTTAAAAATAGTCAAATACCCTATTTTGAAGAGCCGACTTGCTCATAGAGGTGACTTCGTGAGCGAAATAACGTTCTTCCAGTTGCCTCCTAATTTTGTTCTCGAATTGTCGCAATCAGGGAAGCGGTGGTCGCGATCTCGAGACTACAGGCGAAGCTGATGAGCATCGCGGACGGAAAAAAGAAGAACAATCGTTCGCCAAGCCCGGAGCCGGAAAAAGTCATCAAGAAGTCTCATTCGAAGTCACCGGTGGTAGTCGGGCGTGCGAAAAAATCACGCTCGAAATCGCCGATCGCGAAGGCACGACGCTCGCGATCGCCTGTATCGAAGACGCGCCGTTCGCGCTCAAAGTCGCGCACGCGAAGATCCAAATCGCGATCGCGAAGATCGAAGTCCCGCTCGGTGGAACGTTCGAAGGCGCGTAGATCGAAGTCAAAGTCGCGATCGCGCTCGAAGTCACGTTCCCGCATGAAGAAGTCACGCTCGAAGAGCGCGGATCGTAGCAAGTCCCGAAAATCAAGATCGGACTCGAGCCACTCGAGGTCCTCGTCGAAGTCGCGCTCGAAATCGCCGGACAAGCGAAAGGAAACGGGCGGCGATCGTGGCAAACGAGACGCGAGCTCGAGCTGCACGAGCGACAGCGACGACGATAAGACCGGCAAGGACAAAAACGACTTTGAAATAAGAAAGAAGAAGGACGGCGTACAGGCCAAACGTTCCTACAGAAAGACGAACAAGGACGACAGCGGCAGCGACACCGATTCGAGCCGAGAAAGAAAATCACCTACCAAGAGACGCAGCCCGTCGCCGCGGAAAGATCGCGATCGTTCCAAGGATCGCGATAGATCGCGCGACCGATCTCGAGATCGAAATCGGAGGTACGTCATTTCGGCACCTGGTGATTCAGAAATAAACGCGATTCTGGAAAATTCCAATTTTACAGCAATTTGTTCTTGTATGTTCAAAGGAGATCGTCACTGGACCGTGATCGTGAACGGAGGAGAGATCGGGATCGCGAAAGGATCGATCGGTACAGCGGTGGTCGCGGCATGAGACCGCCTTCGGTTCGCAGAGCACCTGGAAGGCGCAGGTAATTGTCCTCTCTCTCTCTCTCTCTCTCTCTCTCTCTCTCTCTCTCTCTCTCTCTACTTTTGTCGATTTATAATTGCGTCATTTGTCCAAAAGATCGAATGGATTGAATGCTTGGAATGATTACGGATATACCTTAGAAAGATCATAAATATCTACAAAAGCAACGACAATTTTATCAACTAAATTATGAGCTCCGCGAACCCGAATCCTAACAAATCAATGTCCGAAATATCGACATTAAGGGGGGGAGTAAGGTTAATTTGCTATAAAAAAAAGCATATTTACGACCTTTTTTTTGACGACACAGTTAATATATATTTATTTAAGTAATTAGTATATAATTAAAGGACATTTGATGAATATTCTGTGAAATTTCCATTAATAATTATGCAGAAATGAGTCATTGACATCAAATCTTCGCAGACGACTAAAAAAAAGTTACATTGCGGTGAACCGCATAACTCATCACTAGATCATCTGAGATAAAAAAAAAACTAAAAAGATTTCATTGGTTGATAAGTTCCTTAAGGCACAACACCACTGTGACCCTCTGTTTTTTTGCCATTTTTCAAGAATTTTTTTTTTGTGGGAAAAAAGAGAGATATTCGAAAAAAATTTTTTGTTTTGTTCGTTGTTTATTGAAGATATATAAAAAAAAAATTTCAAATTTTTCACGCCCCATGGTGACGCTGGGGAAGCTCCCGCGTCAGGTACTGTTGCCTCTGCAGTGGTTCGCGGCACGCAGCAGAACTCTCTTCAAAGTCGATCTGAAAAAAAATACCGAGTGTTTTCGTTAATAATATGATATTTTGAAGAGAAGTACATAGGGATTTGAAAAAATATTGATTTTTAAAAAATAGACACGCTTTTGAAATTAAAGGACGATTTTCGAGCAAAATTTCTCGTCGAAAATAGGCTATAACTTTTTTTATTATTAAGATATCAAAAAAATCCTATGTACTTCTTTAGATAATCTAGTTTTATTGATGCAGTCCAAATTTGAAGTCGATCGGATAAAAATTGCTCGAGTTCTGCTGCGTGCCGCACTCAAAAAAGTGGTTTTGAGAAAAACGCGTTCAAAGTTTTAGGCTTGTTGATTTATGCGATAAATTGGAAAAAACATTTTTTACCTTTAATCAGCGATGCCGGCACCATATAGCTGGCCTTCAAGAAGCAAATCATTGTGCCTAGCATCTTTTCTCGAACTTGTAGAGGCTCTTCTTGCCTCTTTTGCAGCGTCTGTGAGCGAGCGCTCCGCCAGTTCGATCCGCGCTGCGCCGGTTTCAACGCAAAAATTGAAACAATTTGGGCCGATAGTTATCCTCAACGTCTCCAAAACTTTCATGAGGCTTCTCAGGCCATCATTGAATAATAATACCGCGATATCCGCTGCAATATCGACGATTTTTTTGCTCCCGGACTGACACTTGGGGGCTATTGCCCAAACTGATTTGTTGTAGCTTTCGTTGTTGTTTTGCGTGAAGCCGCCCAAACAACGCTGCAGCAAATCGTCTCTGCTCAAATTTATATATCGCGGTATACCTGCCGACCCTGAGGCGCGCAGCTGCGCGGGCCCCGAGCGTCACGGAGCGCTGCACCGCTCCACAAAATATTCAATATCTCCGAAAATAATTATTTTTTCGACCTGGGTCCAACGGCATCTTAATCTTAAATGTATTTTAGATTTTTCTAGATGGTTTTCAAAAAATCGATTTTTTGAAGCCATCACAGTGGTGTTGTCCTTTAAGGTAACGCTGGCGGGTTTTGTTTTTTAAATTTTTGGTTACACTTAGAAGTCAAAATAACGTTTTTTTTTCATTTAACAAATCGGAAATGTTGTCATTGTAAAATGAATTAAAATGATAAAAAATGTTAAACTCGACAGCGTTACCTCGTAATTATGTGTAGAAAGCTTGTGTAAAATTTCAAAAGGATCGGTGTAGTAGATTTTGTGGTAGAGAGTTCACTACTTTGAAAATGCTAAGTGTGAGAAAAAAGCTGTTATGTGTACGAGAAAAACGCTATTAATGTTACGTGTTAGGAAACAGCTTTATTAGAGAAAAAAAAGGAGATACCTTATCTGAGAAAGGGCTTCACCTTAACTGAGAAAAAAAGATCATCAATGAGTTCGGATAATCGAACGTTCGGATAACCGAAAATTCGGATAATCGAGGCTTTACTGTACATCGTTTTCAAAAACGTACGTTTCGAATAAAAAACGCGTTTAAAGTTTCACTAACAATTCTATCGTTGTACGCATAAGTTTACCTTCAATCTGCGATTCCTGCACAATATGCCGGACCTTCCTCTTCAATTTGAGTTGCCTCAAGCGAAAAACGAGAGTTTTGATATTTGCGAAGTAGCTTAACGCAGAAAAAAAAACTCTTTCTGCCCAAAAAAGCCCACCACGCAGAAGCCCGCCGCGTTACCGTCGCAGATCGCAGAGTCCCGGCGACCGACGAAGGAGGCGCTCGCCCGATCGAAGGCGAAGGTCGTCGGAGCGACACGATCGTCGCAGAACGCCCGATCGCCGCAACAGCAGGCGTCGCTCTCCCGACGGGCGCGATCGATCGAACAGGTACGATAGATCCGCGTCCCGCGATCGATCTAGCAGGCGTGAGCATTCCAGAGAACGTCGCGTTGACAAGGAACAGCGTAGATCGAGATCAAGGGAGGGACCATCCGTCGAGCGTCACAATAAAGAGGTCGCGAACAAGTCGCCCGAGCGTGTCAAGGACGCCGCGAGGGACAAGCCGTTGCGCGACAAGCCAAAACCAACGAGCGACGAAAAGATTAAGAGACCGGCGGTGGACGTGCCGATTTCGCGGAAAGAATTGCGAAACGGCAGGTCCAAGTCGAGTAGCACCGAAAGTAGCGAGAGTAGTTCCTCTAGCGATGGGGAGCCGTCATCTAGGTGAGTTTGGACGATAATGTTTTCCGGAAACATTTATTTACATAAAAAACAAACGGCAAAGATCGCGGGGTCGGAGTGACACTTTTTGGAGTCGTCGTGAATCATGAGAGACGAAAATATTACTGATAATTACAATTTTAAAATTGGCCTATTTTGTTTAAAAAAGATAGCCATCCTTATTAACAAATAATATTGAAAGTTTAAATTTTAATTTTGAAAGTCACACCCTCGGCTTGTAAGTTAGTGGTCACATGGGGTTCGAGTGACCCCAGCCATGTTTAAACGATTGCCAGCAACAAAAAAAAACCAACAAAAATTAGATTGATGCTCTTGAGATATGATAGTTTGAAGGGAAAAAATAGCTTCATGGTAGGCGTTTCAAAAAATATATTTATTTGGACATTTAAAGAGGGCCCATTTCGGAGTAAAAAAAACGATAATCGTGAAAAATTAGCAATTTATTCGCAACAGCGGCTCGAGAAATTATAAAATCATAGTGTAAACACAATATACATGAAAGATATAAAAAAATATAAATTTAAAAAATAAGAAAATATTAAAAATTCGTAAATAATTCAAGTTTGTCCAAAAGAATTCGCATTTCGGAGTAGTTCATATAAACTTGATAGAATTTTTTTTACCCTTCTCATATTCATACTTACATCACGTGACGTCAACCCACGCCGAAACAAAAAAAGACCACTCTTTACGAAAAAATATACGCGCAGGTCACATGGGGGTCAAAACGACCCCAGCGCCCGCCCAATTCTTTTTGTATCGACTATCACGACGAAACTGCTGTCGCGAATCGTCCGAACCTAATCGGTACTTATAACGAACACTCCACAGCACTCTTACAAGGCAGGCCAGCCCTCTTGGCCATCTACAACTCATAGTACTTTAGTACAACACGCGATTAAAAATTTCTACGAATAATTGACTATTACAACTAATCCGTTTCAATCCGTTCGAGATTTTTTTTCTCTCTTTATCACGTCCTCGATACATACTTAAAAATTTCAAAATATTCAATACTTCCAATGCGTCAATAGTTGCAAGTTATTAAGGTATTACTTTCGCGGAGGGTTGTATTTTGTGCGGACATAAGCAGGGCCCCAATGAATCATTGGTAAATTACCGTAGCGCTTAATTAAAATAAGTCACAATCAATTATTATACCCAACGACAAACTGGAATAAAATGTTTCACGCAAATTCAGTGGATTTAGACTAGAAAGTTCTTCTGCTAGTCACATTTTTCAAAGTTTCATCATTACTATTTTCTTTAAGGGATAACACCACTCTAGCGGCAGAAAATAAGGCCTAACTTTGACAATTTATTTTGGGAGTATGAAAAAAGGAATAGGTTTCATTTTGAGAGGCTTTATTTAACACATTAAATTATATTTAAAAAAGAATATTATAATTTTCATATGCAATGGCGGCGACAGAGCCCATCTTGAAAAACGTGTTTTTCACAAATAGCTTCACTGGCGGACGGTTTTCTCGTAAAGTATAAGACTTGGAACAAAAACCAAAGATAATTATAATCTATATGTTATTAGCTATGGGACTACGTAGGGATTTTTTTATCAAATTTTGAAAAAATGGCGCACTTTGAAAGAAATAAATCGATTTTTTTGTCCAAAAAATGAGCAGTAAATTGTTTATCAAAAAAAGTTTACATTTAATCAAAAAACGGCTACGTACCCCCATAGAGAATGTAATTGTGAAGCTACTATCAAAATTTCAAATCTATCCATGCAGAGGTGTTCGAGTAATCCTTCCCCCCAGTTTGAAAGAAGTGGTTTCGAGAAAAACGCGTTTAAAGTTATACGAGGCGCTTGAAAGAAATCCGAGGCGGTGCGGAAAAATCGATAATTAAATCTTTTAGAGCATTTTTTCACTACAGGACCAATTGCATATTGTTTTTATGACCCCAAAGTATTTTTAAGCCAAAAAAGAACGACTTTTCAAAAATCCTAGAGGGGTGTTATCCCTTAAACATTCGGTCGCCCCTGATTTTGTTGTCGTTGCGGAATCATTAGAATTTATTTTCACGCGCTGAGCAGTTTGTATCAGGCATCTCGAGTTATTTAGTGTATAAACTATTAGATAAAAATGTGGCCGACGTCTCATCTCCATAAAGTGCTGTATAAATGAGACGATTTTTAGAATCGTAATTTTTCGTTAAAAGCTCGGTGTCTTAGCATGAAATTTTTCCACAATACCGGGATGTATTTTTACTTGATTATATACGAAAATCAGTTAATTTTTATTATTCGGGATCGTGAAAGGAATACCTTAATTCTTGTTATTTTCAATTCCCAAAAGGTAAAAGTAATTGATGAATTAGAGCGCGCATTGTTATCTAATTCCGTAATTTTACTTTTACAGCACGTGATAGAATTCTAAAAGGTCGATTAAATTAAATCACGAAATTAACGACAAAATATTTAAAAAAATCGTAACGGTAAATAATTAAATTGTGATAAGTTTTCACAATAGGTGCGATGTCTGCGATTACGTTCTGTTCTCCTCGCAATTCGATCGATATTGGATCCTTTCCATCTTGCCAAAAGAAGTTTCACTCGTGGAAAACCTCTTTCATTTACCGTTTCTTCTCTCGTTCCACTTTTTTTCGTGACACTCGCGCCTCTTTCCACAGGATTTTCCGCGGCAACGTTTTGCCATCGCCGGGAAGGTGTTGTTGTTTTTTTAAAGCTAGAACCCGCGTTGTTTTCTGCTTTCAGGAAATCTTTGGAACGCAAGAGATCACAGGAGAAACGTGACCGCGAGCTCGAGGAGAGCAAACGACGGGAGAAAGAACGACTCGCCAAGGAGGAGATCGCGCCGCCGAAACGGGTGGAAAAGGAGCCGAAGAAAATGGTCGACGTCCCGACCATGAAGAAACCGGATGTCAGCGTCTCGCCGAAGAAACTTCAACCCTCCTCGATGCCCATGAGCAGACACAGGGTAACGACATTATTGACTAATTTCGAAGTTTTGCAATAAGGGGCTACATCTACGTAGAGGCCCGAAGAATATGGCAGAATGACGATTTTTTTTTCTGGGAAACGGTTGGTGACAAAGGAACACATTTTTCTTTTAATACAAAGGTACATATATTGGAGCTGGGTTGAAATTCCGAACTTCGAATGGTCAGAACGCTCAAAACTCCGAAAGAATACTACGAAAGATTCAAACTCCGAAAATCTGAACACCGTCAAAATAATTCGGCTATGAAAGTTTTTAAAGTTTCAAAATTTTCAATAAATCGACGAATTATTTCAACAATTTTTTTTTATCAAGAAGTGATTTTGCGTCAATTTTGAAATTTGTCTGGACAATGTTATACGTTCTACATCATTTACAGTCAACTGTGTAGACTTTCGCTGGCATGATCTTGACGAACCTTGCAATTTCGGAACATTAAAATTAGGAATTTTAAGGGGCTATACCAGTGTGAACGCTGAAAATTTGGGTGATTTTCGGAAATTTTTGGAAGAAAAGTACTCAATTGAATGTTTCGGAAAATTAAGAATATATTTGGCTATATTTGACCTTTATTACATAATTTTTTCATAGAAAAATATTGAGATCCTAGCGACTTACGCGCTGCCATCGGAGGCGCCAAAAAAAAAAGTTCCTCCACTGTTGACATGATTTCGGCCGATTGAGTAGCTGAAACCGAAAGAGGAAAAATGTTGTTAAACTGAAAGGTATTTCCTGTACAATGACGTAGCATTTTCGAAAAATATCAAAATCTAACAAAATGGCGTAGTTGTGAAAAAAAGTATGTTTTCTTGCCTATAAAATGGTCGTTTTTTTTCAATGCCAAATCGTCAGTTTTCATCCAATCAAAAATATCCTACGTCATTGTGGAGTAAATATATTCAAGAGTACTCAGTTCAAATTTCAAGTCAATCGGGCAATTGCTCTTTGAGTTACAGTGACAGCAAATTTGAAAAATCTCATTTAGAGGAAAACGCGTTTAAAGATTTAACTATCGATTTTTGCAAGATAAAATGATTAGAGACACGACCTTGAAATCTTTACAGGATATTCGTGAGGGTATAAACTGTCGAAAAGGCAAAAAAAATCGATTTTTTAAAAGTGTCACACTGGTATAGCCCCTTAAACCGTCGGCGCATTTAAAGTTCGGAATTTCAACCCGGCCCCCATGTCAAGATCATGTCAGTGAAAGTCTACACAGTTGACTGTAAATGACGTAGAACGTACAACATTGTCTAGACAAACTTCAAAATTAATGTAAAATCACTTTTTAATTTTAAAAAATTCTTTAAATAATTCGAAATATTGAAAATGTAGAAACTTTTAAAACTTTCGGTAATTATGCTGTATGAGGACTTTTCCGATTGTTTATTCCATTATAGTAAGTGATATTTCGTCGAGGGAGGCTGACATTTCCCATTAATTCCATACGATATGTCGTTTTGACGTTTCCAGAAACATGTAATATTTCGACGCCTCGTTAAACAGCTACGTGTTTCCTAAGGGCCGACCCAAACAAACCTATACAAACTCTCCAATATAGGCGTCGAAATATTTAAAAATTCCCTATTTTATCATGTGTTTCCGCGAACTTCAAAATCACATAAAATTACATAACTTATGGAATTAATGGGAAATGTCAGCCTCCCCCGACGGAATATCAATCAATATAATGGAATAAACAAGTTGACAGTGAAGAAAAAATGTTCCCGTCGTTTTTCGGAAAAGTCCTTATACTGCATAATTACCAAACTTCCAAAGCCGAATGATTTTAACGGTGTTCAGATTTTCGCAGTGTTGGTCTTTCGGAGTTTTGATCTTTCGGGGTAGTATTCTTTCGGAGTTTTGAGCGTTCTGATCATTCAATGTTCGGAATTTCAACCCGGCCCAATCTTGAATTGCTGAATATTAAAATTCGGAATTTTAAACCGTCGGAGCATTCAAAATTCGGAATTTCAAACACAGACAAACAACAAAAACATGGCCGCCGGCTGATGATGACATTTTTTCGCGGCGTTTGGCGGTGGACACTCCACCTTAAACGGTCCATCCGAAATCCAAAAACCAAACGGGATATTCAAGTTAACAATAAATACGAGTCGTTAACGATCGTCGATTTTTGAAACCATTTTTTTAACGTAGCGACGAATTGAAACTCGAGCATACAAAATCTATGGGAAAAAACGTCGTCATTTTTACGTCACGGCGACATGAGAATATTATTTCACGGTGGGAGAAAATACCACGGGGTTGAAGTTTGCATCGTTGGTATGAAACGAAAAATCTTTTCAATTCCTTATTTTGACTTCTATCGAAAATTATATTTTGTAGATTTAAGGTTGTATGTCTCCAAATAACGATCCTAAGAATTATTCACGCCATTTTTATAGCTGAAATCTGCCAAAGGAAATTTGACAAATTCAGGAAATAAACATTTCGTTGCGTTCCAACGATGTAAACTTCAACATCATAAAAGACCGTGGAACAAAATCCAAAAACAAGGAGACGAAAGAATTTATTCATGTTATTGTTAGTTCTCCAAGAGCTTATCCCGGACGCCGTCACCCTTCAAAAAGACCGAGGACATCGTCGCCGCCGCAAAGACCAAATTGTTACCCGCCAAGTGAGTGTCCTTCCTTCTCGATCACCGACGAATCCAATATTCGAAGAGCCGTGAATCTTCGCTAACTCGAAAATATATCGCGTCGTTTCAGGGAAAGCAAAGAAACTTCACCCAAAATTACTGTGGTCGCGTCAATGGATACTTTCCAACTGAAGAAGGACGACAGAGCCGTGAGGAATAAGGAGCCGGTCAAAGCTCTGCCGGATGAGAAAAAGCTTCCTCAAAAGCCGATCGAACCGTCGAACCTCAAGAGATCGACGATCGAGGCGAAAAAATCGAGAAAGGACAAGAGAGATGAATCGTCGGATTCCGAGGACAGCGAGCAGGATCGTAAGTCGTAATAGTTTGATCTACACGTGTGCAAGGGAGGACATTGACGAGATAAGGAGACAAGAGGGAAACGAGAATTTTATAATTATTTTAACTTTGAGATTATGGTTAGGCCTGGGTCTGGTGAACTGGTGGCAGATTTCGTAGCTTCGTTATTCTTCAGTTGGTATCTTGAGGCACGACCAACCTACGCCGCTCCAATCGAAGCGGCGTGACGAGCAATGCAGTCATGCATTGGCAAGCTAGGCTTTGGATACACATCCAAAATTCGAAAACGGCCCGTCAAAGGATTCAGAAAATCAACTTTTTCACGTGCATCGGATTGGTCTATTTTGTTGATAGCCTCGAGGGGGACTACTGTGGCGACCCGAAAATCGGGGTTATTTGAAAAGTTTTGAAGGAATACGTTGGATGATGGAAAAATCGTTTGTACATTTTTTTGTATGTACAGGGTGGTAAGAAATGATTAGTCGCCACTTCGTCAGATGATTCTCCAGCTCGATATCGGTGGAGATCTATCAACACTAGCCGAAAAAAATGACCTTGACCCTGAAATTCGAGGTCAATTTTTTTTATTGTCAAAAAATTCTACTCGTTACGAAGAACAAAAGTCTCTGAGGAACCATAGGTCAAAAATGCGATCTGTGTGTGTGTGTGTGTGTGTGTGTGCGTGCGTGCGTGCGTGTGCGTGTGTGTGTGTGTGTTTCTAACACTTGGCCGAGCAGTGCTTTAATCCTGGTTTGCCTCTTTGACGAGGGCGACGTAAACGCGGAACCCAAATAATCGCACAGTTTGCTCTAATCGCCCTCAAAATACGAGCTTGGACTCCCGCTTCAACTCGTCGTCCTCCATTGCGCAAGCACGCCCGTAATCATTCCTTGAAATTTACCCTAACACGGGCGAGAAGGTCTTTCTCATTAGTCTTGCTACGCCCTCGTCTATCCGGCGTCGCAGATCAGCTACCGTCCTCATTGCCTTACCAGATCAGTAAACAATCGCCTTTAAAGCTCCCCAAAAGAAAAAATCCAATGGATTTTGGAGATGGATAATGGGGAAAAAATCTAATATAATGGATTTCGCAAAAATCAAGTATCTAATCATACTTGATATTGGCCACCCGGACGATCTAAAACGAAAAAAGTCTTTTCTTTAGAAAAAAAATGTTGGCTAAGACTTGACCGAGCTGTTTTTTCATCGTGTTTCAAACATCAAGAGAAAAATTTGAATTTTTTTTCTCGATTTTTTAATGAAGAATGACATTAATATCTAATGAAAAAAAAAAAAATTGAGAAAAAAAACGTCGATCGAGACTAAACTATTACACATAATAAGTGTAAGAAATTTAAAGTCAATCCGTTCATTAGATGTCGAGAAATCGTGTACACCGTTTTGAAAACCATAGATTCCAGAAAAACGCGTTTAAAGTTTTACAAGCAGTTCTATCGTTGTAATCATAAGTTTACCTTAAATCTGCAATTTCTGCACCATATGTTGGAACTTCCTCTTCAATTTGAGTTGCCTCGAGCGACTATCCATTTTTTTTTTTTTGAAATTTTCACAGTAATTTTCAAAGTTACATTTGATGCAGAGTTTTGCGAAAAGTGTTGGTGTTCTGTTATATCTGTTAAACAAAAACAACCCAGTTCACCAAACGGAAAAATTGCGAAAAAGAATAGCGGTTGAATATCCGTCATTTTTAAACGGGTAGAACGGCGCATCAACTACTTCAAATTCTTTAGTGGAAGAAATAATTGAAAGTTTCGGTACTTATATTTTTCGGACGAGTGAAAATTCATTGATTGCAAAGAAGAAATTGTATACTTCGCCATTTGTATTCTTCCCGATTTTTCGCACGCCGTTCTTGGTGTTGAGGATAGAAAATTGAGTCGATCGAAGTAATATTCTTCGGTACTTTACAGCCAGGAAAAAATCGCGCAAAAGTGAAAAATCACGAAAGTCTCGCAAGCCTTCGTCCGACAATGAGAAATCCGACAGAAGCAAGCCCGGCAGCAGCTCCGATTCCGACGACGAGCGTAAACATATGGAAAAAATGAAGCGTTCTCGCGACACGAGTCGAGCTGGTGAGTGATACAGATATGAGTGGAAGACCAATAGCAACGCTCGTTGAGGGCACACTTATCTTGTTATCCCCATCTTTCGAGCCCTTAAGAGGCTACACCTACCTCGAGGCCCGAAAAAGTCGCCGAATTTCGATTTTTTTTTGGAACGGTTAGCGAAGAAAGGAACACAATTTTTTTAACCATAAAGGTACATGAGACCGTTTAGAAAAACCACCAAAAAATACATAAAAACAACAAAAACATCTGAAATCTAAATAGCAAACGGGTTATTTATGTTAACAATAAATACGAGTCGTTGACTATAGTCGATTTCGAAAATCATTCTTTTTAACAATGTGGCGACGAATTGAAACTCGAGCACACCAAATTTATGAAAAAAGTCGTTATTTTTACGTAACTATTCAAAAATGAAGACCGATTTTTAAAAAGTGAAATTGTCGACGGCCTGGAAATGTTTCTCATCGTATCTCCGATAAAATTGGAAACAATCCATCTAGTAGTTCTCAAGATGGCATGCCCGCCGACTTTGAAAACCGTATCATCTGCCGGAGGCCATATTTTCGTTGTTTTTTTTTGTGATTTTTTTTTCAGGCTATCAATATACCGGGTGTCCCATTTTAATCTTACACCTGATTTATCTAAAAAAATACTGCTCCGATCAAGTATTGAGTATAATAAAACTTTTAAGTTTCGAAGAAGGACTATAAAAAGAAAATTTTTGGCCTAAAATTTAAAATGGCGACGTTAAGATGGCCGACATGTTTTTCGAAAATGGGATCATGCATTTTTATCACCAAAAAATGTATCGGGCCAGAACCTTTTGTAGGAACATTTGGTTGATAACGTTGATAATTTTTAGGTTAGAATAGCATCTTTTGGGCGAAGTGACGCGCGCAAAGATCTAATCCTTGTTTGGATTATCGAACAAACCCAAACAAACTCACACCCACACTTATGTAGGAAAAGTTTTTTATAACATCCATAATTTTTAGGTTCGAATACCATTTGTAGTTGAAGTGACCTAATACTGGTTTGGGCTTGTTTGGATTATCGAACAAACCCAAACAAACTCACACACACACACCTATACTAGGGATGTTGAAGACTTTACCTCCTCGTGGTATATTCTGGATAGCACTGAAATAGTAAAAACAAATGCTATTCTAACCAAAAAAATTATGAACGTTATCCAAAAAAAAATTTCCTACAAAAATTGTTAGTTTTGACCTGAAAAATTTGTTGATAAAAAAATGCATGATCGCATTTTTTTTAACATGTCGGTCATCTTAACGTCGCCATTTTGCATGTTGAACAAAAAAAAACATATTTTTGGTAATTCTTTAGATAAGTGACTTTTCGACGTATAATTATTACGAGCAACAAATAATTATAATTGTTTGGGTTTGGGACCTAATTGACCCAATATAGGCGTCGAAATTTTCAAAAACGTCTTATTATATCACGTGTTTCCGCGAACTTCAAAACCCCATAACTTTTTATGGGGACGTGAATTTCAGCTTCCCCCGACTGAATATCCTCATTTATAATCCAATAAATGAGAAAATACCAAAACAAAAAATGTCAAGGTCATTATTCGGAAGGTCACTTATCTAAAGAATTACCTTTTTTTCTAACGTCCCCCGTTTTGAACTCTAACAGTTTTATTATACTCACTACTTGATGGGGGGCAGTATTTTTCGAGATAAATCAAATAAATAGATAAATTAAATTTAAAAAAATGCCGAATTTAAGCATTTTTTCGGGTCTCTAGGTAGATGTAACCCCTTAATGTGTTTTTCCAAAGTTGCGACCGGCCTTTATCGCTGTCTCTTTTAGAATACAATTTGCAATTATGGAAAAATTGCTCGTCAAACAACTCGATTCAATTGATCTAACGTGAAAAAAGTGATTCAAAAGATATCGAAGTCTCGAAGCCCAAAAAAATACGCCATTGAACATGAAAATTGACGACGGTTCCCTATTGATTTTTTCCGTTAGATTCGACCGACGATCGCAGCAAGGAGCGCAAGGATCTAAAGAAGCGCGGCGAAGTGAGCGAGATCGAGCTCCGCAAGAAATCGAAGAAGGACGGCGAGGATGAAACGAAGAAGATCAAACGTTCGAGGAAGGATTCGTCCTCGTGCGAGGAGGAACAAAAAACTAAGAAAATCAGCAAGAACGAAGACGACAAGTCAAGATCGCGAAAGCTACGGAAAGATTCGAGCTCCGACGAGGAGCCGAAGAAATCCCGTAAGCGTCGCGACAGCTCGTCCGACGGGGAAAAGTCGAAAGTTCGAAAATCCCGAAAGGAGTCTACCAGCGACGACGAGGGCCGCCCCAAGCCCAAAAAGACCAAGAGAGATACCAGCTCGGAGGACGACGAGGTAACGGAGAAGGATGCGAAGAAGAAGAGGAAAACCGACGACAGTAGCGACGAGGAGAAAGTAAAGAAGAAGCGCAAAAAGAAGACGAAAACTAGCACGAGCGAATCAGAGGTATATTTTTTTGAATATTTATTTTGTTGTCTCATTGAAAAAAGCTGATGACGTTGAAGTTTGCATCGTTGGAATCTCATGATTTTTTTTTCGTTTCTTCATTTTTCAAATAATCGGAAGCCTTTTTTGAGGTTCTGAATGTCTAATAAGAATACGTAAAAACGTTTGAGTGATATTCACAGCCTAAAACCGCAAAAAAAAGAATTAATTTTCGTTGCATTTCAACGATGCGAACTTCAACATTACGAAAGCTGGAGTACTTGAAATACTTCTTCTTTGGAGCTCTGGATTTGCAATCCGAAAGTCCGGGGTTATCCGAAAGGACCGACGATTATCAAGGTACGCTTCGATATCTTGATAATTGTCGGCTCTCCCGAATACACCGGGTCGGTGTCGAAGATGTTGCGAAAACAACAGAAACTGTACTAATTAATTCTAATATGCTGAAATTTTGATGATCTGCTCATTTGGCTTTCCTATCATGCTAAAAAAATTCCTACTAACTTTAACTCTCTCAATACGGCGAAAAAATCAGTTTAGTGCGCCTCGTTACCGGGAACAGTTATTTCTCCTCCAAGTGATTATTACGATGAAATAACTTTTCTGTCTGAAACTTCCTCAATAAGGGTGCGAATTCCTCACCAGTGAAATGCGCCTATGTTTTTCAGTAACTGGGACATATGTTGTACCAGCCGTAATTTCAAAAAATTTTCCAGACTGGGACAGCATATGTCCCGTCAGGTAAGAGAGGGTTATATATTAACAAATACCGGTGGTGAAATAATCATTAATGAAAACCCTTGACGGGAAATATGTGGCTTGATCTCCATATTACGACACCCTCCATTCTACTCTACGCCTAGTACACATGTTTAAGGGGTTAGGCTACTGTGATGAGCTGAAAATTAAGGTTCTTTAAAAAAAAATTACAAACGAATAAGTAAGGAGATTGAAAAATCGTTTGGACGCTTATTTTTATGTGCATTAACAAAGTTGAATACAAAATTTCATTAAAAAAATATTAATCATTAAAAAAGTTATGAATAATATCATGAGGGGCTCAACGGTGTACTTGATTTTCGCCACCCGGGTGATCTGAGATAAAAAAGATCCGAATTTTTTAAACATATAATATTGGCTAAAACTTGACCGAGCTTTTTTTTGTTATTGTGTTTGTTTGGGTTTGTTTGGGTTCAAATGATCAAAAAAAAAATTGAATTTTTTTTTTCGATTTTTCGAGAAAAGAAGACATTGTTAATAACTAATGAGAAAAAAATGTTAAGAAGAAAAACGTCGGTCAAGACTAAACTACTATTAAACCGAACATCTGTACCAAATTTCAAGTCAATCCGTTCATCGTGTACACGATTTCTCGGTGTACACGAGAAATCGTGTACACCGTTTTGAAAAACATCGTTTCCAAAAAAACGCGTTCAAAGTTTGACTAGCAGTTCTATCGTTGTGATCATAAGTTTACCTTCAATCTGGGATTCCTCCATTATTTGTTGGATCTTCCTCTTCAATTTGAGTTGCCTCAAGCCACGAACGAGTGTCCCTAATTTTCACAATAGCCTAAGCCCTTAAAAACAAAAAAATTCTGCTCTTGCTAGGATTGTATCTCCCACGCAGTCTCAAGCCCAACGGGCAAGCCAGGTGCTCTTAAAACCCAAGCCAAACTGGCAACCAAACATTGATAACGGCTTCGAAAAGCTGATTAATTCTTCGTGTGTTTATCCAGGAGAGCGAGATCGAGGAGAAGAAAAAGAAGAAGGACAAAAAGCACAAGAAGCATAAGAAACACAAGAAGCATAGAAAGCACAAGAAGAAGAAGGTGGCCGACTCTGAGGAGTCGGACATCAGCGAGGGCAACACCGAGGAGCTGGAGAAGAAACTTCGGGAGAAGGCATTGAAATCAATGAAAAAGGGCCACAGCATCGAACGAAGTGACTGAGTTGGAAAGTATATATATATATATATATAAATATTTGTGTATATATATATTTATATCTATATAGATATATATATATGTATGTATTAATATTTATATACTTATATTTTTCATTTTTTACTCGAGCCACTATCGCATATGCGCGACCTTAGTTGGTATTTCGCACTAACGACACGTTCCACGGGAACAAGAATGGTGTCTACCTCTTAAGTCGATTTCAATTATATCGCGTTGAACCGATCATTAATTCTCGAGGACGAATTTTCACCGTCCTCCTCGAGTTGGGAGTAACAAAAAGAAAACTCAGAAACAGACTTTGCCTCTAAGCCGGCTAAAAAAAATCAGTGCGACGTTATTCCGTTTGTCGATAAAAGTTGATTATCGAGAATTTTACCGACGTTTTTTTCTTTTCGTTATCCGTGTATCCGGAAAGACTTTTCGATAATTCGTCAACCATCACAGTTCAGTTCGTCACACCTCGAAATGAGAGAAAGTCTTCTCGTTATTTATATATCGAACGACTCGAGCTCTCGGACGCTCCTATGCTCGCCTACGAGTTCGTTAATTGCAGTGCTTGATTTATATCATAACTATGTATCCCAACGCGATTTCGCACTGCAGACACAACCTACCAAAGGGAATATTGGAAAATACATCAATTTGAAGAAAAGAAAAACGAGACATTTTTTCGACTCAAGGAGGCTGCTCGGGGTGTTTGCGGGGCAGGCGGCAAGAGAGGGACGCATATGCTTAAAACACGAGCACCTGTAACGGCTGCCAACCCCGAATAATCAAATTTCCGGTTACTTAAAGAAAAGAATGTCATCTAATGAATATGTGGAATGCTTATAATTGGCTGTTTAGAAATGTTATTAATCTTTTTTGTTTATTTACATCGCGAATAAGTTATCAACCAAGTTGAAATGTGGCAAACGCGCAATTTAGTTTTCAGTAACTGGTATCACTGAGCTCAGATACAAACGCCACATCGTGAGCGCGTAGCTGTCAAACATCCTTCGCGAATTCCGATTTCTTGTTCGGTGAAAATGAAAAGATGGAAGGGAAAAATGCAAACCGAAAAACAGTACAATCGACGGTTGGAGCAAGTAAAACCTGGAAAGCGGCGGAAAAAAGTTGTTGAGCCGGAAAATGAATGCGCAGTCGAGGGACGACGCGTAATTGTTTTGGAAGTTATGTCGAAACACATGCACTGCAGCTTCTGTAAAGAATGATTCAAAATATTTGAATACTCTTTATAGAACCGCGGTAAGAAATTTATAGCAAGAAAGCAATAGTTTGTGCGTTTAAAATTTTAGCGCCTATTTAAAATGGCCGACTTAACAGCAGCGTTGCCACGTGCCGTAGGGCGCTTTATCGTTTTACGCGAATCAGCTGATGTTTCCTGTTTTATTTCACGAATATCCCGATAACGAGACAGACAAAGCGCTATACTCTTCGTTGAAATTATTCATAAAAATCTCAAGATTTCTTTCCGCCCATTTCCATTCAATTCTTACTATTTTCATTATGTTGCGACAGTCGTATTAGAATTCTCATGAAGCTTTTGCTATGTCGCCCGTGTATAAGAGTCTAACTTCAATAATTGCTCAACAATCACGCAGAAGAAGTACTTGAAATTTTACACGGAGTCTTAACACCTGTTCGCAAATATTCTCAATAAATTTCAGCAAATTCTTACTATTTCGCGATACCTGAGCAACCTTCTTAAAATCGCACGCCTTCCCTTCGAGTTTGGAATAGCAAATCATGTCGTGTGTGTGTGGGTGTGCTAGAAATGAGTTTTATTATTTACAGACTAGCCAGCATAGTCTCCCAGTCGGGCGAGCAAACGAGAGTATTGTTTACTCGTCCGAGATTAACAAGTTCGCCGTTCGCCTTGTCGGAGTCTATTTTCGTAGCCACGAGGTCCTGAAACGATCGGAGAAAAAGAAATGCAGTTCTTTCGACGGGAGATACTCGAAGTCGCGTTTTATCGCTAGTTTCGTCTTTTTACCTGACGAAACGAAGGTCTCGAACCGACGTCGACTATGATCGTGTTGTCGCCCACCAGGAAACGCGCTTTCCCGGACTTGCATATCTGAATTTTACCCAGAAGGCCACCCTTCAAACTGCTTAGTGTGCAGAATTCGGATTTGCCGGCGGTTTTTTCGCTCGCTGGAGCTGGCTTCTGTTCGGCCTGGCGTCGCGAGCGTGGATCCCCGCTCGGTTCTTCGCTCGTTTGCAGCCCCGGCAGGCAATCGGGGAACTGCGCACAAAGATACCAATTATGACGCTAACGGCAGTTTCTCAGCAGCCTTGTGTCCCGGTATTAAGGGGTCTTCTCACTTTAGACGCTAAAAAAGGCAATTTTCGCGAATTTTTTATAGGTTTATATTATAGATATTGATATAAAATGTTGTTACACTTAATAAATACACTTTCGAAATACAAACTTTTTAAAATGTATTTATGTAACCCAAACAAACTTGAACGGGTTGTGGGCAGTTAGAAATTTTGAAGAATCGATTTTTTTTATTGCATTTTCGGAATGTACAAATATGTGAGTATATTCCCTGAAAATTTCAAATTAATCTCGCGAATATTCTCGGAAATACACACACATTTGTAAGGACGCTTGGAGCGCTACAAAGTTGACTGTTGACACTTCAAACGCGTTTTTCTCAAAACGGTGTTTTCAGTCGGTGAGGACGATTTCTCAAAAACGGCTCAACCGATCGATCTGCAATTTTAACACAATCTTGTCAGATATATTCAGGTATTGATCGAAGGAATAAGATTTTCGATAATTATTTCTATTTTTTTCAACGATTTAACGAAAAAAAATGGTGGAAAATCGAAATTGTTTCTTTCCGGAGCCACCGTTTTGTCAACAATTAATCTTTCGACTATTCCTTCGATCAATACCTGGATTCATCTATGCCCTAAAAGAATCTTTTTGGTTTTTTCATTTTAGATAATCCAACTTTATTTTTTCGGGGACCTCCAGGAAACTTCCTACAAGAGCAATATTAATGAATATTTTTGAAAATAAAAAATGCCAATCGAAAGCTAAAAGATGCCACTACACTGCCCAAGACTAATAGTAAATACCTAAATGAAATCCTTTTCCAGAAAAAAATTCGTGAAAAAACGACTTTTTTTGGCCTTGCAACTGCGTATAACGCCTTAAATAAAATTTTAACCACATATTCTTTACAACTATAGCTCTAGTGCATATCAAGGATTTTTTTAAATTTTGATATTTACTATTTTTTTTTTGCCAAAAACGATGAGAAAAAACACTTTTGTTTTTTCCAAAAATGTCTGCCATTTTGGTATTTTTGCATATATCAAAAATCGTATGATATGCGTTATAGCCATTAACATACTGAATCTAAAACCGTTTGATTTTTTTGTTTCGGATGATCCATCTCCGAGATTTCATCAACAGCGCAGACCGACAATTTTTAGGACATTTTTTCAACTACCATTTTCGTTTATAAATAGTGACTTGAATAAATATTTTTTTAAAATGTTTTTCGAAAGGGTATGTATTAATTGTAACAACTTTTATATCAATGTCTATAATATAAACCTATAAAAAAAATCATGAAAATAGCCTTTTTAGCGTCTAAAGTGAGAAGACCCCTTAACGTCCACTACAGAGGCGGACGGTAATTTTACCGAGTTCCCGATGCTAACGCAACGTAAAGCTCACAAGGAACATCACTTAAGTGTCTGCGTTCAATTTTGTTCAAACTCATAATATATATGTGTCTAAATAGTTACATAAATTACTAATATATACGTAAAAACTATTAGCACGTATTTTTTAAACTATTAGACACGAATTCTTTTATGGACGGAAAAACGCTTTTCAGGGTCGAAACCACCCCTCAAAGAAAGATGGGTCGAGGGTTGATTTTTCGACAGGACAACAAACCTGTTCTTTATTTCTCTATTCTCAGACATCTCTCTCCTTAAATATCTCTATTCTGGAACAGTTTTCATCAGAAACATCTCTATTCCAAAATATTTTATGTCTAAAACATTTATCTGCCGAAACATCTCTATTCATGAAGAAAATATGGCCTTGTGTAAATGAGATACAGTCGTGCATGATGAAACGTGTCGCTATGGGCAACATTCGAGGGTTCCTGAGGACCCGGAAATAGCCAAGGGACTAGCGGAGTTAAAGGGAAAGGGATAGGATCGTAAAAGCCCGCAAGGACATTAAAAAAATGTTGTAAAAGTACGATACTTCAGCTCCCGCTTTATCGCACCGCATATTATCATGCACGTCAACGATCTTTATTCTTACCTGTATCAGTACGTAACCATTGGTGAGATTTTCAAAGATTTCCGGTATCGTATCGTGCGGTTTCTTCTCTTTCTTATCGATCAGAGGTTTTAACGTCTCTTTCATTGACTTCGGTGGCATAACGGCTGAAAAAGAGCATCATTACTGCAGTTTTCTATTCAATAAAGTATCAACAATATATTACAAACGGGTTGTGCTGGAGTTTCGCCTACCTTCTCCGTTTGGCAGCATAATGGGCTTCACGTCAGCTTCCTCCTCTTCGACGGCAACTTTCGTCTCAGTCTGAGTTTTCACCTCACTTTTGTACAATTTGCCTACGGTATAATTTCTGTATAATTTTAAAATTGCGTGTGATCGCGGCGTTTTTTTCAAGATTTCGGACGTCGAGAAAATTCGACGAATTAGCAAATTACGTCTCAAGCGGAATTACCGTCGAATTTTCGGAACGTTATAAAAATTGGGTACCGATTGAAACATTGTCGCATCAACGTGAAAAAAGGGGATACTTCATTTTCGGCAATTAGTAAAGAAGGTAAGGAATAACCTTGACCGAAGAGAGGCAACGAAACTGGAGCATTCTGCAGGCAAGGATCACTCCCGTCATCTATAAAGTCGTCTCGCAGCAGCGTTTTGAGCTTTTCCTCCTCGTCCACTTTGTCGATGGTTTGATTGAATTTGAGCACCGGTTTTTCCATAAACTTCGCTTCAGCACTGCTCGCGCTCTCGCCACCACGACTCCCCCACGATCGTTGCCGGCCCTGTGACGATATGCCCTCCGAGAATACACCGGTCGACTGAAAGGAACAAGGGCGGTCAAGACCGTTGCGAATCTCGGATTGACTGCCGGATTTATTCAAATTTCGCTCCCAACTCGAGACATTTGATTCCACAGTTAGCAACTTTTCCTTTCATGTTACGAGTATATTGAACGGGAGTAAACGTGTGTACAGATATATCTGCATGAAAAAAAATACCACACAGCAAAGAACTATTATCCAGATGAGTTAAATAAAAATAATTTACCAACTTGTTTCCGTAATAGAATCCCCAAAATGACGATATTTTAAACACGAGTCAGTCCACATAGACAATTTTTTCTTCTACGAAAATTTTGCTACATTCGTAGACTAAATGTGCAAACAAAATTGGACAATTCGACAAAATGTATTTTCATTGCATTCCAAGGATGCGAACTTCAACATCGATGCGAGTATGAATATAATCGAAAGTTGATTGGCCCATGATAAGGTAAGCTGTCCCATGATAAGGAGTCAAGTGGTGAATAGAAGAAAAATCTGACGTTATACGTCAAATAGCGTCTAGTAGGCTCGAAACAATGATTTGGTTGATCGAAATTCTTTGAAAAATTCTTTTCGCTTGACTATGCCACAAAATATGAGTGTAATATACGTCGGGTGATACCTTGTAACATTACTCTTATAATAACATTTTATTTGTTCAAATGACATTTTATTATGTTAAAAAATAAAGTTGATGTAAGTTATAATTAAAAAAAAAGCCCAAAGCGAAAGGTTCCTATATTTTACCACGTTTTATGAGAAAATCTTTTTCCTACTGCTGTAGCGTGAGAAGTGCGTTACGGAAGGGTACCGTAGCTCGTTGGGAACGCGCACAATTATTTATATTCAATTTGAACTTGATTAATCTATGGTGTATTGATTAAGGGGCTATAACAGTGTGACACTTTCAAAAAATCGATTTTTTTCTGCCTTTTTCGACGGTTTATACATTCAAGAATATCATCATTTATATAATTTATATCAATATCATTTTATCTTGCAAAAATCGATAGTTAAATCTTTAAACGCGTTTTTCTCGAAATGAGATTTTTCAAATTTGCTCACATTGTAACTCAAAGAACAATTATTCGATTGATGTGAAATTTGAACTGAGTACTCTTGAATATATTTACTCTACAATGACGTAGGATATTTTTGATTGGATGAAAATTGACGATTTGGCATTCGAAAAAACGACCATTTTATAGGCAAGAATACAGACTTTTTTCACAACTACGCCATTTTGTGAGTTTTGATATTTTTCGAAAATCCTACGTCATTGTACAAGAAATACCTTCCAGTTTAACGACGTTTTTTCCTTTTCCGGTTTCAGCTACTCAATCGGCTGGAATCATGTCAGCAGTGGAGGAACTTTTTTTTTGCGTCTCCAAAGGTAGTCGCTTGGATCTCAATATTTTTCTATGAAATAATTATGTAATATAGGTCAAATATAACCAAATATATTCTTGATTTTCCTAAATATTTAATTGAATACTTTTCTTCCAAAAAAGTCCCGAAAACCACCCAAATTTTCAGCGTTCACACCGGTATAGCCCCTTAAAGATGATTTTACGACTTATTTCGGACTTTTTAATTTGCAAAACCGCAAAACAGAATTTTGACGTTAAATCGATTTTCTCGTTTCGGCTTGTCACAATTACTCGCGACACAAAATTTATCTACCTGGATCAAATTACTGGGTTGCCTCCCTCGACCTCGCCCACCCTCGCCCTGACCTCGCCCGCGACCTCTCCCCCTTGCAGGTTTTGCTTCTTTCTTGACGGGGACTCCATCGCTTGAAACAAAAGAAATTAAACATTTTTTTATTAATCTTTGAGCGAAGCATAATATAAACAATGCAGCGTTTATATTTATTTCAGGCGAGTCTTTTTCTTTCAACGCTTTATTGTGAAAAAGAAAGGTGCTCTTTTTGCATCATTTTCAATACACCTTCCATTAATACGTGCATACCTCTAAAGAGTGCCAAAAATATAGAGTTGTGGAAAACAAATGCAAAAAATGGAACTTTCCATCATAAGAAAAACTACTCGACCAATATAATATTTTTTCTTGAAATTTCTCTTTTCTCGATTCGATCTTTTTTTTTCAATTTATTATTTCTCGATTCAGTTTTTTTTTCTTGAAATTTCTTTTTTCTCGATTCAATATTTTTTATCCTTCAAATTTCTTTGTTGTCGATTCTCTCTATATTTTTTCTCAAAATTTTCAACCCAGTGCATTTGATGATGTAAAAGAAATGTTCGGTCCATTGGAAACCTGTACGCGATAATGAGTTTATAATTATCTCATAATCGTGAAAAACGTACTCCTTCTTCTTGTTCCTTTGTACATTGATGTTGGGTGTATAAACCTTTTTTGGCTTTTCAGTCTTTATGTTGGCTCCCAAAGTGAGATCCCTGGGAACTCGGAAAGACGTTAGCCTGGTGGTCGGGTTCGTCAAGCCAGGTTCGACTTTTATATTTTTCAGTAATGGTGGGCTCGGCGTGCTCTGTGTGCTTGACGTGCCTGGCTCCACTTTTATTTTGACGTTGGGCAGTAGGGCGTTGTTACTCTCCGCTGATTTCTTGGATGCCATCTCTTAGAATCTCAACTATGCCGAACAAACAATAATTACGACTTGAACAACACAGTCAATAATGGAATCACCGCGTCAATAACGAAATATGTTGATTATTCTTGTGACACATGATACACTCGTGGCCAAAATGTACATTTTTTTTGGAATCGACAAAATGTACATTTTTTTTTAATCGACAAAATGTAATGAAATCGAAAGGGCGACTGTAGAGACATTCTAAGAGGATACGATCCTAAATGTACTTTTACAATGCTATTCCGGCATTTGAGGAAACTAGATGATCAACTAGAAGCCGAAATACAAATATATACGCACACGTGTATCCGGACGTTTTTTATAAATGTCATTACCCTACGATTCGGAAGACTTCAAACTAATTTCAATCAAAATCACGAACGACAAGTTCGCACGGAAGCAAAACTTCCTCCACGGGAATCAAGAACATAAACAAAAATATTGAGGATAACCTCAAATCGGAAAAAAGTCGGAGGATCCCGATAGTACAAATAATGATTCGAGTAGACGAGGAGCCACCGAGTCTGCTGCTCGTCGCAAATTTCTCACTCCGGAATAACAATACAAGGGAATATTACTCAAATAATAATTACTCACGTGTGCCGTCGCCGAATCGAGTGACATGTATGATCAAATGGTGCCTTCCATGGCCTTGGTGCCTTCTTTCATACACACGCGATGACAGGCTGAGAAACCAATATGGCTGCTATCGAAATAGTCCTAAGATCGGCATCTGCACTGCCGATCGTGCTTGAGGAGTTTCGAGACTAAAATCGAAATGCTTGTAGACGAATAAACTTTACATTACCAAGAGAGTAATTTAAAGAGTTAGGCCACAGGAACGGGTATAAAATCATGCGCGAATTTAACAATTTTTTCTCGTATGAAAAGGTGATTCACTCATAAAACTAATTACACATCGATTTAGTATGAAAATATCAAGCTGTTAGCATTTTTTTTCGCGATGTACAAAATGGCCGACTACTAATGTTTTCTTTTGTTATCTTTTTTTAGGCGCTCCGCGGCGTTACATTTACCATCCACAATTTTTTACCTGGAACAAAAAACAAAAATTCTCGTGAATCTACATTAGAATACCTAGAGAAGTCTATCTTTTTTTCGTTTCTCTATGGGAACTAAACGGTCGTGGCATCTTCACGTGATCTTTCGAGTAGTTCCGCGACTGGCCGCAGTTGCGCGATGCCGCCATCTGCTTGAACTGAGATCTTGAAGAGTATTGCCTGTCAACGACATTTTTAAAAACCACTTGTTATCATTAATATTCGAACTCTCCTTAACTGGCGAGGCGCAAAAACAATATTTTTTCACATCCCAAATTTCAATCTCCATGACTGACGCCCGTAACAATTGTCTCACGATTATTTGCCGAGCTACGAGAAAGTGTACTTTTTGGCGCGCTTCAATTTTCAATGCTTAACCTAACAGAGTAAACATTAGGAAGAGAAGGAAAACAATAATAATGGTAGACGAAAAATCGCTGGCGAATATACAACGTACGTTCTCGTTGTACGGTCTCGTGATCACGAAGTAAGTAGAAATGTTGCAATTTTGTATCCAACGTTTATTCGAAAAAAAGTTCATCCCATTCCGTTCGCTCGCATTTGCATGCGAACATTTCGGTTTTTTTTAACTTATAATACTGAAACGTAACTTTTATTTTTATCGTTAAAAATACGTAACGTTTTTTGCAGAAATCTGAGTCTCGGTATCCACAAATTTTTGCAAAGAATCGATCCGCAGGAGCGCGAATCATGGCTCACTCGCATAATGGACCACATTTTCCAACAAAATCTTGGCAGTCCTCACGTGACGCAGGAGAGTATAGAGCGAGCCGTGACGGAATGTCACAGGCCTGAAAGCTCGCTGCAAGATACGGAGACGGTCTTCAACGTCATTAACGCCTTCGACATACCCAAAATAGCGTACGACAGTGGCAAAAAGAAATTTGTTCTGAAGAAGATTCAGCCTGATCTGTATTCCGAGGCGGTGCACAAATCGTCCGTCTTCAGAGACAGACTCGAGTTGCTCTGGCACCGAACGCGCAGGCAAGAACTGTTCACGCCGCTAAAACTCGGCGAAGTGGGCTCCGGGAGATGGGAACTCACACCCATTGAGTATTTACTGAGCGAGTCCAAGACTGGAAACGTTTACGTGATGGGCCTACTCTCCCAGTTGACCGAAGGGCAGTTCTACTTGGAGGATACAGGAGGATCGGTGAAAATTGATTTGAAGAAAGCCATATCCTTTTCTCGCGTGGTTAAGAATCCGAGATGATGTCTTAACGGGTTTTGCTCATAAGTTAAGGTCGCGAGGGCGAACTCTCTGGTTTCGATGAAACGTGGCATGTTTGTAGAATCGGTAAAAATAGGCGACACATATTTTTTTTAATCTGCGGAATTTTACGCGGTGAAACGCATTCTCGAAAATAGGGGTGTTTTTCGTTTTTCGTCGATAACGTTATCGTTCTCATCTCCAATGTATAGTACATGGAAAAATAAACATTGCAATCTGATTTTTTTTTTGATATCTCGTACCGTTATAACGTTATCGATAAAAAACGAAAAACACCCCTATTCTCCAGGGTGCGTTCCACCCCTCAAAAATCGGGTTCCGCAGATATAAATAAATACGTGTCGCCTATTTTTACCCATTCTACAAACATGCCAAATTTCATTGAGATCGGAGAGCTCGACCTCGCGACCTTTCCTCGTAAGTGGTAACAGCCGAAAACAGCTCATTTTTGGGATATTCTAAAAGAAACTCGTGATGATAAATTTCTACAAAAATTAGGTATTTGAAAAAGTATTATCTGGAGAACACTGTAATTTTTTTGTGTAAAAATATTTCATTATAATCTAATATCACAAAATCAAACAGATTTCGGTAGTATATTAGTTCATCCTAAGATTAATCGAGGGAATTTCCAAAATATGAAATTTCAAAAAATGGCGCATGTTCAAAGTGAGATACTTGATTTTTGCGACGGAAATGGGCATTCTTCGGTCATCAAATCGAAAGTATACATCGGCAAAAAAAATCCTTCGATCAAATACTATGTTTTTAAAACTAGAAAACGCCCAAGAAATTTCAGAAAAATCGGTGCAGTAGTTTTTGAGATATTTTACTCACCGACTTTGAGAACATACCTCCCAAAATAAAGCGCTGAAAGTTTCGAACGACGCTCCGAGCGCTCCGACGGGCGTCGACATAACAGCCCCTATAAATCTGTCAATTTTCTCATATCACCTTGATATTTTCAGGGAAGATTTATAAGATATACTGTCAAAAATATATTGGTTTTGAAAAAAGTGATTTTTCAATCACCCTTTAAGAGTCCTTTAGGCAGCTAAAAATAGCCGAATTTTCAAGATTTTCTCGTATCGTATCCATTTATTCTACATAGTTCAAATTTTACGTACATATTATTACATCTTTCAATTTAAAAAAACTATTTCTTTATATTTAAATAAAAGTCTAAATGTGCCTGGTGTCTAAATGTGAACCTAAAAAGTCCAAATGAAAGTGAAAATTCGAAAAATCGTATGACTGAAATAAATGTTTTATTTTTGGCATGAAATGTTTACTATAGTATTTGTTAATAAAAAAAAGGAGTTTTTTTTCAATCATATTCGAGAAACTTTAGGTTCACATAGACGGTGATTATTTTATCGGAAAGTGTGCAAAATTTCAAAAAGATCCATCACATAGTTTTTCAGTTATCTCGTACGAGGTTCACGAAAAAGTGGTTTTCAGGAAAACGCGTTTAAAGTTTCAAGACTAAAAAATATCGTGACTTAATGACCTACCGCTTATTCTACGATTCCGAGGCCATGTTAGTCTCTCAGCTTCTCCGTGGAGTTCATCTTCGGCCATGAGCTCTTCTTAACGATGTAAGGGGATCTCCCCCCTTAAATTCAAATGCAATTGTTGCTTGATCGAACAATCAATTGGCTGGGACTTTTTTTTAAGCACCACCCAATAACCTTTTTTCAATTCTTAATACCTATTTCCACGTACATAACTGAGCACACAGAAAAATCAACAGTTATCCCGTTAAATGTCGGTAGTAGGTGTAAAGATAATTCATGCCAAATTTGGGTCCTCTGACTCATGTCTCAGTGCTAGAGCTTGATCATTTGATGTACACCGAAAATTCTCTGCCTTCAAACGTTAAATGACTCAACAACTAATTAACATTTGCCAAATCCGGTTGAAAATTCATAAAACTTGGAGCTTAAGGGGGGATTGTCTTTTTTTTCGCAAAATTTACCGCTTTTTGGGAATTTTTTTGTGAAGAAAGTATACAACGGAAAACTTGTGAAACTTGGCATATAGTTTTATTGATCTGTTTACTACATACAAAAAATTTTTTAAACAATTTCATCAAAAAATCCGCCTCCCACCCCCCTCAACGCGCGATGGTCCTTTTTTGATGGTGTGCACGATTACAGCCTTCACGTTCATCCTGCAACAAAAACCCAAAAAGCATTTTACTTTAGACACATATAGCTATCGTTCGATGAAGGGAAAAAAAAATTGACGATTTGGTGACGTTTTGAACTTGAAGTATCGATTTTTCGAAAAAAATTGATCGATTTTTTGTTATAAATAAAAAACTATTAAACCTATTGCTTTTTTGCTTCATCAAACGATAAAAGGATGTCAGCTGAGCATTCTGTCCAAATTTGAAGGCAATCGGTTGAATAGTTTTTGAGAAATCGTGCACACCATCAAAAAAGGACCATCGCGCGTCGAGGGGGGTGGGAGGCGGATTTTTTGATGAAATTGTTTAAAAAAAAATTTGTATGTAGTAAACAGATCAATAAAACTATATGCCAAGTTTCACAAGTTTTCCGTTGTATACTTTCTTCACAAAAAAATTCCCAAAAAGCGGTAAATTTTGCGAAAAAAAAAGACAATCCCCCTTAAGAGCTTTAAGAAAGCTTGCTTATAAATGTCGACATAAGTATTTTTAGACAAATTGCAGCCGCTGGAAAGTGCGTTCAATAAAATTCCACGAATTTTCTTTTGCCGAATAGCTGTAATTTGGGTTCAAATTGTAACATCGAGATTTTTTTCAAAGCTCTCGATAGCTGTAAGGAACAACTTGAAGAATCTTCGATCTGATTTGACAATTTAGTCGTTGAATTATTCACATTTGAGCGCAGAGATCGAATTTATCAGGCTAGAGTCAGAGAGCGCGAATTTGGCATGATTTTTTTCATACCCAATGTTCAAAGGGGTACGGGTTAAGTTTTTTTTTTCGCGTGGCACTAATGTCCCTGAGACGGTATAGCTCGAGATATACATGCCATAGTTCGAGTGTATTTTTCCTGACGAATAAACACAATTTTCAAGCGGGTCTCGTGACGGATGGCTGCACAGTAATTGCAAACGGCAATTACGAGGACGGAATTTTAAGGGTAAAGGACATCGGTTTTCCACCGGCGGAGCCGTCGGAAAATTCGCGAGCTGCGTTCGGCGACGAGAACACCTTCGGTGGAGCTCATCCGACGAGTCTGAAGAATTCGGAAAAGTTGCGAACGTGGGAGGAGACGAGAGCGGAAACGATGATTGTTTTCGTGTCCGATTTCTGGCTGGACAATAGTCGAGTACTCGACAAATTTCAGACGATGCTCGAAGGTTTTATCGACTATCCACCCGTGGCGTTCGTTCTGTGCGGTCATTTTCTCAGCTTTTCACCGAACGTTACGAGCACCGGCAAGATGCGAGAAGGTTTGTCGCGGCTCGCTGATATCATCCAGCGTCATCCCGATATAAGGAAAAACTCGAAATTCGTATTCGTGCCGGGACCGTACGATCTTGGGTCGCCGAAAATTTTGCCCAGAGGCACGTTGCCGAGGAGCCTCTTCGAAGATTTCACGAGACTTGTTCCGAACACGATTTTAGCGACGAATCCATGCAGAATTCAGTATTGCACGAAAGAGATTGTCGTGTTCAGGGAGGACATGCTCATGAAACTTTGCAGAAACACGCTAAGATTTCCAAGCGAGGGTCAAATCTACGAGCACGTAAGTTCTTGCATTTCCAACGCGTTCGGACGTTGCCACGAATTTCTTAAGTCAAGGGCTACACTGCTGTGATATCCTAACAATCACGTTGTTGAAAAAAAAAGTTCGATTTTCTTCTTCTAGAGTTGTGCTTCTGTGATAATAGAACAGAATGGCAAAGAGGTTTAAGGGGTTACGCCACAGTTACGAGTATCAAATCATGTGCGAATTTAACAATTTTTTTCGTATGAAAAAGTGATTCACTCATAAAATTAATTACACATCTATTTAGTATGAATATCAAGCTGTTTGAAAATATACATATATATATTTTTTTCGATGTACAAAATGGCCGACTACTAATATTTTCTTTTGTTATCTTTTTTTCAGCGCTCCGCCGCCTGACATTTAGCATCCACAATTTTCTACCTAGAACAAAAAACGAAAATTCTCGTCAATCCACATTAGAATACCTAGAGAAGTACGTACGGAATTTAAAAAATATTGTTTTATTCTAAAGTTGTAGGTATTTGAATGAATTTTCAGTGAACAATTTCGTACAAAACTGCTCATAAAATGAAAAGTTTTCGATTAATCAGAAATTCCGTACGTACTTCTCTGCCAAATGCAATTAGAAACATAACTTTTAAATTTGAAGTGAATCGCGTGAAAATTGTTGAAGTTATTCGTCACGCCAATTGGAAAAAAGCTGTTTCGAGAAAAACGCGTTTAAAGTTTTAGGTACTCTGGCCGTGCCAGCGGTGGGCTTACGTTATACGCTTAAAGTCGGTCAAAAAAATATTTTCTTGCTATAAATCGAATAGTAACTTGTTCTCATGATGATAAAGCACCGTTTCAGCGAAAAAAAATCGATTTTTCGAAAAATCTACTGTGGCCTTACCCCTTAAAAGAAAAAATTCTAAGTTGTGACGTCACGATGTTATAAGCTATAGAATTGTAGGTTACAAGGCTTACGCGTCGGTGTCAATGAATGTCACACTTTGTGAGATTTTGCATATGAAAATAATTCAAAAACTCTTAAAAAGTCAAAACTAATTATCGGCAAATTCGAGCAATTTGCCGACCACAGACATTTTTATGGTGACAGAGTTTACGAGCGGCGATTCTTGATTTAACGCTGCAAAAATTCATGGGGCCAGAGCTTCATTGTAAGTTGAACTTTTGACGAACTACTTTTCGTGGTATTCGAACAGAGAGGAACGAAACACATCATATAAGTTTATCGTTACCATTTTTGACAGAATACTAGTACTACGTGACGTTGACATTGTGATAATTACATTGTGACGTCACAGCGCACTCCGGTAACTTCGGAAGCGCTCGGCGCGTTCTTGGACAGCGGAATAGAATACAAATATCAAAAGGCTATAATTTTGTTAATTACTGTACGAAAAAAAATACTTTTGTTATAAAAACCGCACATGATCTTTACAATGAAAATTAAAAAAAAATCGTTTAATAACCTAATTGTTTCGAGAAACTCCACTTGCAAAAAAAAACGTCACCATCAGCCGATGCCTCTTCCTGTATAATGAGACTTCTGTTGGTCCCCATAGTTTCAAAGATATTAAGGAGGTCGGAGCATTAGCCACAATCCAAGAACAATTTTAAAAAATATCTTATTGTCTAAGCTGTCTTTACGAATTAAAAAAAAATCCACCACGTAACATCACAGATAAAAAATAGTTCAATGTATGTAATTTTACCCCCCCCCCCCCCCCCCCCCGGCTATATATGCATTGGAAAACAACGCTTGAGGTAGTACGAGCGCGCAATTTTTATTTCTATAGATTTTGTTCAAATTTTACCCAGACATTGTTCATATCATTATGCATGTTTGAGTGAAATTTCAGAACATTAGACCATTTAGATTGAAAGATAATGGGTTTTAAAATTGCAACTTTTATCACTGCAGGGTCTGCATTGAAATTTAGACAGAATAATTTTCCGTAAAAAAATGTTTGTCCCCTATAATAAGAAGACATATGGCAACACCGCAGAACAGTATTGTTCAATATTTCGAGAAAAAAAAAGAATAATCGTGTTCCTAAAGTTAAAAATTTTGTCATAAAAAATATTTGCATTATAAATATTAATATTATATAGTGTTTATGTTATCTTCATTAACAAATAAAAGTGTTGGTTCATTCATAACTAATTAAAAACTTTGTTCGATTAAAAATTACTTCCAAATAAAAATTTGTGTTGCAGTATTATTTTAAATATGTCGCGCAAGGTCACGTCATTGGATACGTGGAACGATGCGGTGTTGCCATACGTCTTCTTATTATAGGGGACAAATATTTTTTACGGAAAATTATTCTGTGTAAATTTCAATGCAGACCCTGCAGTGTTAAAAGTTGCAATTTAAAAACCCATTATCTCCCAATCTAAATAGTCGACTTTTCTGAAATTTTACTCAAACATGCACAATGATATGAACAATGTCTGGGTAAAATTTGAACAACATCTATAGAAATCAAGATTGCGCGCTCGTACTACCTTAAATTTAATTGACCATTATCCATCGTCTGATCGACTCACTCTCATTTTCAGTACGCCAAGTCCATCATATGCCAGTCGCACTTGGCACCGCTGAATTTGCCGGTAACACCTACCTACTGGAAACACGACCACGCTCTGCATTTGTTCCCGACTCCCGATCTCGTCGTAGTAGCCGATGAATTTCAATCCTACACGACGAGCTACGAGAATTGCCAAGTTGTCAATCCTGGCACATTCGCGAAGAACGATTTCTCCTTCAAAGTTTACGTTCCGTCGACGGATGCGATCGAGGATTCGGCTATACCGAACGACACCGACACCTGATGAAAGCGCCTTGACGAGGCACGCGTCTCGGGCTGCAATGAGGATCTATCGTCGCGAGAAAGTTTAGTCCAGCTCGGATCTTTGGACTTTGTACAATATGTATTTATCTAATTTTTTTTCTCGCGGGTAATAAAATCTCTTCCACTTTTACAATACTTCGAGAGGCTCGGGAAGCCTCGCACGCTGCTTAGAAAATAACAATTCTACAAATTGAGTTTCTTAGAAATCGTCTTCTTCGATTCTTCTAGTAACAATCGAGCTGTTTGGAGAATAATTTAATAAGTCATTGACAATGTGACGACGCGCGGGTATCGATCGCTAGGACCGCGCGCACGTCCGTAGAGTAATATTAACAACGGATCTTCGAAATACGTTATCGTGAACTACGGCGTTCGGAAGTTTGCCTTCTGTGCTGCTCCGGCGACGCTATTAACAACCCTTTCGTCTCTCATCGCTCGTTATACATAAACATATTCAAATGTATGTACATACATCTTTACACGCCCATATATATATATATAATATGTGGGGAAAATGAATTCAACTCGTACCCCTTAAGGGGTTAGGCTACTATGAAAATAAAAATAAAAATCGATAGTCGTTTGAGGCAACTCAAATTGACGAGTTTGGTATTGATTTAAAGAGTATCCAATATATGGTGGAGGAATCGCAGATTTAAGGGACAACACCACTGTCACGGCTTCAAAAAATCGATTTTTTGAAAACCATCTAGAAACATCTAAAATACATTTAAGATTAAGATGCCGTTGGACCCAGGTCGAAAAAATAATTATTTTCGGAGATATTGAATATTTTATGGAGCGGTGCAGCGCTCCGTGACGCTCGGGGTCCCGCACAGCTGCGCGCCTCAGGGTCGGCAGGTATACCGGGATATATAAATTTGAGCAGAGACGATTTGCTGCAGCGTTGTTTGGGCGGCTTCACGCAAAACAACAACGAAAGCTACAACAAATCAGTTTGGGCAATAGCCCCCAAGTGTCAGTCCGGGAGCAAAAAAATCGTCGATATTGCAGCTGATATCGCGGTATTATTATTCAATGATGGCCTGAGAAGCCTTATGAAAGTTTTGGAGACGTTGGGGATAACTATCGGCCCAAATTGTTTCAATTTTTGCGTTGAAACCGACGCAGCGCGGATCGAGCTGGTGGAGCGCTCGCTCACAGACGCTGCAAAAGAGGCAAGAAGATCCTCTACAAGTTCGAGAAAAGATGCTAGGGACAATGATTTGCTTCTTGAAGGCCAGCTATATGGTGCCGGCATCGCTGACTAAAGGTAAAAAATTTTTTTTCCAATTCATCGCATAAATTAACAAACATAAAACTTTGAACGCGTTTTTCTCAAAACCACTTTTTTGAGTGCGGCACGCAGCAGAACTCGAGCAATTTTTATCCAATCGAGTTCAAATTTGGACCGCATCAATAAAACTAGATTATCTAAAGAAGTACATAGGATTTTTTCGATATCTCAATAATAAAAAAAGTTATAGCCTATTTTCGACGAGAAATTTTGCTCGAAAATCGTCCTTTAATTTCAAAAGCGTGCCTATTTTTTAAAAATCAATATTTTTTCAAATCCCTATGTACTTCTCTTCAAAATATCATATTATTAACGAAAACACTCGGTATTTTTTTTCAGATCGACTTTGAAGAGAGTTCTGTTGCGTGCCGCGAACCACTGCAGAGGCAACAGTACCTGAGGCGGGAGCTTCCCCAGCGTCACCATGGGGCGTGAAAAATTTGAAATTTTTTTTTTATGTATCTTCAATAAACAACGAACAAAACAAAAAAAAATTTCGAATATCTTTTTTCCCACAAAAAAAATTCTTGAAAAATGGCAAAAAAACAGGGGGTCACAGTGGTGTTGTGCCTTAAGGTAAACTGGGTAAGGTTCCGAACCCCCCCTCCGATCGACCTGAAATTTTGCACAAACCTTCTTTTTAATATTTTAAAACAACCCCTACAGGGATTTTTAGGGACGCGCAATAGGTTTTAGGTTTGTTTGTGTTTGCTCGTTTGGACAAAACGGAGAGCGCAATAAAATATATAGGTATGAACGGAAACGTCGCAGATGTGTGTGTGTGTGTATGTGTATATATATATATAGGTTGTCGCGATATTGAATTTTAAAGTTTTTTTAACGCGCGCTCACTATATATATATATATATATAGTGGGCGCGCGTTAGTAAAAAAAAATTTAATTCAATATCGCTAAAACTATGGCGAGTCGCCACAAATCCCTTTAGGGGTTGCCTCAAAATATTAAAAGGATGGTTTGTGTAAAATTTCAGCTCTATCGAAGGGGGTTTTACGGAACCTTATCCGGTAAACTTATGATTACAATAGAACTGCTCGTAAAACTTTAAACGCGTTTTTCTCGAAACGATGTTTTTCAAAACGGTGTACACGATTTCTCGAAATCTAATTGACGGATTGATTTGAAATTTAATACATGGAAATTTGGTCTTGACCGACGTTTTTCTTAACATTTTTTTTCATTAGTTATTAAGAATGTCATTTTTCCTCGAAAAATGGAAGAAAAAAATTCAAAAATTTGTTGTTGATAATTGAAACATGATAACAAACAAGCTAGGTCAAATCTTAGCTAATATTATCTATTTTAAGAAAGAACTCGTCTTTTGTTTTCAGATCAACCGGGTGGTCAAAGGTTCCTTCGAGAGATTCCTCATGACTAATTATTAATATTTTTTATGAAATTTGGTACACAATTTTTTAAATGAACAGGTAAATAAATGTCCAAACGATTTTCCAATAATCTTACTTATTCCTGCAAAATTGACTTTTTTAAATAACCCTGATTTTCGGGTTGTCACAGTAGCCTAACCCTTGAAAGAATAGTATTAAGTAAACGAAAAATATCAATGCCATATTTGTTTGGCTCTCCAGCTCAAGTCGGCCGCAATCTTCAATAATTTCTTTCCCTGTCTGATTCGCGCGCAAAAATTGCCCTTTACGTTTAAACTTGAATAACTCAACAACCAATTGACATTGGGCACGTATGGTCAAAGGTTTACAAATTCAACCTTCATGGATTGAAAAAAAAACCTGTTTAAACCTCGATATCATCATTTTCCAGAGATTACAACTTTTGGTAATTCTTTAGATAAGCGACTTTTTCGAAAAATGAGTTTGTTTGAGTTTGGGTTGAACCCAAACAAACTCATTTTTCGGAAGTCACTTATCTAAAGAATTACTCAACTTTTAAAATGATCCTTTTTTTAATGTTCGATAGCCATAGATGCATTTTTAAAATACCGTAGTTTGTGTAAAAATAATATCGTCGATTTCGAAAAAGCTTTTCGAAGCTACAATGGCCAGCTTCAACAATCTTCAACCGGATTTAACAAATTCCGTCTCGTAGTTGAGTTATTCAAAACTTGAACTGAAAAATCCAATTTTTCGTTTAACCCTTCGAGTGCACACCTCCGCCGCCAATCTATAAGTGCATCTGGGGTCAATCTGACCCAAGGCGTTTTTCAAATCGTTGTATTCCGATAAATATGCATATTTTGTTTTTTTTTTTGTAGAGACGTTTTTTGTAGTAAATTATCCATATTTTATGGCCCCAAATTTATTTTTTGACGAAAACGAAAATTAAATGCCAAAACATTCGTTCAAAGTGGGACATACGTTGAAAAATACGTACTTACACGAAAAAAATCACTGGGTCAAAACGACCCAGTGTGCACTCGGAGGGTTAAATCTAGGGGGGAGAATTTTTCTTTCGCCACCACGTAGACCTGCGTCAGCGACCTCAAATTTGTCATCAAATTTTTCGTATATCCAATACTGTTGTTTGAAAAAGTCAAAGCTGAATTCTCCTTTTAGGCATACCCTTACGTATATATATGCTCATCGCCATCGTACAAATTCTCGCAGCATCCAGTTGATGACCGTACGACGTTCGCATAAGATTTTCTTCAGGCATGACACAGGCACTGCATCTTATTCGCTATAATTTTCAATATAAATAGGTACATACGATATTTAAAAAAAGAAACATACGCACATACACACGCACGCCCGAAAGGATGCTCCGTGTCGTCCTTGCGGTACTCAGGGCTTCGAAAATGCCCAGTTTTTTTTCTGCAATACTTGTTCGCACTCCGGGCATTATCGAATCTGTCACACTCTGCACAAGAATTCTGTGAGGCACGCACGAAGCCTCGCGAAAACAGTCAAACAACTCGCACTGGAAGCATATAAGTTTATTATATTGAAGTTTGCATCGTTGGAACGGAACGGAATATTTTTTCGATTTCTGAATTTCCCAATTTTTTTGACAGGTTTAAGCCATAGAAATTCACCGATCATTTTTTGGGCTCATTATTTAGCGATCTACAATCCAAATCTACAAAATACGACTGTCGTCGAATATCCATAAGTACGAATATCCATAAGTATGAATGTCCATAAGTGAGTATAGAGTAGAAATGAGTGCCAGAAATGGCGGGAAGTAGAGATAAGTGAATTGTTTGGGTTTGTTTGGGTTCCATCTATACTCACTTTTCCTCTACCTCCCGCCATTTCTGGCACTTATTTCTCCTCTATACTCACTTATGGATATTCTACCCCAATCCAATATACGATTCTCGATACCAATAAAAATAATGAAGTAAAAAAACTAATCGTTGCTTCCCGACGATGCAAACTTCAAGACTATGTAAGTGTTACATAGATCCATTCGTCGCGTCTCACGTACTGGCCACACTGTCAACCAATTCCTAATCGCTCTCGTATCCTTTCTTTTTCTAGCAACAGCGATTTTCTTTCACTCGACTGCAAGGTTGCTACACCGACCCGCGGTATCTACGTGTCTATGTCTGTCTCCCTCTCGCGTTCCACGTGTCCACGTGCGTGCGTACAGCAACCAGAAGGATCTCGCGGCAAATTTGCAGGCGATCTAATCACCCTGGGGGGTGACTAGGTGACCAGGGGCGAGAAAGTTTCGAATATTGAGCAATCCCAACGAGTTCGCTGCTTCTCACGCATCATCATGATGGAGCAATAGGAAAAAAATTGTCTCTTGGCAAAGATCGAACGCTTTGGGACACAAAGTGACACGTCTTGCAACCCTTGGAGTGTGAAAAACGCCACCCGATCCCCGTAGAAGAGTATTCTACTCCGACGATCTTTTTTACCTACCGGGGGATCAAAAAAATCACGAACAAGTTGCCAATTTATTTCGAACTTGGTAGCCCTGAAGCAAATTTACTTCGTTTTACAAAATCAAATTCTTTAAGACTAACAAACGGATCTTTGGAGTTTTAATTGACGTAAAGCGAATTTTAAAAAATCGGAAGGTCACGAAATAGCCTTGTTTGCAGGGAAAAGGCTAAGCAATGAAGGGAAACGCGAATAACCGCGTTCTATTTCCACCCATTCCCAGCGCGTGGACGCTCGTTAACCGACGACAATTTTTCGCTCCAATAGTTCCGGCGCTCCATCCTCGCATTGCCCATTCATTCTTAATACATAGTAATACGCGTTACCTTGTGTTTTTTTAAAAAGAATTATTCACAAAGACGACTTTGCCCGCGATTTCGATCGCCTTGAAATATGTCGCGGAGCGAGTCGTTTCACATACGTATGATGAGGTCGGATTGTCACATTTGCGAATAAACGTAAGCGGAGATTATAATTACAGAACAAATGACTCTCGAGCGCGCGTAAAGTCATACTCGTTCACGCAAACCCAAACGAACAATGGGGTTGAAGTTTGCATCGTTGGAAGGCAACGAAAATTCTTTTGAATTTCCTATTTTCATTATTATGCAAAATCATGGTTTGCAGATTTGTCGTAGATCGCTAAACGAGAGCCCTGAAAAAGGTTTGCGTGATTTACGTAGCTTAAATCTGCCAAAGGAAATTTACGCATGAAAAAATTTACGAATTCGAAATATCATTTTCGTTCCATTCCAACGATGCAAACTTCAACGTCGTAACAAACACTTCATTATTCCATTTGACTTTACTTGCGTTCCGGGTTTAGGTTTTTCCATTTCGGTTTCTTCTGTTATCTCTGTAATTGTGAGGGTCCGATCTCAATACACACACACACACACACACACATGTTAGGGTGTGAGGATAAAGTCAAATTTTATGGGCTGGAAGTTTGCATCGTTGGAATGCAACGAAAATTATTTTTATATTTGTATTTCATCGATTTATTATATTACACATTTTTTTTTAATTTAAGTTCTAGATCTCTAAATTGAGATCTAGAATACATTTTTATCTAGAATCTCTGAATAGTGATCCAGAATATAAAAGGGATTTTGTAAAATATTGTTTTCATAATGAATTTCTACATCTATGGATAGAGATCTAGAATTCAAATATGGGGAAAAAAGTATTTTGTCAAATAATAAAAACGAGGAAGTAAAATTATGAAGAAAAATTCACGTTGCAATTCAACGACGCAAATTTCAAGATTATAAAAGTTGACCTTTGAATTTTTATTATTTGACAAAACACTTTTTTCCTACTTAAAAATGAGAAGAAAATATTTTGTAGAACAATAAAAATGAATTTTCGTTGCGTTCCAACGATGCAAACTTCAAGACGACCAACTTTTACCCTTTCGGACAATATTATCATTATCTATAAAAATAAAAAGTCCATGCTACATTCAAGTTCTCTAGGTTAGCTTTATAAATCTTCAACCGGATTGGAAAAAAAAATTATCAGTCGATTTTGGACGTAGAGCGAATTTTTCGTGTCGATCAAGTGAGGGAAAAAATTCCCAGCGCTTAGACTTCGACATACTTGGAGAACTGATACTTGGCATAATTTTTTTTATACCTAGCAATATCGTTCGAAAAGGTAAGAGATGATTTATTTTTATTTTCTTCGAAAAATCCTAATGTACATACACGCGCTCCTAATACCTTGAAGCTTAGAGTCGTGGGGTGGGCCGTCTTTGTAAATAATTAATGTTTTTCAATTGTTCTTTTATGTACCAGTGCTTAGTCGCGCGTGTCTTATATTCAAGTATTTACAGTTGTTTCGGTGTGAGGTAAGATGATCGAAGGAGAGGGCCTTTTCCTGAGTCGGCCCCGATTTCGAGAGCTTCGTCGGAGGATCCTACGAGGGCGTTTCTATGACTGCGCGTGCACCACGCGCGCCCGGACGACGAACCTCTCCTGAAAAGCACAAAGTTCACACTGTGAGACGGTGCGCTTATCCGCGATCCCCAAAAGTCTTGGCGCCCCTCGCGGCATAAGGCAGAAGCTCTACTAGTATAGTAAACTTTGTCAAAATACATTGATAACAATGGGCAACATTACAAAACGAAAAATTACTCGTGATTCTACCATGCTCCAAGGTGCAAGACGGACAATAAAAATGAATTGTCGTTCCATAAGCCACCTAAAGATAAAGTCTTTTAAAAAAAGTCGCTGTTGGCTCTGAAAATGACTCTCTCTCTAGGCCGTCAAAGTGAGTTTGTAGTCACTCCACAACATTTTTTCTTTCCGAATTTGTCTGAAAATGTTTGTTGGAAAATAATAAATCGAGCAATGTTAAGGGGGTCGTCTAGTCTGTCAGATCAAAAGAAGATAAAACGGCCTTGCATGACTTCTTTGAAGAAGAGGAAGGTGTACTCTATGGTCCAGGCATGGCAGATTGATGGTGAGACCATTTTTTTATTATGAATTATATACAACAACTTTCAAACGCGTTTTTCTGAAAACACGATTTTTTCGAACTGCTGCCATGATATTTCAAAAACTATTTGATTGATTCTGTTCAAATTTATACAGCATCTTTAGTACAATTATAACTACAAGTTGAACTAAAATAATTAAGATTGCTTCGTTAGTTTTCTTTTTATCAGCTATATAGACCCCCAAAAAAAATACGAAAAATTGAATTTTTTTTAAAGCGTAAAAAAACCATTTTTTGGGGAATTTTAATATATTTTAGTTCCATGTAGAGCCTCAAGTCTCATGATTAAAATTGCGCTTGATTTTTTTATTTGAGATAAGCAGAACGGCCGGTATCATGGCAGCAGTGGAGCAGCGCTTTTTATATATGTGTTCCTGTTGGGTGGTGTGTCTCCGACTATATTCTATATGACGTCAAAAAATTCACAAAGTTTGTTGAAATGTTAATAAAAATGATATACAATTTATAAATTATTTTATTTTAATGGTTTGTCAAAAAAAATCCCTAAAATAGCATTAAAAACCGCCTTCACACTAGACGACCCCGTTAAGGTAATCCTATCGCTTCACATTAGTCATATCACTGATCATAAGACTTTTTCAATTTATATTTTAAACATATGCAAAAAAATAATTTGTAATAACTAAAATTTTCCATGTGTAAACCGTTTAATGAATGTTTACATTTAATTGGAAAAATGAAAAAATAGTTATTCCAACGATTCGCGATTCTATGTTTGATATTTGGCAACATTGGTTCTATCTCCGTCGCTTTTTACTCAACCAGGCGAGTTTAACCTGCATGCTTTTCAACGTCGATCTGTCAAAACAATGTCAGGTGCGGGAAATATAAAGCATTGTAGTCGGGCCACGACTGGCAAAAAGCGTGGAAAATTTGTGTCGGCGAAATATGTCGGTTAAAAATGAAATATGTGTGGTAATTCGAATGAGTGAGATGAGATTAGAACTAGTCAGCTGTTGCCTTGCTGTCACGTCTCTTTATCGTAGCAAGTGGTAATAAGTCCAATACCGGAAGTTCAAATTAAACTTGATATTACATAAAAATTAGGTCAATAAGCGTAATTTTTTCTGAGGGCATTGGATTACTACAAGTTAAGTACGTAAATCTGATTATTTTTAAGAATCTGACGGATTCCCACTACTATACACACTTTTTTAGTTACCGGAAATTGGGTTTTTGTACGCGTCTCGGAATTCCTTCACAAAAATACGCAATATCAATATTCTTTTCTCTGTAATTAGGTCGATAACCGACCCTGAAATTTTACAGAGACGATTATTAATATATTTAGGGAAGCTCGTAAGGGAAATATGAAAATCCTGTGGATTGAAGCCTGGGGACAGAAACTTAAAAGTTATTTCTGTTATGTACAATGTATAAATATAATTTCAGACGCGGCGTGTAGGAACGATTAGCAAGGAGGACGTGCGAGCTTTGTTAGAGTACCAACGGTAAATGGAAATCCAGACTCACTTTCCATCTGATATCTTCGGCAAGCCTCGCTTCTCTCCTCGGCGTCGAAGTACCACAGTGTTATGGCGTATCGCGTCTCGAAAGCGGGCTGCACCTCGTGCGGATTGCGTCGATCCGACCAGAAAAATAGGATTCGATCGAACAGGGGTTCAATGTCGGCCACCTGATCCCTGCCACCCTCCGGGAATATCCTCAGCAGGCCGCCGTTCTTCTATTGACCAAACGACAAGTCGTGAGTGAATTTTGCACGGAAAAAAATCGACTTGCTGCTCATTGAGATGTGGAAGACGCACGTTTCTCCCTCGCTACGCCACCTGGTCCGCGCGACAATTTCTCTCGGACCGAGGGAACTTCTTTCGCATCACCTTAAGGGGTTGGACTACTGTGAAAATAGCAAAAACTCGGTCGTCGCTTGAGGCAGCTCGAATTGAAGAGGGAGGTCCGACATATGGTGTAGGAATCGCATATTTAAGGGGGGAGAAACCTTAAGGCGAAGAAATTTTTTGGAGTTTTTTGTTGTTTTTTTTAAGGAACAATTTTTTTACTATTTTTGAGACTTAGGGTACGTTTTATTACTACTTTTGGCTGTTTTATATTTTTAGTATTAATCTTTAAAAATGACGGAAGTATAGCTAAAAAAAACCAATCGATCGATTCTAATTAAATTTGGTATGAATCTTTCTAACCTCCCTGTCTCAAAGATAAACCTAAATGCTTCTGAAAATAAAAAAGTATTTTTTTATTTTAACATGTAACAGCCAAAAGTAATAATGAAACATATCCTAGTCCCAAAAATGGTGAAGAAATCTTTCTTTTTATAAAAAGATCATAAAAATCGACAATTTTTTCCTCGCCTAAAGGAATTTCCCCCCTGCTCCCCACTGATGGTAAAATTTTAAAGGTGTTTTTCTCAAAACTACGTTTTTCAAAACGGTGTACACAATTTCTCGACATCTAATCAATGGCTTGACTTGGAATTTGGTACACTTATTCAAGGTAACAGTAGTTTAGTGTTGACCGACGTTTTTCTTCTCGACATCTTTTTTCATTACTTATTAACATTAGTGATGTCTTCTTTCCTGAGAAAAAAAACGAAGAAAAAATTCAACATTTTTTTATTGAAACACGATAAGAAAAATAACCTCGGTGAAGTCTTAAGCAATAGGATGTCTTAAGTTTTAAGAAAAAAAACTCGTTTTCTTTTGAATTAAAAAAATTGAATTAAACAATTCCTTTTAAATAATCCTAATTTTCGGGTCGTCACAGTAGCCTAACACCTTAAGGGGCAACACCACTCTAGACTCTCGGGATAAACGATTCTTTTAGTATCAAATTATACTTTAAGGTCTTGGAAAAAAAGTAATGAATCACGTACCGACAAAATGCTATTTCAACTGCAAAATTTCCAGCGTCAAACTCAAAATAATGTGACGCAATCGCTTGAACGCGTTTTTCCGGGATGACGTTTTTCAAAATGGCCTGAATCGAATAAAATTTGTCCGATTAACTTCAAATTGTGACGTTATCTTCGAGACTGTGTTCTCCACAGAAATACGTAGGGACATCTCGATTTGTTGGAAAATCCTCTTGTTATGAACAATTTTACACGATTCTTTTTTTCTGAAAAAGGATCTTTTTTCAAATAATTGCTATTTATGTGGAAAATCATATTCATAAAAATCCCGACGGTTTTTGGAGCTATTGTCGTACAGATCATAATAAATTTTGGCTTTTGTGCGGGGAGATGCCAAAGTAGAACGTAACTGCGGAGCGGGAGAGAGAGAGAAAGACTGGCAGAGAATGTATGTTCACATTGCGTTGAGGCCTTAGGCCGCAGTAACGGGTATAAAATCATGTTCGAATTTGACAATTTTTTTCGTATGAAAAAGTGATTCACTCCTAAAATTAATTAATCATCTATTTAGTATGAATATCAAGCTGTTAGAAAATATATATTTTTTTCGATGTACAAAATGGCCGACTACGCGAAACCTCTCGAAACAGCTTTTTTCCAATTGGCGTGACAAATACCCAACAATTTTCACTCGATTTACTTCAAATTTAAAAGTTATGTTCCTAATTGCATTTCGCAGAGAAGTACGTACGGAATTTCTGATTAATCGAAAACTTTTCATTTTATGAGCAGTTTATGAGCAGTTATAACGAAATTTTTCACTGAAAATTCATTTCTTAAATTCAAATACCTACAACTTTTGAATAAAACAATATTTTTAAAATTCCGTACGTACTTCTCTTGGTATTCTAATGTAGATTGACGAGAATTTTTGTTTTTTGTTCTAGGTCACAAATTGTGGATGCTGAATGTCCAGCCGCGGAGCGCCTAAAAAAAAGATAAAAGAAAATATTAGTAGTCGGCCATTCTGTATATCGAAAAAAAAAATTCTAACAGCTTGATATTCATACTAAATAGATGTGTAATTAATTTTATGAGTGAATCACTTTTTCATTCGAAAAAAAATTGTTAAATTCGCACATGATTTTATACCCGTTACTGTGGCCTAAGGCCTTAAGGGCTAACACCACTGTATAACTTTTGAAAACTTGATTTTTTAAAGTTGCCTTAAGAGATTCTTTGAACTATCTAGAATAAGGGGAAAAAGTTTGGTACCTGTTAAAAAAAAGGCCCGCAAATCCGTGCGGGCCTGCGGTGGCAGTGGCTGGCCCGTCTGCGAGGCGTCGAGCGTTTTTCTCGGAACACAATTTTTCAAAACGTCACGCAGCATAACTCCAACAATTTTCATTCTATGCACTCCAAATTTTGAGCACATCTTTAAAATAACATTCCGAACAGAAATACGTACGGGATTTTCCATGAGTTAATTACAACATTATTTATTAACAAATTATTGTCCTTTTTTCTGTCGAAAATTGAGTTTTTACTTTAAATGCTTGCCAATTACACAAAAAAAAATATTTTCAAAGTCCCCTACGTAATTCTCTAGCTATACTCGTGAAAATGAATAGAGATTTCTCAATTTTTTTGCACATTCAAATTTGCGTCAGTTGTACTGCGTGCCGCAGAGCGTCTTAAAGTCAACATGCCTCGCGAGAATGGCTCCAACGTCACCATTTTGTATAATTTTTTAATATAGTTTTTTCTTTATTCACTTGGAGATATGACCATTAGTATTCTTGAATATTATTATACTCTTGCTTGTCCTTCCACCCAAGAAAAATAGCAAACCGCTCAATTTTAGACGTTTACAGCAGTGTTACCCCTCAAACTCAAATATCAGACGACGTTGAAGTTTGCATCTTTGGAATGCAACAGAAGTCAATTCTTTTACTTGCTCAAAAGTTTTTTATGGCCGATTTAGACTACGGAAATCACTTAAACGTTTTTACGTATTCATATTAGACACCTGCGGCCGCAATTTGCGAAAAACAAGCCTTTGGATGATGAGAAAAAAGGAGGAATAAAAAAAAGAAAAAAGAAATTGTTGCATTCCAATAATGCAAACGTCAACGACATATCGGGTATAATGTGAGAATCGGATCATCAACGATTTCCCACTACGTACTTTGATGTCCCAATCCTTGTTGAGGTAGTAAATGGCCGTGATGCACCGACCATCCCGATTTGGATTGTCCACGTGTTTAACGTAGTGCGACCCACGGCCGGGATAACAAGCGACCATTGCCTGAAACATAAAAACACAATCGTATAAGTGAACTCGGCCTTCTGACAAATTTCTCGAGGCGAATAAACAAACGGATCGTTTATCGGTAAATGGAAAAGATATAATGAATTGTCCAAAAATACATGGTAATGTCATGAAAAAAATTAATCGGACATTGTCACAAAAATATATGTTTAAGGCGAGATATACATTTACAACGATCGAAAAATCGATTTTTTTATTCCCTCGCCATTTTCAGAGATGAATTAAAAAAATACCATCCAACAGCCAAAAGTAGTAATAAAGCATACCCTAAGTCCCAAGAATGGCAAAGAAATCCTTCGTTATAAAAAAAATCATAAAAATCAGCTGATTTTTTCCTCGCCTAAAGGTATATCTCCCTCCATAGTCAGATTCATTATAATTCCTAAAAGACAAATATTGCAACGCTTTTCACGAGCTTTTCCCTGACGAGCTATCCTCAACGTTCCCATTGATATTTGTCGCACGTGCGGAAGTAATAATAAATGTTCTGAGAAGTCGGACTGTAATTTCGCGGATGATTTATAAATCCAATCACAGTTTCACCGACGTTTTTCCACCGGTCTTTACGGGCAAGTTGTTCGACTTTAGCGATTTAACGATCACGTTATATTTGCTCTCTCGAATTAAACGAGGCGGGCAAAAAAACGTTGAGCTCAATTACCGTATTTGAGAACGCTTTCCTGCATAAGCAAATAAAATTACGAATCGTTATCAATATTCATTCGGAACATTTTTTTTTTTGCATTTATATATCTCTGCCGTATCAGTGAGGAAAATACGGGAATAATTCGTATATTGAGAATACTTTTCCGCAAGTGCACAAAAAGTTGAGAAACTTTATCATTTTTTATCTCTGAAAGTCTCCGCGTCATATGTGATCCGAGTTTCGACTAATCCCGAAATGTACCGACGCCTGCGAAGATACAAGTGAAAAAAAACCGGACCGATTCATGACGTTGAAGTTTGCATCGTTCGAATCCAACGATCTTTTTCTTAATTTATTCATTTTTTACGTGATCGAAAGCCTTCTTTGAGATTCTGAATGTCTAATAAGAATACTTAAAAATTTTTGAGTGATTCTCACAGACTAAAACAGCAAAGAAATAATTAAACAAATAAAAAGAATTAAACTTCGTTGTATTCCAACGATGCGAACTTCAACATTATGGCGATTTTTATCTCGCTCGCAAGGATGTCCGGTGCGTAGATCCGGACTCACATCTCAATCACAATTTCTCTGGACATTTTCGGACAAAGGATCAATACTAGAAAATTACGAATGTTACAAGCCTCGATCTGTATATTAATGAAAAATGAATCTCAAGAACCGAATCTTCTGAATTGTCAAATAAATTTGAAAAAATAGCCTTCGATGATTGTGGGGCTTAGAATCATGCATGCAAATCTAATTTGAGAGTTCCTTGAACTTTGTGTGAAACACATCCGTTTTCCGCTCTGTCTCGAAACATTAGTCTCGCATGATGTTGAAGTTTGCATCGTTGGAAAGCAACTAAAAATAATTCTTTTAAATTTTTCCTATTTTCTTTTCACTGTGAAAATCTCTTCATCATTTTTACGTATCCTTATGAGAGATTTATGACCTCAATTTGCAAAGAAAAGAAGGCTTTGGATGAGCATGATAATTGACAAGTGGAAAGTGAGAAAAAAAATCGTTACATTCCAACGACGCTAAGTTCGACGTCATTGTCTCGCGAACAAATGACATGTCGGGAAAACGAAAAGTACCACCTTTTCTGTTGCAAAAAGACAAAGGGTAAGTATCTCATCGTTGGCTCGAAATGTCATTCGTCTACGAGGAAGCCTTCGTCACGGAACCTCCCGATCGACCGTACGTCGCTTTAAGGGGTTAGGCTAGTGTCAAATGACGAACACTCATTCGTGGCGTGAGGCGACGCAAATTGAAGAGTTTTTTAAATAGTTATTAACAATAATGATATCATTTAGTCGCGAAAAATCGAGAAAAAAAATTGAAACCTTTTTTTTTCATGATTGAAACACGATTACAAAAAAAGCTCGGTAAAGTCTCAGCCAACATTATCTATTTTGAGAGGGGAGATACCTTTAGGCGAACAAAAAATCTGCTGATATTCATGATTTTTTTTAAAAGGAAATATTTCTTCACCATTTTTGAGACTTGAGGCTTATTTTATTACTACTTTTGGCTGAACAACTAATCGACCGATTCTGATGAAATTTGGTACAAATCTTTCTAACCTTATAGTATAAAACAAGCCCCTAAATGTTGTTGGAATAAAAAACAAAACTATTTTTTGCAAAATGTAGCCATTTTTTCGGAAATTTCAATCTTTTTGTTTCAAAGCGTACCATTTCATCGATTTTCAACATTGCTCACTTTTTCTTGGTTCATATTCTGTGTATGAGTGTGAATGAAAGAAAATTCTTCGTTGCTTAATCTTCAGATTAATCCCGCCGGCGCTACGTGTCACGCCGTCTGACAACATCTGCCGCAACCCGTTTAGGAGACGATGTTAAAGTTTTCACCGTTGGAATGCAACGAAAATTCTTTTCCATTTCTTTATTTCCTCATTTTTAGTGTCATCCGAAACCTTTTTTTTGCATATTTAGGCTGAAGATCTCTAACAAGGATCTTGAAAAAAGTTTGAGTGATTTTGGAGGGCTAATCGTGACAAAACAAATTGGTCTACGAAACTTTCATTTCGTTTCAACATTGCGAACTTCAATGTCATTTTAGAAGACCGTGCCATGCCTCCACCATTTTTAAAGATTAATAAAAATAAAAAAATACCATGTAACAGCCAAAAGTAGTGATAAAACATTCCCTGAGTTAAAAAGCGGTGAAGAAAACTTTCCTTTTAAAAAAAATCATGAAAATCACCAATTTTTTTTACCCATTTTTTTAACATACCTGTTTTTTAACCATTTTTTAAAAATCAACCACATTGTTCATAACTTCTTTGATTATTAATGTTTTTTATGACATTTGGTACACAACTTTGTTTCTACTTTGTAATCTACGTACAAATAAATGTCCAAACGATTTTTCAATTATCTTATGCCTTTGAATTATTTTTTTTAATAATCCTGATTTTCGGGACGTCACAGTAGCCTAACCCCTTAACGACCTTGTACACGACCACGTATGGGTTTGCCAACGATTGCACGCAATTTCGACGATCCAACAATAATAACAGCAACGCGCAATTCCATGCGTTATCGGCGGATTCGAGATTAGCTCCGAGAAAAAAGAGAATGCAATTTCGCTCGTGCGTGGCTGGTCTAGGCTGAATAATCGCAAGGTAACGCTAGCTTTGGGGAAATGGCTAAATGCGAGTGAAAGCCAACGGCGAAGAGAGCCCACGATCGATCAATGATGGCCTACGTGACGAATCACGCGTCCCACAAAAAAAATAATCGTCCAGATACAGAGAAATAAAGTAAATTTCACTGATAAGGATAAAAATTGTAAGAATAAATAAACGGTGAAAGGCGAAAACGAGACTGAAGCAGCCTGCGGTACGAGCTGCCTTTTTTTGTTTTTTATAACGTGACTTTTTTCAAATACACACTTGACGTTTTTTTCGTTCTTTGGGAAGAACAAATAAATGTACCACGTGACATACGAGTGCGACAGAGATATCTAGAATTGGTGAACGAATCGGCCTAAAAACGGCAATTTTTCATAATGGAAATCAATTCAAAATTGAGTAATGCAGGGCTGAATGCTTCGCTTCTGCTGAACATTTCCATAATATCGAAGTTCACATACTTGGAACGCAACGAAAATTCGTTTTCCAGAATAATTAACTTGTTATCGTTTACATTTTTTGCCAGTTCTAGGCTACGAGAATCAAAAGTTTCTCTTTGGGATTTTTATCTAAGTTCAACAACCTAAACCCGCAAATAAATATTTTGGCTGATAACGAAAATAAATAGAAAATCCTAGTAATTTTCATATGATGTTGAATTTTGAATCGTCGGAATGCAGCGAAAATTGATTTTATGTACTTGACAAGATTTCTTTTTCGCCGGTTCAGGCTATGAAAGTCACTGGAATACTTTTACGTATTCTCATTAGAGATTTATGATCACAATTTGCCCAAAAAACAAGATGTTAGATAATAATAAATAAATTAAACAAACGAGGAAAAAAAATTGTTGCATTCCAACAGTGCGAAGTTCTAGGCTGATAAAACGTTGATAAAATGTTATAATAATTGTTATACAAACTGCAATGTTTTGTCGTTTAAAAAACGTTTTTTTTTTGCTACAAAAATAATTACACATCTTCCGACACTTTTGGGCTCTTAAATAAAATGTGAATAGTTAAAAGCATTGTTCGAATTAAACTTACGATATTTTATTTTTATTTGGTTTGCGTCAATTTTATCTTTTAGTAAATCGTGTAAAATAATAATGCAATAGACTGCTCTAAATGTTTGTTTTAACTGATAAAAATGAATAATTTAAGTTTTTTAAAATCATCTGTAAATAATTTGAATCAATCAGTGAACAACCAAACGATTTGTCAACATGTATAGGATTTTTCAATAATTTGTAAATACGTTGTGTAGTGCGTTATCGTACAAAGGAGGAGAAAATTAAGTATTAATATCTGGAAGTAATAAATAACAATAAATAGGACGTATAAATCAATCTTGCACGGAACATCCCTCAGGTGTCGTCCTTCAATTTTGTTGAAACTTATCTATGCTATGAAGCATCGAAAACTAAGCAACGCGTTTTTTTTATTGGCGGAAAAACCGTTTTAAGGGGGAATATACCTTTGTATTTTTTTTTTGCATTTTTTCCCTACATCTTCCAGAAAAGAAGAAAAGCAAGAGAATGTTAAATTAGGAGGACAATTGTATGGTCCAGGCATTGCCGATTAAAGGTAAACACGAGATTTCCATGATTCTACAGTACTTAAAACTTTAAACGCGTTTTTCTCGAAACTATGTTTTGAGACACGGGCGTATGCGTAGCGTCTCGAGTTTTCAATCGATTGACTTGAAATATTAAATGTAGCTTCTTGACAACATTTTCTAGTCCAGCACGTAGGATTTTTTCGATAAGTTGAAATTGAAAAATTTTATGATCGATATTCGGCCGATTTTTGTTACGTTTTTTTTTCTTCATATTAACTCCATTTAAAAAAAATCAATATTTTAAAAAACACCTACGTACTGGAGTAGTTTTTATATCTACTTTCAAAATGTCTTTTCTATTTTTGTTCTAGCTTGAAAATTATGACCTGTGCGAATACACCCGTAGAGGACTATGAAAAAATAGGAGTTTTCTTTTTTCATCGACTACTGCGCTGACATTTTGTTTCAAAATAATTTTAAAAAAATTCTTTTACTTCGAGACTTGTACATGTATAAAAAAATGTATAAAAACAGGATTTACTTTACCTTTTACTTTAAGACTTGTGCATGTAGAAAAAACATGTATAAAAAACCGAATTTAGAAATATTGTTTTGTTTTTCTTAAATAAATTGTCGAAAATGACCCTTGATTTTGCCCTCACAAAGGTATATTCCCCCTTACCGGGTGAAACCAACCCTTGAATAAAAACATGTCAAGGGCAAGCAGTCGACGTATCGCAATGGAACAGAAACGAAAATTCTCTAATCCGAAGCGAGCAAAAATAAACTGTAGGGTTATCGCAACAAAAATAATTAAGGGGTGAACCACCGCAATTCGAGGGCTGATTTCACCCCTTAAAACCGTTTTTCCGCCGATAAAAAAAAAATACGTGTCGCTCAGTTTTCAATGCTTCATAACATATAACCGTTTCAACAAAATCGAAAAACGACACCTGAGCGATGTTTCTCGTTAGTTACTACACAGTCTTTGAATAAAAAATGTTAAACAATAGTAATGTTAAGATTTAACGAAAATGTCATTTTTTTGCGTTTAAGCGTCCCCGGAAATGAGTTTGTAGTTTTATTACAATGCAATTCACCAAGAAAGCTAAAAAATAGAGATTTTCGAAAAAAAAACGAAGCCAAAGTCGACGATCGAACAAAAAATTTGGTCCGGCTTCATTTGTTATCACCGTCCATAAGAATGCAATAATATCGTCGATGTTTGAATCAGAGATGGGCGTGGGCCATTACCCACGTAATGAAATTGCATATGTAATTAATTATTACTTTTAGCGTTTGTAATGAAAAATCATTTAATTACAAATTATCTCGATCGTTGGTCGTTCCAATTTATTTACTTACAAATTACTTCGAGCGTATGTAATTGAATTACTTTTGTAACAAAATGGACAGTAGATCAAAACGGGCACCTCGGCTGAATACCGGAATTGTGGGAGAAACGGACACCAAGCCTAAACATAATAATTTTGTTTTAAGGGGTTACGTGGGTTTCGAAGCCAACAAAAGCATATTTTCTTTATTTAAAAAAATATAATATATAAATTATTTTATTTAAAATGTTAAGCATTTAAAAGAGCAACATTTCAACAATATTTAGAAAAAATTTCATTAAAAAATTTGAGAAATTCAGCCGATGGGAGCTGGTTTCCGGAGACCCCTAAAAAACCGGTGGACACGATTTCTCAACAACTAATGCACCGATCTTATTGAAATTTTGCACACTTCTTCGAAATAGTGATTGGACGAAGGATTTAAAAAAAAAATTGATATTTAAATTTTTGGCAGAGTTGTATGCAAAATAGTCCAATTTTTGGTACAATTTACACTACATATAGCCTTGTAGAATTAGTAGCAATCTAAATAAAAAAAACCTTCATTCAAGCACTAGTCAATGTTATTTTGAAGAAGTGTGCAAAATTTCAATAAGAGAGGTGCATTAGTCTTTGAGAAACTGTGTCCACCGTTTTTGAGGGGTCTCCGGAAACCAGGTCCCACCGGCTGAATTTTCTAAATTTTTGAATGAATTTTTTTTTTAATATTGTTGGATATATTGCTCTTTTGTGTGCTTAGCATTATGGATAAAAAAAATGCATATATTATATTTTTTTTAAATAGAGAAAATATTTTTTTTTGCTTCGAAACTCACGTAACCCCTGAATTGATTTTGTTATCATATTCCGACGTATGTTGTATCGACGATAACACAAGAATGCAAAAAGATTAATAAAATAAAATAAAAATGTAATCGTACAATTAACAGAATTCAAGAATGAATATAATTCAAAAATCAATATTCCGATTGTTTCGAAAATTTCGACACAAATGATCGAATGCTATATCGAATACTATATTGAAATGTAATCTCACACTCGGGGATTTTCGGGTCACTGAATTCAAATCCCATATCAAATTTTGTAAATTCTAAATGGCGGAGCCAATATGGTGGACCAAAACAGCGAAATGTTATTTTATTAAAACGAAATCTGTCACTCGAAAGTTGTTGGCGTTACACGATCCCAAGTTAATGTAAATATTCGAAATTCAAAAGAGCTTTGAAACGTCTGCGAAGATGTGAAAAAAATTGAACAAATGAGACATCAAAAAAAAAAGAAGTCAGAAAAAATCTAACGATCGCGCCAACTTTACTAAACATAAATATAGTTTGGCTGAGTGGAAGAGATGGGAAGCACAAGTTTCATCCTGATACGACAATTTTTGAGTTTGGTAGAAACCATTTTGAAATCGCTAGGTTCAAATTCATTATTTAAATAGGAAGTTTGAATTCAGCAACCCCAAACCCCCAAGCATCAGCTTTTATTTCAAAAAAAATTAATTTTGTTTTTTATCCGCCATTTTGAATTTTGCAAATTGAACTCCAGATGTGATTCATTGGTCTCAAAAACCGGAGTATACTCACTCTTGTCGAAATGCAACTATATTTTTAATTTGCATTTACGATATTGTATTCACCGTTGAAAATATTTAAAAAAACTTACGTTAGATTTGAATTTAACGACCTTGAAAACAAAAGATACTTTTGTCGGAATCAAATGATTTTTCGAATGTTGCATCCGCTATATTCCACTATATCCGCCAAAAATTGAAATGTTCTTTCTTTCGATCCGTTAATTATATCCGCCATTTTGAATTTTCAAGATCTGATTTCAGATTTGGATTCAACAACACCAAAAACCCCCTGGGGGTTAGCTTTTATTTAAAAAAAAATGTGATTTTTTGATCCGTCATGTTGGATCCGCTATTTTGAATTTTGAAAATCTGAGTTCCGGTTCGGATTCAGAGACCCTGAAAACCCCTGAGTATCAGCTTTTATTTCAAAAAAATAAAATATTGTTTTTTTGACCCGCCATTTTGAATTTCGACATACACGCGCACGTACGCATACACACATGCTTGCGAACACACATACACGCACTCATAATGTTAGGCATCCACTCACCCAGGTAAGCACACAGTCACATATCTTCACTTAAAAGCACGCACTTGGGTACAGACAGGATGCTCCGCACCCTCGCATAGTCTCTTTAACATTTACTCTCATCCGAATCATATAAATGTATCTAAATGGCAAATGTAATTCAATTACAATTGTAATTGAATTACAATTGTAATTCAATTACAAATTTAATTGAATTGTAATTGTAATTGAATTACAATTGTTATTTAATGCTTAATGTAATTCTTAATTTAAAAAAGTCCAATTACCCATTAAGCGTGTAATGTGTAATTAAATCTTGTTTCAATTATCCATTACTCATTCAATGAGTAATTAATGTGAGGTTCAATTACACATGACTGGGATAATCTATAATTGGATTTTATTCGATTACATTGTTGCCCATCTCTGGATTGAATGAAGGGCCTTCATACCTCACCCTTCAACAGGATGAAGCCAGATATCTTTTCAGTCTTGAAACTTCTTTCACCGATTTCATTTCGCACACTCAATTTGCTCTTCCTCAATGAGAAACATCATTTGGTTTTTTTAATTCGTTCAACCCAAACAATTTTAAGCAAATGCGAAAAATTTATTTTTGCAGAGTTTATCCTTGTCTTATCTCGAGTATCGTTGTCAATTTCGTACGTGTGTGTGAATACCAAGCTCGAATCTCAAGCTCAGGCGATAAGTTCACAGAGATAAAGGGTGTCTCAAAATGACCTGAAATTTTTAATTGCGGGTCATTTTTTTTGTGGCGAACATAAGGTACTAATCTTTGACAACTGGCATCAGGAAGTATAGAGGTTTAGTCACGAAGAATGACACGATCGAGCAACGCATAGAAATTGTTATTTGCTGCATTGTTACTGCATAGTTATTGCAAGCGAAGTTTCATGGTCGTGTTATCTCGCGCCGCGGCGATGTTAAGGAGGTACACTAGCTTCAGCAAAATGGTGATAGATCAATAAAATTTGGTGAATATATTCTTTAGTATTATTCATGTAGATACAAATTTTTTCAGATTTTTTGGTTGTGCCGTTTTGTTACAAATAATTCACAAGCGTTTATTCTTATACCCGGAATATATACCTATATCTATAAAAACCCTATGCTTATACACGTGAACTTCAATGTTCAATTATTCGATAATGGCACAATGAAAAAATCTGAAAAAAATTGTATTGACATATATAATACTAAAGAATATACTCACCAAATTTTATTGATCTATCACTATTTTGAAATTTGACCATGGTTTAGCATGGCAACATTGTATGAAGCTGGTGTACCTCCTTAATTGGCCACCAAGATCGTGCGATTTGACGCCATTGGACTTGTTTCTTTGCGGTTTTCTGAAAGGAAAAGTGCATGCCAATAATCCACAGACCATTCCGGAGCTCAAGCAAGCAATTGGACGCGCCATTAATGAAATTAATCCGCAACTATATGAAAATGTTATTGAAAATTTCGTCAAAAGAGTGAACGTTTGCGAACAGGGACAAGGCGGCCATTTATTAACACAATAGTGTTCCACACATAACCTCCATGTTTGTACCTCATCTTAAAATAAAAATATTCGTACTTTTCAAATAAATAATACGTTTTATGATTAAATTAAAATGTCAGGTCATTTTGAGACAGCCTATATATCCGAAGGGAAAGGGTCGGGATGAAATTTCGAACTTTGAATGCTCCGACGGTTTAAAATTTCTAATTGTAATGTTCCGAAATTACAAGTTTCGTAAAGATCATGCCAGCGAAAGTCTACACAGTTGACTGTAAATGATATAAAACGTATAACATTGTCTAAACAAATTTCAAAATCGACGTAAAATCACTTCTTAATAAAAAAAATTCTTGAAATAATTCGTCGTTTTATTGAAATTTTTTTAACTTTCGAGCATTCCATGGCCGAATTATTTTGACGGTGTTCAGATTTTCGGAGTTTTGGTCATTCAGGTAAAATTCTCTCGGAGTTTTGAGCATTCTGATCATTCAAAGTTCGGAATTTCAACCCGGCCCCGAAGGGAAATATTCGCGATATTTAACGGTGAAAGCCTGCAGGAAATCACGGCGGTTGTCCCATTCCAAACACGATGGATTCGTGATGATAAAGTCTGGATGGCTGACGCGCAACGATTTCTTTTCATCCAGCAATTATTCTCCTAATTTTCATGCATTATTTATACCCAAATTAATTCGGGGGTTTTTTTGTGCAAATTTCCTAGAGTATTAACGCGGTCCAAAGCTTGTTTTTATTATTTTTTATAAAAAGATAATCCACGATTATCGTTCAGTGTAATCGAGCGGTGTAAAATTTTGCTAAAGAAAACACGGCTCTGTAAGTTCATCATCTAGAGCATTGTAATATGTCATTTATCGTTTTCGCACAATGACGCGATTGTTCTGATCCATACATTCGAGCGAAACAATCGCCGTTACGATTATTCGAGTTGCAATCGTAAATTCATACAATTTGCATGGATTGTTTTTTTATTCCGCGAGTATAAACTCCCGTCGAAACTATTTAATGTTTACCGAATATCGATAATCTATTTCCAATTTCCGACTGCAACAGAGCAGGAAGTCACGACAGTGAAGTTTGCATCATCCGAATGGAACGATTTTTTTTATATTCCTTCATTTTTGATGACGATGAACATAGTTGGAAAGCAACGAAAATTCACTCTTTTAAATTGCTGAAATATTTTTGGCCAATTTTGGCTGTAAAAACGCTCCATTTTTTTACGTATGCCTATTTGAGTTGGCTGTACCCCACTTTGCAGAAGAAGACCTTGAATAATGATAAAAATAAAGAAAAGAATCGTTGCATTCCAACGATGCAAACGTCAACGTCATCATTTTTGTTATCATCCAAAAACTTTTATTTTGCAAATTGAGGTCGTATTTCTCTAACAGGAATACGTAAACAAGCGTTTTTCATAGACCGAATGGGTAAATTTTTTTTTTATAAATTATAAATAGGCAATTTCCGTTGCGTTACAATGATGCGAATTTCAACATCATCGAGAAGGCGACAAACACGACAGTTGAGAAGCTGGTTTCTTTTTGATAGATTTGGAAGTCTTGATCGTAAATGGAATACTATTGTTGCCACGCGTAAACGAATGCGAATCAAAAGAAAAAAATCAATCCAATCACACGTAGTATTTTACTTCGTGATCTTTAACGGGTAATGTTCTTTTCATCGGGCCGATTGTTATCGGGGAATTCGAACGTCTATTTTTGTCACAGCGTCACAAAGATTTTTGTCAAACCGTCAATCACGCTACAATGTTGAAGTTTGCCTCGTTGGAATGCATCGAAAATTCTTTATATTTGCATTTTTGCTTATCATTATTATACATGATCGTTTATGATCTCTAATTAGAATTCTGAAAATAGTTTGAGCGATTCTGGAGGGCTAATAGTCACAAAAAAAATTGGTCTACGAAACATTCATTCCGTTCCAACGGTGCAAATTGCAATATTATTTTAGGAGACCATGACATACCTCCGCCATTTTTAAAGATTAATAAAAATAAAGCAAGTACCATGTAACAGCCAAAAGTAGTGATGAAACATTCCCTGAGTCTGAAAAACGGTGAAGAAATCTTTCCTCTTAAAAAAAAACATGAAAATCACCAATTTATTCAACCAGTTTTTTTTATAAGCCAGGTTGTTTATAACTACTTTAATTATCCATCACGAGATTGTTTATCACTTTTTTAATCATTAATATTTGTGAATAAAATTTGGTACATAATTTTGTCAATGTACATACAAATAAATGTCCAAACGATTTTTCAATCATCTTACTTGTCCCTTCAAAAGTAATTTTTTCAAATAATCCTGATTGTCGAGTCGTCACAGTAGCCTGATTCCTTAAAGGAATTCAAAAATATTAATTTTCATTGCATTCCAACAGTGCAAAGTCAGTCAATGAATCTCGCTTTCCTCCGTCCCTCGTACTCGTTATAGCACATTTTATGACTTTCCTTCGTCCGCGAATTCTCATTATTCACCATAATTTCATATTACGCGACGGTGTTGACAAAAAAAAATTCTTTGCTCCACCGACGCACGAGTTTGCTTCACTGAACTGAATTGGATTGGGCAGGGGAGAACGAGAGTTGCAACTGACCTAGGTCACCGTCTGTTTTACGGAGAGACGCAGGTACGAAGGAACCTCACGAAGAAACTGGTTTTTCGTGGATAATTATAAATCGTTTTCAGCTTCAGATTTCTACAACGTAAATTTTACCGAGTTAACTGAGTCGCCAGAATTTCACGGCGATCGAAGGTTCCAAAAGCAAATAAATGTTCGGATGAGGTTGAAGTTTGCATCGTTGGTATGCAATTCGTTGAATTCCTTATTTTTACTTTTATCGAAAATTATATTTCGTAGATTTAGATTGTAGGTCGCTAAATAAGGATCCTAAAAAATGTTCTCGCGATTTTTGCAGCTCAAAAATCTGTCAAAGGAAATTGGATAAATTCAGGAAATAAATATTTCGTTGCATTCCAACGATGCACACTTCAACGTCATAAGTTCGGGCAAATTTTCAATCTCGAAAACTGTAACCTCTTAAGACACGAAACGACTGGAGGGTTTTTTTTCTTCCTTTTTTCTTCTCCTTAATACGAACTCACGAAACTTCGAGGTCACGAAACGCTAAGTATAGACCTGACGCAGGAGTCGACCGCGGGGAAAAAAAAATTGCGCTGGCCACTGCTGCGTAGCCAGTGCCACTGACGAACTCTTTCGTTCCCTCCCTCTCTGGCTATCTATCCCTGTCTCGTTCATTTACCCATCCTAGAGTACAAACCGTCGCGGTCGATCACCGAATTCGAGAATTCGAACGGCTACAAAATAGCGACGAACCGGAAATGAATTGGCTGCTTCTTCAGACGGCAAAAAACCTACCGTGACGTAACAATCCTCGCTGTTCGATTACGTAGAAGGGACCGGAGAGACCGTCCGAGTAACAGAAGGCTACTGTGGAAATTTCGAAAAATCGATCGTCGCGTGAGAAAACTCAAATTGAAGAAGAAGGTCCAACATATGGGGCAGGAATCGCAGATTGAAGGTAAACGTATGATTACACTGACGGAAACATTCTATTGATATTAACTAACCGCGTCTATTTTATTTTTTTAAATGTGAACTGACTAGATTTTTTGCGAAATCAAATCTTTCCTATTCCATTATTGGAATTATTAGTATTAAGGCCTTAGGCCACAGTAACGGGTATAAAATCATGTGCGAATTTAATCATTTTTTTCGTATGAAAAAGTGATTCACTCATATAATTAATTACACATCTATTTAGTATGAATATCAAGCTGTTAAAAAATATATGTATATTTTTTTCAATGTACAAAATGGCCGACTACTCGAAACTTCTCGAAACAGCTTTTTTCCAATTGGCGTGACAAATAACTTCAATAATTTTCACTCGATTTACTTCAAATTTAAAAGTTATGTTCCTTATTGCATTTCGCAGAGAAGTACGTACGGAATTTCTGATTAATCGAAAACTTTTCATTTTATGAGCAGTTTATGAGCAGTTTTAACGAAATTTTTCACTGAAAATTCATTTCTTAAGTTCAAATACCTACAACTTTTGAATAAAACAATATTTTTTAAATCCCGTACGTACTTCTTCAGGTATTCTAATGTAGATTGACGAGAATTTTTGTTTTTTGTTCTAGGTAAAAAATTGTGGATGCTAAATGTCCCGCCGCGGAGCGTCTACAAAAAGATAAAAGAAAATATTAGTAGTCGGCCATTTTGTACATCGAAAAAAATATATATTTTTTCTAACAGCCTGATATTCATACTAAATAGATGTGTAATTAATTTTATGAGTGAATCACTTTTTCATACGAAAAGAACGGTTAAATTCGCACATGATTTTATACCCGTTACTATGGCCTAAGGCCTTAAGGTTGTTATGGGGTTACGTCAACATGTTACCACCTAGCTGAATTTTTTTCTGGACCTTTATGACCTCTTTGCTGATCATCCTGGGCAGTAGTGAACACGATCCACAGTACCGTTTTTTAGAAAAAAAAAAATCGGCAACTCTATTTCGTGGGCTAACTACATTACGCTTATGGAAAACTCCCGATCATTTTTCAATACATTTCAGTACATTCAGATTAATATCTGCTAAGTGAATGTTACCGGGAAGCTGAAAAAATAGGTACGGTTCGAATAATTAGCGGACTAATCCTTAGTACCGTGAAAATGAGGAATTACAGTACTGTTATAAAATTATTAATATTTTTGATAGAGAATTTTTGCGAAAATCAACCTCAAACTACTCGGTCAGGATAATTAACAACGAATATTATTGGTACTTATTCTCTTAATTAGTAATAATTACTTAATATTAATTTGATAATTATGTTCAGAAATTATACATTTCTAGACATTTCTAGGCAAAGACAAAATAACGGGGATTTGTTTCCATACATAATTTTTTTATTCAGGATATCGGAAAATTATTAAAATGTTTGATTTATTCGCGATTATAGACAGCTTTAGTACACACTTTTTCTTTCCAGCAGACATTTTTTACTCGAACCGATATTCATTTATGACAGCTCCTTGGGCCGATATTGAGGTTATGAACCGGACGCATGTTTCTCTAACTTCACAACACTTCTGCCAACCTAGGCATCATGATATACCACGATTTACGACGTTGCCAATTTGTTCCGCGATAATTGAGCTAGAAAAATTTATAGAAAAATATTATACAAAGCAATGGGGGACTTCGTTTGAGCCTTACGAGAGTGCGGACGCGTGGCAGTGAGCTCCATCGAAAGAAGAAATAAAAGGTGTCGTAAGTGCAGTGTAGCGGGCGAGGGGTGGCGGAAAGGGAGCAGTGAAGAGTGAGGAACTTGGTCAGGTGTGTGTGGATGTGAAGGAGAAGCATTCGCAGAGTTATCGCGAGTGGCAGCGGTGGTGGAAAAAGTGAGGTTAAGCGGTAAACAATGATAAAAGGAGGGAAAAATGCGCCGCAGGAGGGACAGAAGGGGGCGGAGAGCGCGGCGGATAGCGCGGCGGATAAGAAGTGCGCGAGGGCACCGGTAGATGGCGAGCCAAGCGAGGCAAGGGCCCAGGAGATAGGGAAGAGAGGACGAGGTAGACCGCGGAAGGAAGGCGGTAAAGAAGGGACGGCCAGGCAAAGTAATATCGATCGCTTTTTCGGCAAAGTGGGGAACGCGGTAGCGGCGGCGGAAGAAGGCGAAGTATTTGGACGAAGAAACAAACTCGCGCACTCGCCGCGGAAAGAGGAGTACAGGGCTCAACAAGGAGCAGAGGAGGAAAAAGTGGCAAGAGAAATACGCGAGACCACGGAAAGCAAAGTAGTGAGAATCGAGGAGACAGAAGGAGACAAGAGGGATGACGCAGCGGAAAAAGGTTCAGAGACGGTGGAGAGAATGGGGGGCGCAGCACATGTAAGATGGCAAGAGGGGGTGACGGAGGGAGAGGGAAATTTGGACAGCGAAACGCCAAGTCAGTCCTCGCGCGAGTGCGAGCCACGACTGCCGGGCACGGGCAACTCAACGAAGCCCGAGGACGCGGCACAGGTAGACAGCGAGGGGGGGACGGAGCGAGACACTGAGGCGGATAGCTGGATGGAAAAGACGGTGCGTTTGATAGCCGGGACGGAGGAGAGACTAAAAAATTTCCTCGGAGAAAAAATCGAGGAAATTAAGGGAGAAATTAACCCTATGCCCTGTCGATGCGAGAGTATGAACAGGATCATCGGAGACCTTCTGAGGGAAGCAGAGCAGATGAGAATGCTCCGCTACAAGGATGCGATAAAATGGAGAGAGGAGAGGGAGGAGCTCGAGAGGGAACGGCAGGAGCTACGTAGGGTGACGGAAGAAAGGGAGAAACACTGCACCGAGCTAGCGCAGCAGTTGGAAATGGTCAAGGAACGAGAGCGTGACCTTGAGTTTGAGCTGTCACGGGTTTCGAGCGACTCATTCGTGACGATTGACAGCCGAAGGGAAAGTGGCAGTGACGGCGAGGGCCCAAAAAGCGAAGAAGAAGGCGGCGACGCGAGGGCCGCATCACCGAGAGGCGAGCCAGGAGAGAGGGAATGGTCGACCGTGAGTGGCAGAAGGGAAAAGCGGCGATGCTCGCTGCCGGCAAATGTTAGGCCGGGCAGCGCGGAGAACGGGGTGGCGGGCCGGAATCGAGCAGCGCGCGGCAACGGTGCCTCGACGCATGCGGCCCACGTGGAAGAAAGGAGGATGCCGTCACCGCTGCCTCCACAGGAGTGGGAATGGGAGTTGGGGGAGAGAGCGAGAAGGAAGCGAAATATCGTCGTCCGAGGAGTGGGAGCGGCGGGAGGCAGGGAAGGGATTGCGAAAGAAATGTCGCAGATACTAAAAACGAGACTGGGACTCGATCCGAGGATTACGAGAATCCAAAGACTAGGCGGTGGGTCGGTGGCATCGCTTGAGTCAGTCGCGGCCAAGAAGGAGGTCATGAGGAGAAAGGGGGCGCTGAGAGGGACGCGCATCCGGATCGAGGACGATCTGACGCACAGGGAGCAAGAGGTCCAGACCTGGATTCAACAAGAAGCAGCGAGGCGCCAGCGTGAGGGTCAATCGGTCCGCTGCGGATACCTCAAAATGTGTATGAATGGAGAATGGTGGTACTGGGTGGAGAGGGAGGGGCGTATGGAAAGAATGTCGACATTTCGTGGGGAAAGAAAGAGGAGCGTTTAGGGTGGTAACGTGGAATGTGGCGGGGCTGGGAAAACTCTGGGACGCGAGAGATTTTCTAAAGGAATTCGACATAATATTTTTGCAAGAAACATGGTTGGAAAAAAAACGGGAGGGGAAAACTCTGGACGGGTTTTTCAAGGGATACAAATGGTGGGCCAAGGCAGCGGAAAGAGAAAAGGCGAAAGGAAGGGCCAGAGGGGGGCATGCAGTGGGGATAAAGAAGGGCCTAAGTGACCAATGCAGTGTAATGGAATGGAAGTACGGAATGATTGTCAAGATTAGGGGGGAGACACACGCTAAAGCCACTTGGATCATAGAAGTGTACAATAACGTGGGCTTCAGGAGGGTGGAGGGGCCCCTAAAGGAGCGCGTGGAAGAGGGGGCAGCGGAAGGAGCGCGGATTCTGGTAGCAGGCGACTTTAACGCGAGAATTGGAAGGATGAATGGCATAGTTGAGTGCGAAAAATCAGGGGGTCTGGCGTGGGAAAGGAACTCGGAGGACGCCACGCTTAACTCGGAAGGGCGAAGGCTGTTGAAATTCTGCGACGACCTGGGGCTAGCAGTGCTCAATGGAAGAACTGAGGGGGACGGGGACGGCAAGATGACGTACGTGGGCGGAGGCAGCGGGGGGTCAGTGCTCGACCTGGTGCTATGGATGGAAGACGAGGAACAGGAGGTAGTGACCGCACTGGAAGTCATCCCAAGGATCGAGTCAGACCACCTGCCAGTGGCGTTCACACTTACGGGGGTTAGGGAAGAGGGTGGGAGCGGAAGAGCAGGACGGAAGAACTCAAAAACGGTGGGCTCGGACGAGATGAAGCTAGCGTGGAATGACACTAAAAGCCAGGACTACGAGAAAGCGCTAGCAGGAGCGTGGGTAAAAAGTGGCGGGTCAGACGAAATGGAAACGAAATGGGCAAAGCTGAGGACGGCAATCTGGGAATCAGCAAAGAAAGTGGGAATGGTGAGGAAAATGAGGGCAGGAAAAAGGGACAGTGGATGGGTTGACGGGGAGTGTAGAGCGCAAAAAAAGAAACTCTGGGTCAGCCTAAAAGAATTTCTCGCGAAAAAGGGGGAGAGGGAAAAGGAGCGGTTGAGGGAGGAAAGGAAGAGTTGGCGGAAATTAAGGGAAACTAAGATTAAGACATGGTTCGAGGAGCGCTGGAGGAAAGTGAGGGAGAGCACAAATATGGTGGACTGGTGGAAAGCTATAGGCAGCTTCAGAAGCGGAAGGAAAAGAACGGGGGAAAACATAGAAGGCGACCAATGGCTGAAGCATTTCGGTAAGCTATTAGGGGTACGGGAAAGAGGGGGAAACGGAGAGTCACACGGGGGGGCACCGTGGCTCGGAGCCGACGGGGGCGAGGGTTCCATGGATCTGAGGCTCGACCAAGAAATCAACCGCGACGAGCTGGACAGAGCGCTGAAAGGATGCAAAAATAAAAAAGCCCCGGGGGAGGATGGAATCACGGCGGAGTTCATCAAGAACTTATCGAAAGAAGGCAGGGAGGAGCTGAGGGACATTCTTAATATGGCATGGGACAAGGGGTTACTACCGGAAGGATGGGAGGTAGCGAGAATCTACCCTATCCACAAGGCGGGGGACGAGAACGTGGCAAGTAATTATAGGGGGGTTTCTCTACTGGACATCGGGTACAAAATACTCACGAGCATCATGGTCAGGAGACTGAACAAATGGATCGAGAGGGAGAAATTACTGAAGGAAAGTCAGGCAGGTTTCCGAGCGGGAAGAGGCACGAGGGACCATGTGTTTGTCTTGAATTCACTAATCAACAACAGGCTCAAGAAGAAAGGAGGGAAGCTGTACGTGGCATTCGTCGATTTTAGGGCGGCGTTCGACAAAGTGGACAGGGGTCGCCTCTTAAATAAGCTGTGGAAAAAAGGGATAAGAGGAAAGATGCATGGTATGATTAGAGGCATCTATGGAAGGACCAGGAACGACGTCATCGCAGGGTCGGGAATCACGGAAAGTTTCGAGACGGAGAAGGGAGTGAGGCAGGGTTGTCCTATCAGCCCAACCCTGTTCAACATTGCGTTGGACGATGTGGATGACGAGTGGGAAAGAAAAGGGGAGGGAGGGACGGTGGTCGGGGGAACAAAGATTTACGACTTGAAATACGCGGACGACATAGCAATAATGGCGGAGAATGCGGTGGAATTGACAAGAATGCTGAAATCGTTGGAAAGATACGTGGCAAAGGAGAAGATGGAAGTCAACGTCGAAAAAACGAAAGTGGTGGTGTTCAGGAACGGGGGAAGAAGAACAAAGGGGGAGGAATGGAATTTCCAGGGAAAAAGAATCGAGGTGGTCAAGGAGTTTAAGTACCTGGGCTTCTGGTTCTCAACGAAAAACACGCCAGGAAGGCACCTAGGAAAAATGGTCGCAAAAGCGAGGAAGGCAGCGAACGCAGTTTGGGGGGTGATGCGAAGGGCCAGGATCGACAAACTCAAGCACAGACTGCAACTTATGGACTCGTTAGTCAAAGCAGGCGCACTATACGGCATCGAGGTCTGGGGTTGGAAGAGGAGGGAGGAGGTCGAAAGGCTGCAGGGAAGGTTAGTCAAGATGGCGCTGGGAGTAGCCCGCAACACGCCGGACTACCTGTGGAAGATGGAGGCCGGAAGGCGTAGTATTGAGATCGAGGCAAGGAAGCGAGCCGGAAACTACCTTACGGAAATCCTCAAGATGGACGAGGGAAGATGGCCTAAAATCTGCCTGATGGAGGAGATCAGAGGCATCGTCAACGGGAAACCATCGCGATGGGGGCGAGAACTCGAGGAGGCACTGAGGGCGGTGGGGGAAGGAAGAGTCCTAAGGCTCATACGGGAGGGAAGGCAAGTGAGGGCGGTCGAAGCGCTTCTCAAGGAAGGGCTGCAAAGGAGAACGGACCAGGACATCCAGGAAGACTGGGCAAAAATCGACCGTTCAACATTTTGTGTGAGATACAAGGAAATCAAGACAGGGATAGAACGGGAAAGCTACTGGGATAAAAATGAGGGGAGAGGGGACCTGAGAGAACAATGGGCCAGACTGCGCTGCGGAAATGTGGGAAACGCGGGAAAGAAAGGGTTCGCGAGCTGGGAATGTAGTCTGTGCGGAGAGGAGGAAGAAAGTCTGGAGCATATATGGCAATGCGAAGGGGCGAGAACGGCAATAAGGCAAGAATGGGTGAAGGGGGTAGATGCATGGAGGGCGGGACGAGCAGGAGATGAGCTGGAAAACTGGCTGAAGGAAACGTTGAAGGGGAATCTAGTGGTGGAAATTTGCGAATTCCTAAAAGCGTGGGGTAGAATCAAAGCGGCGAAGGGGAGGGGAACGGGGGCAACAGTAGCGGAGGAGGATGATGGTCTATGAGAGGAACTGCCATCACGTGGGGGGTGGGGTGCTAGTATTAAGCGTGTGATCTGTATAGAAACTATAAGGCTGTGATGTACATTTACTAGGCTAAGGCAGGGTTTGGAATGTATAGAAGCAGGTCGCCAAAGAACCAACAAAATTATAAGAGGGACTGTAAAAAGGCGCAGGACGCCGTACGTTGGAATAAATCTATCTATCTATCTATTATACAAAGCAATGAAAACACTTAATGTAATCACCGAATGTTCAAAAATGCATATTTTTATAAATAGATGTAGAAAATTAGTTGAAAACGCACGTTTAATATGACGATTATTTGAAAGCTAACAGTTGGTGACAATCAATCGGTTCCGTGCATAGGGCGCTCCCCTCGTATTTCACCCCCGACGGCTAAACCCCAAAACAACCTTAATTAAGATTTAATATTTTATCTTTTAGTTATTAACAAAAATTATGTTTTTATCCTCGAAAAATCGAAAAAAAACAATCAGATTTTTTTTTCATGTATGAAACACGATAACAAAAAAAAGCTTGGTTAAGTCTTAGCCAATATTATCTATTATAAGGGGAAACACTCGTTTTTTTTTTGTTTCAGATTAACCGGGTGGCCAAAATCAAGTACACCGTTGAGCCGCCCACGTTCAGAGGTCCTTCCCGAGATTGTTTATAACTTCTTAAATTATGAATATTTTTTATAATTAACATTTTAATAAATGTCCAAACGCTATTTCATTCATCTTAGTTATTCTTTCAAAAATATATTTTTTTCAATAAACATGATTTCCGGGTCGACACGCCGGTCTAACCCCTTAACCGTAGGAGTACACTCATATTTTTCGCTACTCAGTTATACACACTGAGTCTGTAATACCTAGCCAAGTTTTGAATAATGCAGTGTCCTTGAAATTACATCTATTCAGATGATTTTTTTAAATAAAAGAGCAAACTATTAAGAAAGCACCCGTAAAGAGAAAATTTGTATTCGGTTCATATTTTGTCTGAGAAAGCTGTTTGAGCCGATAAAAATGTTTCGCGAAAGAGAAAAAACGGGATTTTTGCACTTTTTGGTCGGGTCTGTGAGACCCGATTCGAGCTCTTGAAATTTTTTTCGTTTCTTAATTGTCATTTTTTCATTTCATTTATCTTTCGTTGAATTTATTTTGGAATTAACCTATTCTTGATTAATTTTTTTTATTATCTACTCAATTCTATTAATTTTTTTCTTCGTTTATCGGGAATTATTTTTATATTTCTGCTACATTTGCTGTAATTTTCTGGAAAAGGTATGGTAGATTTACCCATTTTTCATTTTTTTTTTTAATTACGTATTCAGAAATGTAGATGTTAATTTTTTTAGTATCCTACAGATCGAAAAGTTATTTTGTCAGTAATTAAAAAACTTCCATACAGGAAACCGAGTCCTCACATAGGGGGAAACAGGAAGAACTTACTCGTCCATAATGGTCCAATTGACTCCCAACAGAACCCCAACTCGTGAATCGCTTCGATCCCTCAACTTTAATTTTGGCTCTTCGAGAAAGATATCTCGCAGATGGTCCTCGAGTTATTTTTGAGAAAAAAGAAATATCATTTCCCGATCTTTGAGGCGCCAAAACGTGCAACGCCACTGATAAAAACATCTTATCCAGACAAATTGACGCCAAAGAGTTGAAACGTTTTTCCGTTTCAAAGCAAGATCGTGCAAACTGTTGCTCGGCGATGGCAAAATATCTTTAGCCTTTTTTTCTTCGTTATTGTTGAGACCCACACCCGTGAAAAGATTTTCTTCACTGGAGTTTAAAAGAATTCACACAGGTTTTTTAAATAATCGTAACCAATGGAGCTTATCAAGTAAATAGAAATGTGGAAGAAAAATTTGACATAACTTGCGAACTGTTATTATGCTTATAGACTTGAGAACTCTCAAAAAATCTGAAACCGTAGCAAACTCTCAACTTCGTTCGACAATGCTGATGAACGAGTTTGTTCGTTTGGGTTTGTTTGGGTTTTTTCGTATCCTCCCTGCAAACGACCATGACGTTTATCGATTTTATCCGACCTTTATGAAATAATAGCGAATTTATAAATATTTCGCTATCGAACGAAGATAATTCAGAAAAAGCCTATTATCTCTCAAAACGAAAAAAAAATTCTCGTGTTAACGCTTTAAAAAATAGTCGAAAGCAGACTCCTAAATATTTCAAAATGTCCGGTACGAAAATGAAATCGAAGTCTGCATCGTAAGAATGCAATGAATGTTTTGTTCTCGTAATCTTTTCGGCAGATCTAAGCTACAAAAATCACTAAAACACGTTCGAGGATTTTTATTCGGAAATATATATTCTACTACTGCAAAAAAAAAAAACAATTTCGTATGGTAATAAAAACGAGGAAACGCAATTATGAAGGAAAATTTTCGTTACTTTCCCACGATGCAAACTTCAACACCATAGTACGAAAAATATCGAAAAAAAACATCTACAGTGAAACTTCAGTTATACGTTTTTCAAGGGGTACATCAAATATGACGTATAAATGAGAATAACGTAGAAGTGAAATACAGTATGTGTCTGAAACGCTTTAACATTCGAAAATGGCGATTGATGCATAATTCACTGTTTTTCCATAGCAGTACCTCTATTATGTTAATGTTCGGTTTTCCAATTAAAATTTTGATTGGTAATCATTGAGTAATGAGCCAACTCAAGTTTTCGAATTTCCGTTATGAACTTTTATTTAAGGTAGTTCTGTAGGTACACGTATGAGCCGAAGGTATTGGTCGAAGCGTATAGTAACATCCAATGCCTATACGATGCTGTTGGTTATCCATTTTTGACAGAGCTTGCACCCTCTACATCTCCCACACATTCGCACCTCATGCATAGATAGGTCTCATACTCGTATCGAGAGCGGCGCTGTAATCGTGGCAACAGCGCGATTTTCCTGCACTCATAGCGTTGAGCTTCCTACGATCCGTCTTTCGCGAAATATTTTATATAAATAAAAACAGCGTGAAAATGTCAACCCAAATGCGATACAAAGAAAAGTTTACAAGAAAAAAGGCGCTTGCTCAAAAACTGAAAGCTGTGGCAGCCATGTGTCAAGCATATGCGGCTAAACGCGATGAGAATAACCATAACCTCAACTATCAGCAACAAAAATTCGCTGTCGAAGAACGTCGGATCGTGGATTTACAACATCTTGCCGACAGTTTAAATTGCATTCGCTGTAACGAAGACAAATACATGCATAAATACATGCATGAATTGAACAAATTAAATTTGTTTGCAGAATAAATTTATTTCACATCTGTCTCAGAACTACTAGAACTCGGGAAAAAAAACCACGCTTCGAGTTCCCAGACCACGCGCCGATCCACTGGCTGCAGCGTACACTGTTACCATTCCGTTACAGATGGTTGGGCCCGAGTTCGGTGTGGAATAAAATTATCACTTTTCACAAGTCGATATCTCCGAAACTAAACGGTTAAAATTTGTCATTTTTTTAAAATAAATCCCACAATCGTACCGCGTACATGTGTGTTTTTATTTTGATATCCTAAGATCCGTTTAGAACCTATATCGAGAAATGCGAGCAAACTCCTATCGGTTTGCGTGTTAGGTATAGGGATCGCGTACAAAAATACCCATATTCAATTGCAATTATCTCATGAACTAAACGGTCAATCGAATGGAATTTTTGGGCATCAGTCCATGAAGGTCATATCTACACCATACTTAGATTTCAGCCAATTCCTAAGATTTGACCAAAACTACAGAACTATCTTAATGCAAGTTTGTAACACTAAGCTTTGACGTTTTAGACTAGTAAATAACACACAGGTTCGTATTGATAATAGACATGTAAGTACATATTAGGGTGGCCGTTATTTTGGCTTCGGTAAAAAAATTTTTACGTCTAGCAAAAAAACTAATCAAGATATGAAAACAAAAATCTCTGTAAAATTTGGACGCGCTGGCATAAGGGGAACACGTGCCACCGAGCAGTTTAATTTTCAAAAAAACATGCATTTTTTTAATGGCCGCACTGAAATATTTATTAGTCTCATAATATTAATTTAAAAATCTGGAATTGGGTACATTGATATACATATTAAGAGTTACAAAATATATCATTTACTGATTTTTTCCCATCAATCACGTACCGCAAATTCGTACCTTTACATGAAATATTACATAAGTAATAGCAGTCCATCTATGCAATGATTGAAGTAGAGTACATTTGTTTACGTTCAGAATTTTTTCTTGATATTCGGCGACAACTTGAAGAACAAATTGTATTTGATCTTCATCATAAGTCAATCGATTTTTATAATCGGTGATAAGTTTGATCCCTCGCTCCGCTACATCATTACAGACTCTTATTTTTTTAATCAATTGCGCGCCCATTTGATAACTCTCGTTCCAGTCCCAAACAGATACATCGGTGTCGAGAATAGTACAATCAATTTTACATCGTTCAAAAAACGCCATAGATTCGGGACTAACAAAGAAATCAATGTCTTTATCGAGCAGAAAAGTAAAGTCTGTCTGGAAAACCTGATACCGTTTGGAACCGCATCGTAAAATCGAAATAAATTTGCAGAAACGTAAAGATTTCACGCGTTATATTTTTTTTCTATGTCCAACAATGGCAGACCAACTCGGTCGGTAAAAATGAGCGGACGAAGCGCCACGACCAAATTTCGAACTATTTGTCTGCACTATATTTTGTATTATCGCCACTACAGTTGGAAAATCTTCTCGCAGGTTCAAGAAAAAAAATATCATTTTGAAGCATTCAATACACGATTATTATATTATTATTTGCATAAAAAATCCGCTCCGATAATTAATTCACTGCTTCGACTTCCCGCCACAATGTGACCAAACCGCCACGTCCGTTTTCAAATTTTCTATTAATTTTTCAATTTACTCCCGACTGTATATAATTGATGGAAAAAAATCAGTGAATAATATATTTTGCACCTCTTAATATGTACAATCAATTTACCCAATTCCAGATTTTTAAATTAATATTATGAGACTAATGAATATTTTAGTGCGGCCATTAAAAAAATGCATGTATTTTTGAAAATTAAACTGCTCGGTGGCACGTGTTCTCCTTATCCCAGCGCATCCAAATTTTACAGATTTTTTTTTTTCATATCTTGATTACTTTTTTTGCTAGACGTTAAAATTTGTTTACCGAAGCTAAAATAACGGTCACCCTAGTACATGTGTACAGTACATGCATACATAGTCGAGGTCAGAAACATCAAAACATCGAACAAAACATCAAAACTCAGTCACTTGAAATTTTCTCCGCCGAGATAATATCACGTGTGATTAACGTATAACAGAGAAAAAACTAACCTCGAAACGGACACGGTGGAATAAAATGAATAACGTATAAGCGCGAAAAACATAGAAATAAAACTTCATTACCATCTTCATGTGCAAAACGTATAAACGAGGTGTCGCTATTTCCAAAAAGGTCAAGTACAAAAAAGATCATTTCATAGCACGAAGAAAAAAAGCAGTTTAAAAATAATATCATTTTCACTGTTGCCCAAAAACATTTTGTAAAATTCCAATCTTCGATCACTATTGAGGGCCCTCAAAGAAACTCGAGTCATTATGCGTGGCTCGAATGCGAAGAAAAAAAAATAACCGGGAAATTAAAAAAAAAAAACGAATATTTACTGCATGGCAAGCTCGAGCTTGGATTTTTGGCTGCCGAGGGAGACCGACGTAAGGACGCCCGTCAAGTCCACTCGATCAGTATGTCTCGGCTCTTTTGAACGCCCGCGGTCGAATCATCGGCACAACACCTCTCCCGCATTTCACCTTCACCAAGGTTAAACAAAGTGCAGCCGCCGACTTGAGCTTCGCCCCCCCCCCCTCCCCCGTCCGCCTCGACCGTCGTTCACTCTCTCCATCTCTATCTCTCTTATCTGTTTTCGTCTCTCTCCGCCTCGATGCGGATCTAGCAATGTGTCTCTCCCTCCTGAACCCGCGAGATTTTCAACCCCGCGTGCGGACGAGAAAGACGAGCGCGCCACGTGGTCGGATTTCTCGTTTGGGAAACGAGACTTGGGAAGAAAGGCAAAAGAAGGGCCTACGTGACCAACTGCACCTAGTTCGGTTTTCTTTACTTTCTATCATAACGCCTCATCTAGATAGACGGCGCCATACTTCCGTTTTTTTTTCTTTTCCATTCGCGCGTTAAACGAGAAGCGTGGTCCATTTTTCGGGTTGCTGAATATACGCGCAATTTAGGGGTTAGGCTACTGTGAAAAACGACGAACACACGTCGCTTGAGGCGACTCAAATTGACGATGAAGGTCCAACATACGGTGCAGAAGTCGCAGATTGAACGTAAACTTATGATTACGACGATAGAATTGCTTGTAAAACTTTAAATACGTTTTATCTCGAAACTATGCTTTTCAAAAGGGTGTACACGATTTCTCGACATGCGATGAACGGATTGACTTGAAATTTGGTACACTTATTCAGTGTGATAGTAGTTTAATCTTGACGGACGTTCTTCGTCGAAACATTTTTTTTTTCATTAGTTATTAACGATAGTATCATTTTTTCCTTCAAAAATACAAAAATTAATTTAAGGACTTACACCACTGTAAACGATGATCTTAAAGTTTGCATCGTTGGAACGCAACGAAAATTAATTTTCTTTTCATTGATAAAATTCCATTTTGGACGATTTAGCCTATGAAAAATCTTCGAACGTTATTACGTATTTTTATTACAGATTTACGACCTCAAGTTGCCAAAAAAAAGTCTTAAAAATAATAGTGAAAATGAAGAAATAACGAAAGCGTCGTTGCATTCCAACGATGCAAACTTCAACGTCATTGTAAACGTCTACAATTAAGTGATTTTTCGCGATTTTTTTTCGTGGAAGGACGAGTACGAGGATTATAATATTCAAGGATGTTATTAGTCATATCTTTAAGTGAACAAAAAATGTATATTTAAAAATTATACAAAATGGTGACGCTGTAGCCATTCTCGCGAAGCATGTTGAATCTGCGACGCTCTGCGGCACGCAGTATAACTGACGCATATTTGAATTGGGCATTTTTTTTACTTCTATTCAGGGGTACGGCCACAGTAGAAATAAAAAAAAATCGATTTTTTTCACTAAAACGGTGCTTTATCATCATAATAATGAGTTATTTACTATTCGATTTATAGCAAGAATTTTTTTTATCGACTTCGAGCGTATAACGTAAGCCCACCTCTGGCACGGCCATAGAGTACCTAAAATTTTAAACGCGTTTTTCTCGAAACAGCTTTTTTCCAATTGGCGTGACAAATAACTTCAACAATTTTCACTCGATTTACTTCAAATTAAAAAGTTATGTTCCTAATTGCATTTCGCAGGGAAGTACGAACGGAATTTCTGATCAATCGAAAACTTTTTATTTTATGAGCAGTTTTATACGAAATTTTTCACTGAAAATTCATTCAAATACCTACAACTTTTAAATAAAACAATATTTTTTAAATTCCGTACGTACTTCTCTAGGTATTCTTATGTAGATTGACGAGAATTTTTGCTTTTTGTTCCAGGTAAAAAATTGTGGATGCTAAATGTCACGCCGCGGAGCGCCTAAAAAAAAGATAAAAGAAAATATTAGTTGTCGGCCATTTTGTACATCGAAAAAAAAATGTATATATTTTCTAACAGCTTGATATTCATACTAAGTAGATGTGTAATTAATTTTATGAGTGAATCACTTTTTCATACGAGAAAAAATTGTTAAATTCGCACATGATTTTATACCCGTTACAGAGGCCTAAGGCCTCAAGAAAAAAAATCTTGTTTTTTTATTGTGTCAGATCAACCGGGTGGCCAAAATCAAGTAAATCGTTGACACTAGGGTTGCCAGCTCCCGTTTTGTGTTTCAGAGGATTTGATAAGATTAAATAAAGGACCAAGGATGAAAACTAGGGACATCATGCCGTTTCAATAAAAAGCTTTTTTGTGGTATCAGTAGCGACGTTTATTAATAAAAAGAGCAATTTTAATACGCAACGTATCCTAGTCGTTAATTGAAGTCAATAGTAAGTACTTAGTTATTTAATAATGAACAAAAGTAAGAAATACCTATCATAAAAACAAACACAAAATTACTTTCTTTCCACAGTATACTTGCCATTGCTTTTTACTGCTTTGAGAGTTTTTTCGCTTTCTATAATGAAATTATAAAATTATTTACATTGCTTGTTGAAGTTCGATTTTATTTGTAATTCCGCTTTTACAGTGTCAATATCTAACTTATTTTGGTTCTTGGTCCACGTATTCGTACACGAGGAACAAATCTTTTCGGCCTAGGCGTTAGACACTGGGGTGGAAAATACGTATTGTATGATTTTTAGCAGATACTTGTTTTCATCCGTTGATTTTATAATCTGAATGCATTTTTCAAGAACATTTTCACGCTTTTTTTCTTCTATTTTTCTCAAGGGAGGGTTTAATATACAGAACTATTCGTTCATACGCAGCCGCTGACGCGAGTCAACGTATTTGCCAAACGCATGCGTTCATTTTTCCCGTGATAGAGGACGAAGTAATGTCCTCTATTCTCGATTTCAAAATAGGGGACAAGATTCATGTTTGGGTCTGAAAATGGGGATATCCTTTAACCGTAAAACGACAAACCCATTTCTTTCTACCTTTAAACTACGAACCGGGGTAAATATTTACCCCACACGTTTCTTGTTCGTAAAATCGTTCTAAAAGCAGCAATGAGACTCGTAAGTACACGAATCTCTTTGTTTTTTTCATGCAGAAGAGAATGATGTCTTCAACAATTTAAGTTCTTTAAATAAATTTGACATTCACTTTTTCCTTAAGCACAAAAACGTCAACAGTCATACCGACTTGTCGGGCCTCTGGGTAGTGTCACCCCTTAATATTGATGGTGTCAAAGTTCGCGTCATCCGAGCGCAACGAAAGTTCATCTAATTTATTTTTTCAATTCTTCGTTTCGTTATCATCCAAAATCTTATATTGATTCAGATTATGAATTTCTCCGATAAGGATTTTAAAAAAAGCGATCGAGTTATTATCATAGCCTGAATCTCCAGAAGTGGAATATTGCGCGATGAAAAAAAAAAAAGATTTTTCCTCGCTTTCCAGCAATGCAAACTCCGACGTCATCGGACGCACGGCCTAGTCTTTATTTTATTCCTATCTTTTTATCTTGCGCGTACGGAGAATAATGTAAGCGCGGCGATGATTAGTGCGCATGAGTTTGCCGTGTCATTGTGATACATTTGTTTCCTCGAATTTTCCTATTATAGAATAACGCGCTCCGCGACAGCTACAAGCATAATTCTCGTGTAGCTTACACTCGCATCGCGACAGTTGACGGGGAAAAACAACAGTGCATTTTTCCTTGTGACAAGAATGAGGAGAACTTTTTAATTAAGATTCTACACCGAAGCTGTTTCTTTCACCCGTCGAGCATCTTTTTCCCGTCTTCTATTTCTCACTGTGAGAACGCAAAAGTACGAAGTCAATGACATTTTTCTTCTCGAACATTGCACTGTAAATAGCTGCAATCTTTTAATTGGGAAAATTGAACAAAGTGGGGCGTTTCGTGTTTCTCAGAGAAAAAGCAAAATGGAATCTCTGAAAATCGAAGAATGCAATAGAAGCTTGGGCTTCCGCGTGGAGAAAACTTTGTGGGTGCAAAAAATGATGATGTTGAAGTTTGCATCATTGGAACGCGACGAAGATTCATTTTTTTTTTTAAGTTAGAGTGATTGTCGTAGACTAAAGCTGCCAAGAAATTCAATTTCCGAAAAAGTTAATCTCCGTTGCCTAAAAGTGTCAAGAAATTTGAATGGTAACGGGTTGACTAAAATTGCCAAGAAATTTGGATGATAACGTGTTGCCTGAAACTGCCAAGCAATTTGGATGATAACGCGTTGCCTAAAACTGCCAAGAAATGGGGATGATAAGGCGTTTTCTAAAACTGCCAAGCAATTTGGATGATAACGCGTTGCCTAAAACTGCCAAGAAATTTGGATGATAACGCATTGCTTAAAACTGCCAAGAAATGTGGATGATAACGCGTTGCCTAAAACTGCCAAGAAATTTGGATGATAACGCATTGCCTAAAACTGCCAAGAAATTTGCATGTTACCGCGTTGCCTAAAACTGCCAAGAAATTTGGATGATAATGCGTTGCCTAAAACTGCCAAGAAATTTGGAAGTGACGCGTTAATACGCGTGGAAGGGTCTCACTTGCACAATGTTTATCTCTACAACGCTGCAAGTCCTTTTTTCAACTGTACAATGACTTATCTCTCATCTGTGCAAACTCGGCAATCCACCAACTGTACAAGAGTCTCAAGTTTGCAATATTGAATCTCTACAACGATCTAACCTTATGATCATCCCTACAACGTATTTATTCGGATTTGTATCAACTGCACAACGAGGCATTTGCAGTATGCTTTAACTCTACAATGTATCAACTCTACAAGAACTTTGAGTACTCAACGTTCAACTGGGCAATATTGTCAACTCTACAACAGCTGGTATATCAGGTGTATCAATTGAAGAAGAGATATATATTAGCCTATTAACGCCCAAGCGACTATGTTTGAACACTTGAGAGAAAAAGGTATTATGGCCGATTTATGGTATTAACTTTGACTTTTGACCCTTCCTAAGGGACGAAAAAGGAGTTTTAACTTGAAAATCTCAAGTGTTCACACATAGTCGCTTGGGCGTTAATAGGCTAATATATATCTCTTCTTCAATTGATACACCTGATATACCAGCTGTTGTAGAGTTGACAATATTGCCCAGTTGAACGTTGAGTACTCAAAGTTCTTGTAGAGTTGATACATTGTAGAATTAAAGCATATTGCAAATGCCTCGTTGTGCAGTTGATACAAATCCGAATAAATACGTTGTAGGGATGATCATAAGGCTAGATCGTTGTAGAAATTCAATATTGCAAACTTGAGACTCTTGTACAGTTGGTGGATTGTCGAGTTTGCACAGATGAGAGATGAGTCATTGTACAGTTCAAAAAAGGACTGGCAGCGTTGTAGAGATAAACATTGTGCAAGTGAGACCCTTCCATACGCGTTATCAGCCAAATTTCTTGGCAGTTTTAAGCAACGACGATTCATTTGTTTGGAAATTGAATTTCTTGGCAGTTTTAGGCTACGACAATCTCTCTAACTAAAAGAAAAAAAAAAGAATCTTCTTTGCGTTCCAACGATGCAAACTTCAACATAATCATTTTTTGCACCCACAAAGTTTTCTTCACGCGAACGCATAAAACTTCTATATTAATAAATTAGCAGTTTAAGGCTACGACAATCACGCGAAGTTGAAAAAAAAAGAATCTTCGTTGCATTCCGACGATGCAAACTTCAACATCATCATTTTCTGCACTCACAAAGTTTTATATTCTTCTTAGCCTAAAACTGCCAAGAAATTTGGACGATAACACCTATTAACACACGTTATCAACCAAGTTTCTTGGCAGTTTTAGGCAAGTTTTGTTGGCAGTTGCCTACAACCACTCGAAATTAAAAAAAAAAATTTGCTGAATTTTCCAACTTAAATCTGCAGCGAAATATTTTGGGTGATGACAAAAAGGAAAAATAATAATAATTTTCGTCGTGTTTCAGCAATGCAAAGTTCAAGACCGTTAAAAATGAGATTTTTATGCCGAAATTATCCCAATGTTCCAAGCAGTCAGGATTTCGAAAAACTTGAGTTTTTCGACGATCCGGTGAACGCTGCACGTTTATGGCGTTGAAGTTTGCATCGTTAGAATGCAACAAACGTCCGTTTTTTTTTAATTTCTTCATTGTTATTCTAGTCCAATTTTTTTCACTGATTGAGATCAAAGCTTTCGATCAAAGATGGAGAAAATCGGTTGGGTGATTCCCGTAGCCTGGTCTAGCGATAAAAAAAGTGAGCAACTTGAGAAAAGTCAACTTTCGTTGCATTCGAACGATGCAAACTTCAACATCATGGATTTTTCACGTTTTCGAGTTTTTTTTCTTCATCAAACGGATTTTTACATTTCGCAGGAAAAAAACAAGTCTGCAGAGTAAAAAGTAAATCTCTGAAAATAAGTTTGTTTGGGTTTCAGTATTTTTTCCCTTGACTGCGATAAATATAAATTCAGCTTGGCGGAGAGAGCGCCTGGGCAGTGCAATTAGTGGGCGGTTCATCGAAAATAGATTCAAAAGCATTTGCGGACGAAAAAAAAGAGAGAAAAAAACGAGCTGGCGAGGAAAGGTTGAAAATTCGCGTAAGTCTAGACAAGTGAGAAGTATAATTTACCTTTGTCCTCTCGTTGATCGTGTAATCGGCCAATTTGCCATTATTGGGCATTCTATTGGCCCGTATGATGATAGAGTCGACCTTAGATATGAGCATGCCGATGTTCTCGCAATGTTTCTCCTTGCCGTCGAGCCACGTTATCTGGTCGCCCCTTATAGTTTTGAGATCGTTATTGCCGGTTCTGTTGGAGACCAATTGTCCGTCCTCGAACAAGCCCGCACTGTACATATTGAGTACCTCGTTCAGCACCGAAACACCCTTCTCATGGCCGAGAAAACTGTCGACCACGCACACACCGAATTTGTTCATGTCCCTTATGACGTTTCTGCATACATCGTCGATTATGAATTCCTCGCGAGTATCGCGATTGCTGTGCAAATAAGGAGGCAGATGGTAATCCTCCTCGAGGGAAACCTCGGGAAATTTCATCCCGTTTTTTCGACGATTGTTGCGCTCGGTTATCGTCGCGCTCATCGTCGTTTTCGTGTTCACATCTTCGTCTTCGGCCTCCTCCTCCTCCACACCCCCGATCATTCTCGAACTCTCCACCGAGGGATTCAACGACTGACCTCTCGCGCCCAGTATTGTATCCTCCGAGCTTCCGGCGTACGTTATTGGCATCGTCCAACCCTCGGGACGGCCCGTGGACGCGCTTTTTCTCGTTTCGCCGTGACCCTTCTTCGTACGCCCCGATGCAACGCCGTCCGTCTGACTCGACGACTTTCGATTGTCCGCACCTGGGGCGTGGAAGAAAATATTTTGACATTTACAATCGAATTGCTTCAGATCTAGAACGTATATTTGTGATTTTTACATTTCTCTGGTGTTGAAGTTTGCGTGGTTGGAATGCAACGAAAAATACTCTTGATTTTTTTCATTTCTTAAGGGGCTATACCAGTGTGACACTTTCAAAAAATCGATTTTTTTATTGCCTTTTTCGACAGTTTATACTTTCAAAAATATCCTGTAAAAATTTCAAGGCCGTATCTCTAATCATTTTATCTTGCAAAAATCGATAGTTAAATCTTTAAACGCGTTTTTCTCGAAGTGAGATTTTTCAAATTTGCTGACATTGTAACTCAAAGAGCAATTATCCGATTGACTTGAAATTTGAACTGAGTACTCTTGAATATATTTACTCTACAATGACGTAGGATATTTATGATTGGATGAAAATTGACGATTTGGCATTGAAAAAAACGACCATTTTATAGGCAAGAAAACAGACTTTTTTCATAACTACGCCATTTTGTTAGATTTTGATATTTTTCAAAAATCCTACGTCATTGGACAGGAAATACCTTCCAGTTTAACGACATTTTTTCCTTTTTCGGTTTCAGCTACTCAATCGGCCGGAATCATGTCAGCAGTGGAGGAACTTTTTTTTGGCGCCTCCGAAGGCAGCGCATAAGTCGCTTTGATCTCAATATTTTTCTATGAAAAAATTATGTAATATAGGTCACATATAGCCAAATATATTCTTAATTTTCCGAAACACTTAATTGAGTACTTTTCTTCCAAAAAATTCCCGAAAATCACCTAAATTTTCAGCGTTCACACTGGTATAGCCCCTTAAGTGTGCCCTTAGTATGACACTTTCGAAAAATCGATTTTTTGTTGTTGCGTTTTTCGATAGTCTATACCTTTAAGAATAACATACTAAAATTTCACGTGCGGATCTCAAACAGTTTTTGAACCACAGCCTTCTAAAGAGCAGGTGCTCTTTAGAAGGCGCAGCTGCTCTTTTATCTTTCAACGTGTTTTCCCCAAAACGACATTTTTTTCAATTTGCTGCAGTCCTAACTCGAATACAAATCATCCGATCGACTTGAAACTTGTTTTAGCGTATTTAGTATTTATTTCTTCATACAATAACCCTTCAGTTTTTCGATTGGATAAAAAATGTCAATTCACCATTCGAAAAACCATCAGATTTTGAAGCGTAATTTCGAACTTTTTTTTCAAAACTCCGCCATTTTGTTGGATTTTAATTTTTTTCAGTATTCTTACGTCATTGGACAGGCTATACCTTCTAGTTTAACGGACTTTTTATTTTTTTATTTCTGGCACTCTGAAGGCCGCAATCACTGCAGCAGTGGGAAAACTGTTTTTTGAGACTCGGAAGAAAGCGCATAAGTCGCTGAAAATTGAATATTTTCATACAACAAAATTACTGTATATACATCAATTTATACACTAATATATCCTCGAAATTTCAAAACATTCGATGCAATACTTTTCTTTCAATAAATTCTCAAAAATCACCTTTTTGGCAGTCACACTAGTGGTGCCCCTTAAGGGGAGATTACCGTCGAGAGTCATGAAAAATGCATGAACTTTGGGAGTATCTTTTTTATATGTAATATATACTGTTGAAAATGAGTTTCAACGTATTTTATTTTTCTATCAATGGAGAGTGAATTCCAATTTTCTTTATTTCTAAAAATCCAAAATGGCGGCTTCAGCTCCCGTCAAATAAAGCCATGCACGGCGCATTTCGGTCTGCGCGAGGCGCTCCACAGAATCGCTAGTTAATTTGAAACAAAAACATGACGTTGAAGTTTGCATCGTTGGAATGCAACGATAATGATTTATTTTTTTTAATTCACAAATTTTCTTCAGTAGACAGAAGCTACGAAAATTACGAAAAAAAATTCAGGATTCTTATTTAGCGATCTGCAACAAATCTGCAAGAAAAATGTCTTGCATAATAATAAAAATAAGGAATTGAAAAGAATTTCCATTGCATCCCAACGATGCAAGCTTCAAGCCCATACAAAAACGGGTTAAAAATGATTAAACTCGACTAACATTGGGGATGACGTGGAAGCTTGCAACGTTGGGATGCAGCGCAAGTTCTTTTTTTTTCATTTCTTCATTTTTATTATAATCATTCAGTTTTATTATCCATTAAGGTGGATCTCTATGAGGTTAAAAAAAACCGCTTCGGTGATTTTCGTCACGTAAATAGGCAAAAAATGTGAGCAACCGAAGAAAAGTTAACTTTTGTTGCGTTCCAACGATGCAAACTTCAACATTGTATTTGGGGAGACCTTATAGTTTTTTGTTTTCTGAAAAACCCTTGGATAACAAAATGACAACCGTCGGAAAAAAAACAACTTTTTTACCCAGTTTTTTATTTACTTCAACGAACGAAAAAAAAATTCTAAATCAATTTTTGACAAAGATCACCTCCTGAGGGCTCCGCAAATCGAATTTCCTTTCAATTCTGCAGAGATGCAGATGAATCGGGATCATCTGTTGAAACTGTAGAACGACCTGCGCACTGAAAAGTGCTGTTTCCAAAAAAACGCATTTAAAGTTTAACGTTATAAAAAATCGTATTCAATGTTTGTTTTTGACAACTCAAACTAATCAACGCTTTCTAAACACTTTAAAGATGCAAATTATGTAAAAAGAATCAAATTCTTCATCGTCATGAACGAAAACCTGTTCTTAAGTTTTATTATAACATGAAATTGTTTTTTGCAGTTTTTGTTGACCAATTTTCAATAAGGATTCTCAATAATGTTTTGGTAACTTCCATAGCCTAAATGCGTTGGAATAAAATAGATTCTGGTTGCATTCCAACGATGCAAACTTCAATACCATAGATTTTTGTTATTTTTGCCTGATCGAATATCCCGTAGATGCTCAGAAGTTCAACGTTCGTGTTCTACGAGGAAAACCACACTGTATCAAGTTTTCCTTGTGTGCTTTACCGACTTTTCCTCGTTTTGCAGCAACGACGCTATCATTTCCTCACATGTATGAGAATGATTATTCGTGGCATTATTATTATTTCCTCGCGCATACACAAAAGAAGGGGCCGCTTCTCGCAAGCTGATGATCGTGGACAGGATACTCATTAACAACTAACTGATCTGAGACCTTGCGTGATAAAAATGTCCAAACCGCTCTGCAATATGACGTTGAAGTTTGCATTGTTGGAATCCACCGGAAGTCAATTCTTTTCAGTTGCTGAAAAGTTTTTTCGGTCGATTTAGATTACGAAAATCATTCAAACGTTTTTACTTATTCTCATTAAAGATCTGGGATCGCAAATTGCAAAGAAAAGCTTTTGAATAATGAGAAAAGCAAAGAAATAAAAAAATTGAAAACAAGAATCGTTGCGTTTCAACAATGCATACTTCAACACCATTCTGCAATCTTGACGTTTCTATCAACATGACTCATAACTGTTGCAGCTACGTGCACCGAATACAATGTTGATACAATACGATCTTTTACCAAGATCAGTGAAAAATTTCTTGGTGACCGTTGGAAAAGTGTGCGAATATTAAATTAATGCGATGGAATAAAATAGTACTATAGGTGCGCAACTAAGTTCCCGGGTTTCACACATGGATGGCGCTAGCGACACATGTAGTCGGCATACAGGTCTGAAATTGGGTGTCTTTATAGCTTGGACGTCTGTTAAGACGGAATGACACCTCATCGCGGTCGGTATGGTAGAACAATTATAGATTCCCAAAAATCTCTGAAACGGCTCTTCAGATCCCGTCGAAACTTTGCCAAACGACGTCAAATAGATAGACGAATAGCTTCCAGCCCCTCAAATTTTCTAAATTTGAGAAAAAAAACTAGATTGGCTTATGATAAGCCAATCTACATTTTTTTTCTCAAATTCAGAAAATTTGAGGGGCTGGAAGCTATTCGTCTATCTATTTGACGTCGTTTGGCAAAGTTTCGACGGGATCTGAAGAGCCGTTTCAGAGATTTTTGGGAATCTATAATTGTTCTACCATACCGACCGCGATGAGGTGTCATTCCGTCTTAAGAATACCCAGTCGTAATATAAACAAATATCGCAACACAACGATCTTTTTTCTAACCTCAAAAATGTCAAAGTTTGTGCCAAATAAACAGCATTTGCGGGAAGCATTGCTTTTCTGCTTCAACATAAAAAAACAGCAGCTGAAGCACGTCGGTTACTTGAGGAGGAATACGGCGAACATATACCATCAAAAACAACGTGTGAAGATTGGTTTAAGCGGTTCAGAAGTGGCGATTTTGAGACTGGGGACAAGGAGCGCTCGGGAAGGCCGCAAGCATTTGCGGACGCCGATCTGCAAGCGTTATTGGATGAAGATGACACTCAAACAGAAGATCAACTTGCCGAGGCATTAAATGTGACTCGGCAATGTATTTCAAAACGTTTGCACGCCATGGGAAAAATTCATAAGGAAGGAAAGTGGGTGCCGCATGAGTTGACTGAGAGACAAATGGAAAATCGACGAGCCACTTCCGAAATTTTGCTTTTGCGGCAGAACAGAAAGAGTTGCCTGCATCGAATTGTTACTGGCGATGAAAAATGAGAATTTCGAGAATCCCAAACGCAGAAAATCGTGGCTTTCACTTGGCGAAGCGTCAACATCGACGGCACGGCCAAATCGCTTCGAAAAAAAGACAATGCTCTGCATTTGGTGGGACCAGAAAAGAATCGTGTACAATGAGCTGCTGAAACCGGGCGAAACTGTCAATGGGCATCGCTACCGATAACAACTAATCAATTTGAACCACGCATTGCTCGAAAAACGGCCAGAATGGGACACGAGACACGAACGTGTGATATTGCAGCACGACAACGCTCCGTGCCATCGCAGTTCCATTGTCCAGGACACCATAAAAACACTGAAATGGGATCTGCTACCGCACTCGCCGTATTCGCCAGACCTGGCCCCTTCAAACTATCACTTGTTTCGGTCGATGGCGCATGGCTTGGGTGGGCATGGGGTTGAAGTTTGCATCGTTGGAACGCAACGAATATTTTGTTCTATTTCTTCTTTTATTATTAGCCAAAATTATATTCTGCAAATTCATTCTGGATCGCTAAATAAGAATTCTAAAAAAGATTTGCTCGATTTTAGTAACGCAAATCTGCCAAACGCAGTTTAGGAAATTTAAAAAATAACAACTTTCGTTGCATTGCAACGATGCAAACTTCACCGTCGTTGGGTGGGCTACACTTGGCCAATTACGATGCGACAACATTGGTTGGACGAATGGTTTTAGTCCAAAGACGCATCTTTTTGTCGTCGCGGTATTTATGTATTGCTAGAGAGATGGCAAAAGTGTGTAAATAACGAGGGACGATACTTCGAATGAACCATTTTTTATATTTGTCTTGAAATTTTCGATTTTTTATTGGTAAAAAAAACCCGGAAACTTAGTTGCGCACCTGCTTCATAAAAGTGGACGTGACTGCTTCTAGGCAATGCAACGTGTTTGTTTGGGGATGTGAAACATAGCGAGCCCTTTGGTGGTTTCCGCCTCGTTCAGACCCCTCACTGTACTTATGCGCTAAAAGCTTTAACTTTAAGGGATAACACCACTCTACGATATTTGAAAATTTTGTTTTTGGCCTAAAAAATACTTTGGGGCCATAAAAACAATATGCAATTTCTTCGATAGCGAATTTTTCTTTTAAAGGTTCAATTATCGATTTTGCCGCAGCGCCTCTGACTTCTTTCAGGCGCCTCGTACAATTTTAACGCGGGATATACATTCAGACAGGAAAAAATCAGCAATATTCAGAGATTTTTTAAACTAAGAAATGATTATTCTACAATTATCAAATTTTAGGTATACTTTAATAGTATATTTAAGTACACAAAACAATTTTTTCAAATGAATTCATCATCAAAATGACGGAGCTGTGGCAGAATGTTACAAGGTCGTCGCGGGAGTCGCGAATCAGCGTGCAGTCTAGCTTCCCGTAGACTTTGATTTGCAAAAAGGTTCAAAAATTTTTTCAGTTGGAACATGTATAGTTTCTATGTGACGATAATTAAAATGAAGAAAATGCAAATTTAAGAAAATGGCACGCATTTACAAATAAAATTAACATTTCACGCAACATTTCTGTAAAATGTGGATTAAAAAAGTAGTTTTTTTTTTTTCAATTTTTCAGAAACAATTCTCGTGAATTTCGATAATGCAGTTTAAAAAAAAAGGCGTTTGAAGTTCACGCCCCTCCGAATCCGAGCAGTGAGACACAGCGTTGACGGGCTGTAACGTTTGAAGTTTTTCGAATTTCGCTTTGACACTTTAGGAAAATATTCTACATATATAGTTCTATGGTTTAAAGAAAAAAAAGAAATTGATTTTTTGATCATTGTAAATGTATATCCCGCCTTAGATGCGTTTCTCTCGAAACCACTTTTTCAAACTGGGTGGCCGGATTACTCAAACACCTTTGCATGGGTCGATTTGTAATGTTAATAGTAGCTTCTTAATTACATTCCCTATGGGAGAACATAGCCGTTTTTTTATTTGTGGAAACTTTTTTTTTATAAACAATTTATTGCTTATTTTTTGGGCAAAAAATCGATTTATTTCTTTCAAAGTGCGCCATTTTTTCAAAATTTGATTAAAAACAATCCCTACGTAGTCCCATAGCTAATAATAGATTATATTTTTTTTTTGGTTTTTTTTCCACGTCTTATACTTTACGAGAAAACCGTCCTCCAGTGAAGCTGTTTGTAAAAAAAAAACACGTTTTTCAAGAGGGGCTCTGTCGCCGCCATTTTGAATGGAAATTATAATAAATTTTTTTTTATACTTTAATATGTGTTAAATAAACCCTCTCAAAATAAATCCTATTACTTTTTCCATACTCCCAAAATAAATTGTCAAAGTTAGGCCTTATTTTATGCCGCTAGAATAGTGTTATTCCTTAAAAAAGAAAGCTTCACCTCCATGAGCGCTTTAGCAAACGATTTTTAGAAAATGCAGAGTTCTGTAGGGTCCAGTGATCTTTGTTGATGATAATGAAATTCGACGCGATTCCCTATTCAGGTAAATTATGAAGTTTGCATCGTTGTTATGCAACGAAAGATCCTTTTTCTCGAATCAATGCCTCATCATCCAATTTTTTTTCCAGACTCAGGCTACAAGAACTACTCAAACGTTTTTTCAAGATTCTTTGTACATCGATAATCTAAGTCTGCAAAAAAAAGCTATTTGAAATTATACCACCATAAAAAGATGATTCCCATTGCATTCCAACAGTGCAAGATCATGGTTTGGGATGTAGTTTTCTCATACTCTCGCTGATTGACTGAGGCGATGAAAAGATTTGCAACAATTCTGCATTTTTAGTGCACAGAGCAGAAGACAAGCCTAGAAGAACTTGGCAATTGAGTGGTCGGTGAACGCATTGAAGTTTGCATCATTGGAACTAAACAATTTCATTTACCATTTCTTAATTTTCATTATTTTCCGAAACTTTCTTTGCAGATTGAGATAGTAAATCTCTAATAAGTATACGTAAAAAAGTGAAAGTGATTTTTGGAACCAGAAACAGTGAACAAAGATATTTCAGCAATATATATGTTTTAATTTTGTTGCCTTCTAACAATGCAAACTTCAACTTCATCGTTGGTGTTACAAATAGTTTCATACGGCATTGGATATAAGATATCTGTTAGTTCATGCAAGGTCCATTTTCGGTGTCGAGCAGCCCTGGCCTGGGCGGATACCCGGATGGATGACCATAGACCAAAAATGTAGCTGCCTGCATCGGCACGGTTTTTTTTTATACTTTCCCTTCGCCCTTGTGCAATGGTTGGCAAAACATTGAAAAATCGAACCAACACAAGACGGCGAAAACGGTGTGGGATGGAGAACGCAGCAAGACCAACGATTACAAAAACAAATCGACTTCCGCCATGAAAGGTTTTTTAAAAACCCTTTGCAATATCTTTTCTATCTCTTAAGATTAAAGATTAAAAATGCTTTCCAATTTCTTATTTTCATTACCATAAAAAATCATACTTTGTAAATTTGTTGTAGATCGCCCAATCGAAATCCTAACAAATGTTTGCGTGATTTTCACAGCTCAAATCTGCCGGACGAAATTTGGAAAATGAAAAAAAAAAAATGATTTTGAAGTTTGCATCGTTGGAATGCAACAAAAATTCTTTTCCCTTTCTTATTTTCATTATTATCCAAAATCATACTTTGCAAATTTGTTGTAGATCGCTAAATGGGAAGCCTAAAAAATGTTCGCGTGATTTTCGCAGCTCAAGTATGCCGGAAGAAATTTGGTAAACAAACAAAAAAAAATTCATTGCATTGCAACGATGCAAACTTCAATTTCATGTAAAAGCCACAGTACAAAGAGAATCAATAAACGTACTGCGAATTTTCTCGATTTTCCGCTCGATTTCTCGTTCACCCGTCTGTATCCTCGTTATTTCCCCGGCAGCTTGGCTTTTGAGGTTAGAAGAAACAATGCCGTTTTTCGCGATCGTTGAGGAACTTTTGACGTCGGTGCTCGTTTTGGAATTGGGTATTCTCGTCGATGTTTTGTCAATAGTCAATTTATTGATGTCGTAATGACCGTCAAGGGCTTTGGACGAGCAAAAAGCTTTGTGATGCCTCCAGTCGATGATCTGATGTTCCTTGGAGCAATAATTCGTCGTTTTGCATCTTGAGCACCTGAGCAATTTGTTGGTAACACCGCACACGGCGCAGCCAATTTGCGATACGACACCTCCGGGACTCTGCGAACGACTGACGATAGGTGTTGACATGTTTTCTTATCCCTCGGCGTTCTTTCACTCTGTTTAGCTTGTCTTTTTGTTCTTCCACTTCACCACGCGCTTACGACGACATTTCAAGGTACGTCGCGGTCACATACGCCACTCGGAGTAGGGACTATCTCGTCAATCTTTCCCTCTCTCACTCTCTCTCACTCTCTCTCTCTCTCTCTCTCTCTCTCTCTCTCTCTCTCTCTCTCTTTCACTCTCGTCCTCTCTGTAGTCTCCACAGAGAGCCTCCACGTTCCGTCGCACTAAATTTTCACCACTCGCGCGATCACCGCTGCGCACAATTGTCGCTAATAAAAGTACGCTGATACGAGATAACTATAGATGAACGTAAACATATATACGTATATATTATTGTGTATATTGCGAATTCCTTGCAGACTTCCCCGGATAAGATCACACTGATCATTAGCCGTCTATACAGACAGCTAACCACGCTTTCAGTGCTGCGTGCACACCCCGTCCTCCGGCCGAATCAAACAAGTTATAATTATTCCTGTGTTATGATCAGATGTTCGATGGTGTTTTTTTGTTGCTTCGACGCACACACGGGTACCAATATTTCCCCCATTTACACTGGGTATGCGCGCGCACGTGTAATTTCATTACCGACCGTCGGTAATTGAGTTAGAAGTTCGATGGAATTCTGAAAGATGGCGCTGTCGCTGCGGAGTGTGTGGGGTTTCACGGTAATGTTTCCATTCCTTTCCGTCGCGCACATGCGAAAGTTCCCAAGCGTGCTACCCAACCTACGTGCCGAGATAAAAAGAACGTAACGTGAAACGGGTAGTACAAAAGGAGACGCCATAGGTGTCCCTGACCGTTAGGGACGACACTAACTAGGGAGCTCATTTGTTTGCTAGCTCTTGGCCCTCTTGGCCAAATAACTTGAATTCTGCGAGAATACTGGGAGAATATTCTGAAAGATATCGAAATTTTTATGAGATAAAATTGTGAGGAAAATATTGTGGAAAAATCGAAAATGTCGGACAAAAGTGAAACTATTGATATGCCTGGAACGTCGACAGAAAAAGAACAGGAGCCAGACGATAGCATCCACAGCGAAGCGTCGAAGCAACGATTGAAGACGGCGATGGATTATAGTTTACATTTTTTGGCCGAAGAAAATCTAATCCCATCAGAAAGTTCCGAAGTGATTACCGAAGAACACATTCAAATGGGAAATACAATACACGAGAAAGTAGTGAAAGTTTTATCGGAGTATCAGTTTATATGCGACGAAGAGTTGATCGGGCGCGAAGAAATCGACCAAGAAGAAGAATATCAAATGTTGGAGGGTGCCAGATCGTCGTCAAGTGATGAGTATGATCCCGATGAAAAAAAAATTAAAGAGGATCCAGATTACGTTCCACTCGACTACAAAATAATGGTGGTTAATCTTGCCAAAGCGCATCCAACGTGGAGTTTAAAAAGTTTCCAAACGAAAGGAGCATCTCGCTTGAAACATATGCGAGATTTAAAAATTTGGGAACAACATATTAAAAATCGTGGAACTCGAAAGGATAAATACAATACAATTGATTCGTGGACGTATGATCGCTTCGTAGAAGCGCGATGTTGTAACCAGCAAATCACCACAAAAAACTTGCAACAATGGGCACTTGCTGCTGCCAATCAATTTCCAGAGTTGGAATTCAAAGCCTCCGAATCGTAGGTTATCGACTTTAAACAAAGGAATAAGATTCGTCAGAGGAAAATTACAAGATTTGTGTCGGAAAAAGAGACAGCTACACAAGAGCAAATGCTTGCTGCGGCAGATAAGTTCTGACTCCAAACTTGAGCTCTCATTCCTCAATATGACAAGGATTTTGTTATCAACACTGATCAAACAGGTAAGTAAAGAATTCTTATTTGTCTACCTCAAATGAAATACTCTGTTTAACGGCGCGTATAATAAATTTACATTCGTATATTCTCTTTCCAGGTTGCCAGTACCAGTCGACGTATAACCGAACCCTGGAACATGTAGAGGTAAAAACGGTTTTCGTAAAACGAAAGGATATGAACAAACTAACCCACGCATATACAGCGCAATATGCTATGAGCCTTTCCGAAAAGCTATTGCCAAAAGTTTACGTATGCTTACAAGACCTCTTTTGGACCGAGGATTTGAAAAGCGGTGGATGAATACGCAGCAAAATACAAGAATGTCGTCATCACTTCTTCAAAATCTGGAAAACTTCCAACAGCGTTGTACACAACATTTTGAACGGATGTGATGAAGCCGTACGTACAAGAGAACAAATTTCTTTTGCTAATTTACTCGTGGGGAGGACAAACAAATCCGCAATTATACGACGAACTCTTCCAAGATGAAGAAGAATTGCCAACGTATAGCATAAAGTAATTAAAGCTAAATGTACTCCACTGGTGCAACCCTACGATGTATATTGTTATCGTCAGGTTAAAAACTTTATTAAAAAAAATACAAAATTGCTCGTATCTCATCGAGCAAGAAAAAGAAATAAGTTCCCGAGAAGACTGCATAAAAATACTTTCGATTGTTCATCATCAATTATCCGCGCCAATATTCGCCAACATGTTACGTTACTCGCGGTTCGCTTCTAAACTTTGCGATGAGAGAGAATGCTTTATGAATGTTAATCAAGTATGTTTTTCTATGGAGACGTTGAAACAACGATGTGGTTGTAAAAATGCGGCGTTTATAACGTGTGCTAGATGCAGAAATAATTATTATTTCCCCTGTTTCTACGATAAATATCATCCCGACACATGTAAATCATCGAATGTCAAGGAATAAAGTTTTGAATTTTTATGTACAAAGTCTTTTCGTATGCGCTTTTATTACAATCCCTTGTTAAAAAGTCCGAAATCTCATTTTTTCTCCTTTTCTATGCCTTTTGCGTATAAATAAATAAATAAATAAAATTAATTATTCACCTCTTTGCTTAATTGGAAAATGAATAATATAAAAATTGAGAAAAAGATAGAAAAAGAAAAAAACGTCTCCACACGGGGAGACGAACCCACGACCATCGAATTACTAGTCCGAGCTCTTATCGCTACGCCAACCGCTGCTTGGCAAATATGCTAACGTAAATGGCGTATACGGTGCGAGAGCCGCGTCAACATTTTTATTTTTAAAACGCTTGGCCATCTGGAGTTCTCACTTCTATGTGGGAACTTCTATAGCATGTCCCATAAATTTGAGCGAAATCGGTGATGACGAGTAGGGAATGCTCCCTTGTCAGAGTATTATTTTTTCGCCTCGGCAGTAATGTACGTCCGCATCACATCTCATCACATCTACAAAAACTTTGTCTTTTGTAAAATAATAAAAGTATATCGTTTGTTCAAACACGTCTCTATGTGGATCCTTACTACAACCCCACAAGTGGCTCGCCACTTTTACGATACCAATTCCTGAGATGGTTACAAGGAAAGAAAATTGATTAAACTTTGGTATTAATGAATAAAGCAACGAAAATTCAGAATGCGGATGTTCGGAGTGGGCGTTTTTTCCTGTTGCGAGCACGGGTGAGGAAACGCGCGGAATTTTTTAACGCTTCGGATGCTGGTCTGCAGCCACCGAGACTACCGACGGTGCTCATAGCCTCTGAACAAAATTATTAGCCTGCTTTGACTGAAAGCAGGCTAATAATTTTCTCGAAAGAAATTCTCGCGAGAAACCTCGCACGTTTCTTTCGGCGATCTTTCATAACAAATAGCCGAAAGAAACGTTATTTCCATAGTTCGCAGCATGGAGACTAGATACAAGAGACCAAACTCTAATGGGCGGCAATGAATAAAGTGTACCTGCAAATGCGAACAATAATGGCGCGTCGATCGATCAGACCCATATATACAGTAATAAATCGGTCAGGGGGCTGGCACCTCCTAACCCTTACCGTATATAAAGATGCTACGCTTTTTGACCGCTGTATTTAGTTCTACCTCTCCCCGTGGCGCTAGTAGGTCACTGACAATATTCTTATTGCGCAGCCTCGAGGCCCGCACGGCGTACTTAACCAGCCCGACACCGAATACGACTATTTTGACGTTTGGAGTTTAAGCCGCGGTGTGGAATTGATGAAATTACCGAAATTACTTATACTCGTGTGCTAATGCCATGTGTTGCGCACGGTCGTACCTCAGGGTACCCGCGTAATCCCGAAAAGGTGCATTTTTCACCGTACTAGCCGATCCTCGCATTCGAAGTTGTGGAAATTCTTCGAATAATATGTGTGCGTGTGTGTATATATGCATAGCCCCTGCGCGCGCATCAGGATTGTTCGAGAACAACTAGCGCTACGAGTGGCCGAGTAGGACACTACAAACAGAGGATATTTTGCGTAGCAAAAATTCTAAAAGATGCCAGCCCCCTGATATTGGTCGACGATGTGAAAGTGATCGGACGAGATTCTAACCTCACAACAGACCGGTCGTGAGAGTATACCACTTTTAACGACTGTATTCGTTGTTTTTAAAATGTCCACACGAGAATTTTAAGAGACAATCTGCTTCAAAAGCTAAGCAGTGAACCACTTTACAAACTGAATCATATCTGCAGACTCAAGTTTTGTAAAACGTACTTGTTTTTGTACTCCGATAAATTGCGTACGAGAACGAAAAAAAAAAACAAATTTTTCGATATAAAAAACTACGCATCTGCGTGCAGTCACTGGAGAAATTATACTGCTCCATTCGGATTGGTACCCATCAGCGTATCACTTAATCTGAAATGTTATTATAGCTGACAATTAAGGTTAGATAGGTTAGTCATCTGTCCTACAATCGGAGCAGATATTTTATAGAAATAAGAAATAAATATAGCATCTCACCTCGTCAAAGTTAGCCCCCCCACTTTGACTAATCGAACTTTTTTTTTACGAATCGTTTGGTGGTCGTTTGGTAGCGTTTGGTAAACCATTGAAATCGTTTGGTAGTCCTCCGTTTTTCGAAAAATCGATAATCAAAAATTGAGCAGTAAGTTAGCCCCCCTTTGACTAATCGAACTTTTTTTTTACGAATCGTTTGGTGGTCGTTTGGTAGCGTTTGGTAAACCATTCAAATCGTTTGGTAGTTTCCCGTTCTTTTGGAAAATCAAAAAGAAAATTCCGATCCATGAGATAGGACGATGGGCAGCGGAAAAAGACTCGATAACCAACGCCATCTGTCGCAAAAACGTCGATATTATCACGACCAATCACAGCTCTCTATTCCTGATACGCACGTATTTTGTGTTATCGTATTTGAATGATCGACTACCAAACGTCCCGAATAGAATACAAAAACGGAAGACTACCAAACGATTTCAATGGTTTACCAAACGCTACCAAACGACCACCAAACGATTCGTAAAAAAAAAGTTCGATTCGTCGAAGTGGGGGGGCTAACTTTGACGAGGTTCTTCTTGGCGTCCAAGGAGTAAAGAAGTTCAAACTCCCTATCCTAGCCAGCGCAGCCAGATCGCGCGTAAAAGCAGAGATTAGTGGGGAGATGCACAACGCGGCCCTTTTCGGCGTGCCTCGTAAATGGCGCTAAATCGCGGCGGCGAGTTCGGAAATATGATTTCGTGTGCATCGCCTCTGTCGAGGTTGCAGATTCCCTTGTAGCCGCGCGAGTCGTGAGCACCGCTCAAGTCGATATCGCAGTCAGCGTGCACACGAATGGGTAGCTCGGTGGGGGAAAAGTCTCTGCCCCTCACTCACTCGACAGGCGAACGGAGCGAGGTTTTCCGTCCGATCGAGCTCGATATATGTGTGGCCGTACTGTGGATTGGAATATGCATTAAATGAATTGCAAAGAGAAAAACATGTATCGAGAAAATTGTTTTCTCTCGGTTGGCCGTTTATGCCGAGAATGCGGGTTGAAAAAATTAACGACGAACCGCGTTGAAAAATAAAACGCCGAAACGACCGTGGAAGGTTCAAAAAGAAATCTTGAGCCTTTGCCGCGGTCATTACGGCGTTTTTTTTCAACAGTAAACATTATGAATAACCGTGTATCATAAATGTTTTTTTATCCTCAATGAGCGTCGTGGCTGAGTTGGCAGCGTGACGGATTGACGATGCTTGCGGTCCGGGTTCGATCCCTGGTTAATCGACTTTTTTTAATCTATTCTTTTTCTTCATTTTATATTCAAAAAATTTCGAACGTACTCTCTCTTTAGCTATTCTCGCCGGTCCAGGCATTATTTATGATATTTAATTCATATATGTTTAATTTAAAAAAAGACATTGGCTACGGGGATCGAACCCGCGTCATTTGCCCTCAGAGCCCGCACGCTGACATATCAACCGCGAGGCTCTTGAGACTTCAAACCTGCCTTACGTATATACACTTTAAAAAAAAATTCGCTGCATACCAATTGCATATTGTTTTTATGACCCCAAAGTATTATTGAAGATAAATGAAAACGATTTTTCCAAATTCCTAGAGTGGTGTTATCCCTTAAAGAAAAGAAATTGATTTTTTGATCGTTGTAAATGTATATCCCCTCTTAAAGACTTTAAGGCGTTTGGCCACCTTGGCCGATCGAAAAATGGGTATATTTAAGAAAAAATAATAAACTCGAAAGTATGAGCCGGAATATTTTTATTCTTTTACACAACGTCAGAAAGGGCTTTAAGAATAACGTTAATAAATTTCCGTTCAAAATATTTAAAAATTACGCCGGTATGCACATTGCCGCGGAGGCCCTCCGCACGATACGCGCGGTCGTTGTCCCAGCTGTTACCCGGTCATGTCACATCTGCAAAAAAAATCCGCTCATCCGTGAGTAGTGTCGCTACAATGTAGCGTAGCGGTTTTTTTTTCGACCATTAAAAAAATTATGGCGAGCCGAAGAAAAAAATTTGTATTTTTTACCGAAATTATGGCTCACCATAATTTTTTTAATGGTCGAAAAAAAACCGCTACGCTACATTGTACCGAAAAAAATTATGGTTAGCCGAAGAAAAAAATGTGTACTTTTCACCGAAATTATGGCTCACCATAATTTTTCTAATGGTCGAAAAAAAACCGCTACGCTACATTGTAGCGACACTACTCACAAATGAGCTGATTTTTTTTTCAGATGTGACATGACCGCGCACCAGCTGGGACAACGACCGCGCGTATCGTGCGGAGGGCCTCCGCGGCGATGTGCATAACGGCGCCATTTTTTAATATTTTGAACGGAAATTTATTAACGTTATTCTTAAAGCCCTTTCTGACGTTATGTAAAAAAATAAAAATATTCCGGCCCATACTTTCGAGTTAATTATTATTTTTTTTTTAATATGCCCATTTTGCGATCGGCCAAGGTGGCCAGACGCCTTTAAAGAATCTCGTACGTGTTAGCGAAAACCGGCAGAACATTTTGAAGCAACTCATCCACTTCTTTGATGTTCGCTATTTCGGTGTTCGCTATTTTGGACCTTCGCTCATTTGCCTATTTGAGATCTATACTTTCGAAGTTTGTATCCTCGATATATATGTCTTTTTGCTATAGATGGTATTACCAATATTAGATACTCACGTCTTTCCATTTCGGAGATATGGATGTTCTAGATTTTTTGAATCTGTATTTGTTTGACTCAAACTGCAGACAATCTGAATACACGTTCTCGAATAAATAATCCTTTGTAATTATAATTGTAATAGTTATTCAATTTCGTCATCGGCCGAAGGATAAAATTTTGAATAATTTACAGTTCGTTACTTTGAGTTTATAATTCTGTCATTTCGAAATCTTTGGCGTTCTATATTTGGCCTTTCAAAGTTTTGACCCCCATCCCAATGTGAAATGTGTTTTGAAAATAAAGCCGATCGAGAAAGACTCAAAGTTCTCTTCGAGCCTTTCTCGATCGTTTCGGCACTTTAATTCAACAATTTTTTTAATGAATTTTCTAAGGGAAAAAGTAAAAACTCATTTCCGTATTGGGGGAAACATTAATTTTTTTGTCATATTTTCCAATACTGTTTGCACCAAAATTTGGAACGCCCGCTCATTTTGAGCAACATCAACATGCATCCGGCGGGGCGAACGACTGCGTGTTCGGTCGCGTCGACGTTACCCGCGGCGTCCTTGCTGCGGCCGCTCCCCTCGTTCGTGCCGCTGTTCTTTCGATGGCCTGCCCTTCTCGCGCCCTTGGGCTCCCTCGGGTGCCTCTTGACGCAGCGGCTGCTGCTGGCGACCACTTTTCTTTTTGTTGCGGCGCCAAAATGTAACTGTACAAAACAAATTTTAAACAACTGTTCTTTGTAACTATACAAAATAAATAATAAAATGTACACCTAAAATACATTACTCACACAAATTAAGAGATTTTAAAAAATTCCGAATTTTTGGCTGATTTTCAACAAGGGATAACTCGGAGAAAAATGGTCGTACAGAAAATTAAAAAAAAGGAAATTATAGCTTCAAGTATCTAGTTTTCAGATCTGGACTGTAATTTTTTTTAGCGTGGGTGGTTTTCTTGTAACCATCCGAAAACCAACGAAATTTTTTTTCCAAATTTTTGCTCGTCTTTAAGATGGTCTGTCGACTTCAAATGATTTTTTTTATCATACGACTATACAAGTCTTTTAGGCAATTTAATCAGCTTTAATTTGACCTTTTAACGAGCTCTGTACGATGATTTGGCGCGGAGTAATCGTCGAGGATTTCAATACTTATTTAGCTCTTGATTCTCTGCGTTATTAAGACGGAATGACACCTCATCGCGGTCGGTATGGTAGAGCAATTGTAGATACCCAAAAATCTCTGAAACGGCTCTTCAGATCCCGTCGAAACTTTGCCAAACGACGTCAAATAGATAGACGAACAGCTGTCTGCCCCTCAAATTTTCTGAATTTGAGAAAAAAAACCGTAGATTGGCTTATGATAACCCGATTTACGTTTTTTTTTTCTCAAATTCAGAAAATTTGAGGTTCTTTGAGGAAATTTGAGGAAAATAAGTTCTTTTTCGCCTTTCGAACGCACCTACCTGAGCACCTACCTATTACTCACCAAAACTTTAAACACGTTTTTCTCGAAACGACATTTTCCAGTACCGTGGTCGTGATAACTCAAAAAGTACTGAACCGATCCTTATGAAATTTGGAACACATATTTTATATGTGTGTACCAACCGACCTAACTACAATCAACTTAAAATTTTGATTAGAACTATTTTTTTATTGCAAAAAAAGACCAAAAAAAACGCATTTTTTTCGTATTTTAGCCGCCATTTTGTTAATTTTGCACGTATATAAAATATTCTAGTTAGGTCGGTTTCTGAAGACATACTGAACATGAAACTATTTGATTTTTTTGTTTCAGACCATCCGTCGGGAAGATTTCACGACCACGGCAACGGTACCTGCTTTTCGCGGTGTTGGCTTTAAACATATTTTACGTGTACAAAAAATGAATAAAATACATTAAAAATTTTTTTTTTATGTACTTAAAGAGTGTATTTATTGAATAGTTTAAACCCCATATCGATATCTTTAATAGTATTCTCAGAAAAAATTCACGAAAATAGCGTTTTTTTCATGGTTTCAAAGTAGAATCCTGCCTTAAAATTGGCACAGTTATACTCCGTGCCGCAGAGGTTCGACATACTTCGGAAGAATTGCTGCAGTGTCGCCATTTTGTAATATTTTCGGATAAAAATTCATAGCCATATATTTAAATATATGCTCAATAAATACCGCAAGTATTGTTTGTTTATCACATTTTCTTCCGCCAAAAAACATACAAAAAAATACGCTTCCTGTAAGGCCGTTACAGTGGTCTTTCCCCTTTGAAGTCTTCATATAATTTCCAAGATTTTCCCGTGATCGTGATTAAAATGATGAAATATTCGGGAAAATTCGAAAAAAAATTCGGAGAAACTCGGATGTTTGCGTAAAAATAATCGTCCGCAAAACTCCGAATTCTTCATATTTGTTCCAATTCATAGAAAAAATCGGAAAAATTTTCCGGAAAAAATCGGAATTTTTCGGAAAAAAATGTGCACTAGGGGCGCGGGATCGTACCCCGCGCACAGTGCTTTTTTTTAAATTATTTTTACTATTAATTCTTATTTGATTAGTTATTTTTATTAGTTATCATTATTATTTTAATTAGTTATCTTTTAGCGCGAACGGGTGTGAGTAAAGCGCAAACAATTTTTTAGAAGATGAATAAGTTGTAATTTGGATTTATTATTGTATTTAAATTAACGTACAAACTAATAAAATAAGCGGTCAGAGTGCGCGATAAATTTGTCGACACTAAAAGATAACTAATTAAAATAATAATGATAACTAATAAAAATAACTAATCAAATAAGAATTAATAGTAATGATAATTTTTAAAAAAGCACTGAGCGCGGGGAACGATCCCGCGCCCCTAGTGCAAATATTTTCCGAAAAACTCCGTTTTTTTGCGAAAAATTTTTCAGACTTTTTCCGAATTTTTCTATGAATTGGAACAAATATGAAAAATTCGGAGTTTTGCGGACAATTATTTTTACGCAAACATCCGAGTTTCTCCGAATTTCTCCGAATAGTTCATTATTTTAATTACGATCACGGGAAAATCTCGGAAATTATATGAAGACTTTAAGGGGTTACACCACTGTAACGGCCTTACAAGAAGCGGATTTTTTGAAATTTTTTTTTTGGCGGAAGAAAATGTGATCAACAAATAATACTTGCGGTATTTATTGATCATATATTTAAGTATATTGCTAGAAATTTTTATCCGAAAATATTACAAAATGGCGACACTGTAGCAATTCTTCCGAAGCATGTTGAACCTCTGCGGCACGCAGTATAACTGTGCCAATTTTAATTTAAAAAAAGAATTTTGCCTTATTAAGTCTAAATGAACATTTTTAGTCAAATACTCGGCAATTATTCAAAAATCAATATCTCTAAAATCTCCTACGTAGTTCACTAGCTACACTCATCTAGATTTAATTTAAAAAAATTATTTTGTCCAGATTAAAATTGGCACAAGTTATACTACGTGCAGTAGAGCACCTTAAGTTCAACATGCCTCGGAAGAATTTTCTGCAGTGTCGCCATTTTGTAATATTTTCCCATAAAATTTTTTTACAATATACTTCAATATATGCTTAATAATTACCCCAAGTATTATTTGTCTGAATCGCTTCGTGGCAGGCCGTTACAGTGGTGTTACCCCTTAAGGAAAATAATGTTTGCAAAAATTTCGGAAATTCATTATTTCTCAGAATTATGAGGGATAAAAAAATGTAATAAGTTTTTTTACGAAAATCTTTTTTTTTCATCTACAACCTTTCTCCGGATATCTCCGCAGCCGTTCACTCAATAGGAAAAATAAAAAGTTCCGGAAAAAAAATTATATCAAGTTTTTTTACGAAAATTTCATTTTTTTCATCTTTAAATTTTCTCCGAATATTGTCGCAGCCGTTTACTCAGGTAATAGGAAAAAGGGAAATTTCCGGAAAAAAAATAATTATAAAAAGTTTTTTTAACGAAAATCTCATTTTCTTTTCATCTTTAACTTTTCTCCGAATATCTCCGCAGCAGTTCACTCAGGTCATAGGAAAAAGAGAAATTTCCGGGAGTAAAATGAGAAATCATGAATTTTCAGTAAAAAAAATGAGTTTTTGGGAAATAGACCAGTACTTGAATCTGTTTTAAATCACTTTTTCTCCGAAAATCTCAAATGTGACTAAAATATAAGAAATTATAAAAAATTTGGAGAAAAATTTGCACTGGGGGCCCCTGCGGACCGACGCCAGGAACGCTACCAACGGGACCGTCTCATCGCTTGTAGAATACGTGCACTTTCTGGTACTTACGATTCGCGGCCGGATGGATGATTGGTTTGTTTTTGGGGATAATGCTTTATCGCTTGATGAAAGTATGAGAATTAATATAATAATACGAATATCAATATATTTCCACTTACTTTTATGAATTATAATTTATTTGGCATGTGGACGGATGTAAGTAAAGCGTAAACAATTTTATATAAGATAAATAAGTTGTGATTTAGATTTATTATTATATTTAAATTAACGTATAAACTAAAAAAATAAGCGACACATTTTTTTGTATACATTAATAACGCAAAGAATCAAGAGTTAAATAAGCATTGAAATCATCTAAAAGTCTCGCGCGTGCCGATGGGTGACGTAAACGCGCGAGTCGTGCTCAGATTGCTATTTCCCTCGAAGCCTTCGTTTCGGCTTGGCCGCACATGAACGTGCTCAGCGTCCATTTATTGGTGTAGCTGCCGAAGGCGCGTTGGGACACTTCGACCATGCTCGGCTCTTTCCGAAGATGTCCGAGCATCACTCGCTCACGGACACGCGCTACCACGGTCTTACATACAGGCTTGCAACTGAATCAAATATTGGTGGTGGGGGTGGTCGTCTTACTGTCGGCTCGTTAATTTCCTTGACCGCCGCTCGCATCGCTTCAATCAAATCATAGCCGAAACAGCGGAAGACGCATGTGGCAACACAACCTCACTTAATCGGCTACTATAAAGTGTTACATAACCGTCATTAATAAAACCACGTGTTTTTTTATGACGGTGATATCGTGCGGATTTTTACATAATAATAAAAATTAATTGAATATAAATGCTGAAAATAATTTGACTAAACAAAACTGATTCCCCGCTTCTCCCCATACTCGGGAATAAAAAATTGATGGTGTCCACAAATATATTTTTCAAAAATTAATTAAAATTATGAAAATAATTTGATTTATTGATTAATAACATATTTACCCTTTAAAAAAATTCATCCTTCACCACTCGAATCCAGCGTTGATAAATAAGGAAAACAAAAAATGATATATACTTATCAGGGCTGCTTGAGTCGATGATGCTTTAGGATTAAGAAAACTGCAGTTCAATTAAAAAAAATATTCTTCAACAATAGAATCCTATACAGTGCAACATACGTAAAGCGTATATTTATTTTCGCTTTTCAGTATTTTTTTATTGGAAATGTGGCTTGTGGCTATAAGCCAAAGCTTATTGCCGACATTAAGCGTACCACCCCCACCACCTTCGTTGCAAGACCTGTATGTAAGACCGTGCGCGCTACTATGATTATGGATGGGCGCGTAAGAGACTAGAGAGGGGGTAACTTTTACGCGCGATCTGGCTGCACTAGAGCGAGGGGTAGAGACTTTTCCCCTACCGAGCTACCCATTCGTGTGCACGCTGACTGCGATATCGACTTGAGCGGTGCTCACGACTCGCACGGCTATAAGGGAATCTGCAACCTCAACAGAGGCGATGCACACAAAATCATATTCCCGAACTCGCCGCCGCGATTTAGCGCCGTTTCCGAGGCACGCCGAAAAGGGGAGCGTTGTACATCTCCCTACTAATCTCTGCGGGAATTATCGTTGGCGGATGGCGTCGGTTGCGTTTTTGTCGCTCAGTTCATTTCGGTTCGGTGATGAGCAGCGACGCACGTGGTGAAACCACCAACCACTAATAACTGGATTTCCGTGGACGCTTTTGGATCGTGATCGCCGTAAGCATGGAGGCTAGAGTGGGAGGAGGCCGATCTGTGCATTTCAAAGTGGCTAGAAAAATGTGGTCCGACCGGGATGGCGCCACTATCTCTAAATCTCGAGCAGGAAACAGTGCAGCCAGATCGCGCGTAAAAGTTACCCCTTCTCTAGTCTCTTACGCGGCCATCACACAATCATAGTAGCGCGTGTCCGTGAGCGAGCGACGCTCGGACGTCTTCGGAAAGAGTCGAGCACGGTCGAAGTTTTCCGACTGCGCCTTCGGCAGCTACACCAACACATGGACGCTGAGCACGTTCATGTGCGGCCAAGCCGAAACGAAGGCTTCGAGGGAAAAAGCAATCTGAGCACGACTCGCGCGTGACTTCACCCGACGGCACGCGGGAGGCTTTTAGATGATTTCAATGCTTATTTAGCTCTTGATTCCCTGCGGTATTAATGTATAAAAAAATGTATCGCGCACTCTGATCGCTTATTTTTTTAGTTTAAACGTTAATTTAAATATAATAATAAATCTAAATTACAACTTATTTACCTTATATAAAATTGTTTACGCTTTACTCACACCCGTCCTTATGTCAAATAAATTATAATTCATAAAAGTAAGCGGAAATATATTTATATTAATTCTCATACTTTCATCAAGCGATATCCTCCATCCTATCATCCATCCGGCCGCGAATCCTAAGTACCAGAAAGTGTACATATTCTACAAGCGATGAGATGGTCCCGTTGGTAGCGTTCCTGACTTCGGTCCGCAGGGGTCCCTAGTGCAAATTTTTCTCCAAATTTTTCACAATTTCTCATATTTTAGTCGTATTTGAGATTTTCGGAGAAAAAATTATTTAAAACATATTCAAGTTCTGGTCTATTTCCCAAAAACACATTTTTTTTACTGAAAATTCATGATTCCTCATTTTTTTCCCGGAAATTTCTCTTTTTCATATGCCCTATATGCCGTATTAGAGCCAAAGGTGAGCCCATTGGTAACCCTGAGATTTGTTGGTAAATTTTATTTTGAAATATAAAGAAAGTTGAGAACATGATGTATTCTATGGCTTTAATTATTTCGTTTAAAGGAAATGTTTTTGAAAATAGATTTGATCTTCTTTGAAGGCTTTGAATAACAAGTTGTAATGGGATGTTGGTATAGAGAGAAACAACATCAAACGAGATCAATTTGTAGTTGAGTGGAATTGGGATGTTAGAATGTGAATGTTTTAGGTGGAAACTATCTTTGACGTATGAATTAGTCGTATTGATTAATTTAGAAAGTTTAGATTGTATAAATTCAGCTAGTTTATGTGTTGGACTATTTATTGATGATACTATTGGACGAAGTGGATAATTATTTTTATGAATTTTTGGCAGACAATAAAGTCGAGATAGGTTGCAATTTTTAGCTTTTGAGTATTTGTATTTTGTTTCATCAATGAATTTTAGGGTTTTCCATCTGGAGAGAATATTGTTAATGCCTTTTTGTAGAGTGTTGATGGGATTTCTATTTGTTAATTTGTAAGTTGAGGAATCTGCGAGTAAATTATGAGTTTTTGTAATGTAATCTGATTTGCTAAGAATGACTGTTGAATTTCCTTTGTCAGCTCGTGTAACTAAAAGTTGAGGGTTGTTTTTTAAGAATGAGGACGTGTGTTTTATAATTTGATTAGTGTTGGAAAATGATGTTGGAATATTTATTTTGTTTAAGATTTTAGTGAATCTGGTTCTAATTTCGATTTGTCTAGGTTTGTCGAGTAAAAAATCTAATTTGGACTCAAGTTCGGAGATCGATTTGTGGATATGAGTTTTTATGTTTGAGAGTTTGAGGTAAGGAAAACAAAACTTTTCACCTAGAGACAAGAATGTGGAAATGTGTAGCGGAATATCAATGTTGGAGAGATTTATAAGCCATTCTTTCGTTTTATTTAATGTCATTGTCGAATTTATATTATTCAGAGGATCAGTGGAAAGATTATTATTTGTGTCCTGTTGTCTATTAGTAAGAGTTGAGTATAAGATGTTGTGATTTTGTGTTGTTTGATTTATGTTTTGATAATTTAGGTAATGTATATTGTTTTGGTTCAGATGTGTTTGTGATGATATTGTTCTTAAACATTCGTCATGATTGAAAATGTGAAGATGTATGTTCTTGGTTCATTGAAATCTAAGGTTTTGAAGTTTTTTTTTTGGTGTTTTTCATATGAGAGTTTTCATATGAGAGCTATGAGAATTAATATAATAATACGAATATAAATATATTTCCGCTTAATTTTATGAATTATAATTTATTTGGCGTAAGGACGGGTGTGAGTAAAGCGTAACCAATATTTTAGAAGATAAATAAGTTGTAATTTAGATTTATTATTATATTTAAATTAACGTATAAACTAAAAAATAAGCGATCAGAATGTGCGATAAATTTTTTTGTATACATTAATAACGCAGAGAATGAAGAGCTAAATAAGCATTGAAATCATCTAAAAGCCTCGCTCGTGCCGTCGGGTGACGTCACGCGCGAGTCGTGCTCAGATTGCTTTTTCCCTCGAAGCCTTCGTTTCGGCTTGGCCGCACATGAACGTGCTCAGCGTCCATGTGTTGGTGTAGCTGCCGAAGGCGCGGTCGGGAAACTTCGATGGCGCTCGGCTCTTTCCGAAGACGTCCGAGCGTCGCTCGCTCACGGACACGCGCTACTATGATTGTGTGATGGGCGCGCAAGAGACTAGAGAGGGGGTAACTTTTGCGCGCGATCTGGCTGCACTGCAGCTCACTTCTCATTATTTACTTGTTCCGTCTCTGTCACACCCACGGTCTTACATTCAGGTCTTGCAACGAAGGTGGTGGGGGTGGTACGCTTAATGTCGGCAATAAGCTTTGGCTTATAGCCACAAGAGCGGCGCTGCGAACTTGTCATAGCGGCTAGGACAAGTAAATAGACATGTAAATGTAGGAACATTTCCAACAAAAAAATACTGAAAAGCGAAAATAAATATACGCTTTACGTATGTTGCACTGTATAGGATTCTATTGTTGAAGAATATTTTTTTTAATTGAACTGCAGTTTTCTTAATCCTAAAGCATCATCGACTCAAGCAGCCCTGATAAGTATATATCATTTTTTGTTTTCCTTATTTATCAACGCTGGATTCGAGTGGTGAAGGATGCATTTTTTTAAAGGGTAAATATGTTATTAATCAATAAATCAAATTATTTTCATAATTTTAATTAATTTTTGAAAAATATATTTGTGGACCCCATCAATTTTTTATTCCCGAGTATGGGGAGAAGTGGGGAATCAGTTTTGTTTAGTCAAATTATTTTCAGCATTTATATTCAATTAATTTTTATTATTATGTAAAAATCCGCACGATATCACCGTCATAAAAAAACACGTGGTTTTATTAATGACCGTTATGTAACACTTTATAGTAGCCGATTAAGTGAGGTTGTGTTGCCACATGCGTCTTCCGCTGTTTCGGCTATGATTTGATTGAAGCGATGCGAGCGGCGGTCAAGGAAATTAACGAGCCGACAGTAAGACGACCACCCCCACCACCAATATTTGATTCAGTTGCAAGACCTGTATGTAAGACCGTGGTCACACCCAGCTCGTGTCTCGAGATTTTAGAGATAGTGGCGCCATCCCGGTAGGACCACATTTTTGTAGCCACTTTTTTCAAGTCTCTCCATAAGAGATCGGACTCCTCCCACTGTAGCCTCCCTGGCCGTAAGCGTTCGTACTCCTTAGTTCTAGTCTTCTTGTCGACATGCATGTGTGGCCGTACTGCGGATTGGAATGTACATTAAATGAATGGGTGTACTTCCGAAAAGCGAAAACCGAACTTCGACCTGAAAATTGGCATACACCGTCCTTTCAATATTACAAGATATCCCCTCAAGGGATTTTTGGCGACTCGCCATAGTTTTCGAGATATCGATTTTTGAAAGTAATTTTTTTCATCGCGCGCTTACCATATCTATAGCTGACGGGCTCAGCTACGGCTATACTTATACATCTTATCGCGCCTTCCGCTTTGTCCGGACCCAGATAGACAGTCGTGATCATCACGCCGTGCATACAATTGATGAACCAAATTTTACAGCATATTGACTACATGTCATGATGCAAAGCCGTGAACTCATTTAGTATAGTAAATGTACAAAGCATTTTGATCTCAATATGTCGTTTACAAATGCATCGTATGTTTGGAGCACGTTGAACTCATATCGCTGTGCTCAAGTGTCCACAATTAATATCTGCAAATTTTACGTCATATGGAAGTCATCCAATGACTTGTGTTGATGAATTCACTGGGTTAGCACTGGTAGTAGACATGCCATGCAAGCAATATGGCGGCGATATGCATGTTTGTCAGCGATACATTCTGTTTTAAGATCGTTGTAACAGTAAAGGATCGGGCGGATCTCGGGATATTAGAGAACAAGACGAACTTGATGTGAGTGCGTGCTCGACGCGAATGCCATGGACCCGCAACGCCACCGTGCACTCTCCCACCTCCCTGACGGTGGCGCTACCTATTGTGCCCGGTCCCACAACGTCTTCCTTTTATTAATGAACAGGATAGTTTTCATACAGTTGTTTTTTTTCTTTTTTTTACAATGTTTTTATACAGATTTTCGCTTGCAGAACCTTTCGAGCTTAATTTTACATCTTACGCCACTTATAAAAATAGTTACCGGTTCTCTTATTACCTAGGGATAGCTACGAGATTGTCACATAATCTTTCCACCATGACGGTCGCATCGTTTCTCTGCGGGGCCTACTGTCGTGTGCCGTTTGGCTCACCCTGCTTTTTGCCGTTAAAGCTTCAGTTTCGGTTATAACTGAGTTATCGCCTTGAGGCAACATTTCTGGGGCGAATTCATCATTCCGTTTCGCGTCTGAGATCGTTTGTTCTTGGGGTGATAATTCGCTCTTTGGTCTGATACAATTTGGTTCTGCGCCTTCTACCCTGCTTTTCTCCTGTTCGAGGGGTAAACCCGAGTTCGGATCGTCGGTCGTTGCAGGACCATCATCTACATTTGGCCCCCTTTTTTTGTATGGCGCCGGAACGAGGTGAAACCGGTTTCGCCGGATTCTTCCGTTACTCGTGAGTATCCAATAGGATCTGGGTTCAGCCGAACGACCTTCAATTGTTCCATACGCCCTGAGATCGATGATCCAAACTGGATCTCCTGCTTTTAGTGGAGATAATTCAACCGCGCGGTGTCTAGCATTGAAGTTATCCGCTTGACGCATTTTTTTTTCATTCAGCTTCCCTGTGGCGACGTGAGTTGGTAGTAGCTTACTTGGCAAAATTGGGATGCTTGTCTTAATTCGTCTAGAAAAAAATAGTTCTGCGGGGCTGAAACCATGCTCTAGGGGCGTGCTTCTATAGGCTAGTAAGGCTAAATAAATGTCCTCATCTTTGGATTTCTTTAACAAGTTTTTTGCCGTTTTTACTGCCGCTTCTACGCCTCCATTGCTTTGCGGAAAGTGAGGAGAGCTAGTCACCGAATGAAATCCGTATTGATCCGCAAATGATTTAAAGTCGGACGTGAATTGGGGCCCGTTGTCCGAGCGAACGATATCCGGCAAACCATATCTCGAAAACGCTTCTTTACAAACCTCAATGATCGCTTTCGAATTTAAAGACGACAGGCGGGAAAACTCGAAGAACCGAGAGTAATAATCTGTGATGATGATGTACTAATGGTCTAACTTGAACAGATCTACACCGATTTTCTGCCATGGCCTGGATGGAAATTGCTCGTGTATAAAAGGCTGGTTAGGATTTGCTCGATTTTCTATACAGTTTGGGCAGTTGAGTATTAGGTTTTTTAGTTGCGTCGACAGACCCAGCCACCAAATGACTTGCTTAGCCCTATCTCTACATCTCGTGATGCCGAGATGGCCCTCGTGCAAACGCAGTAGCAGTTCTTTTTGGAGGCTCCCCGGTACCACCAAACGACTGTTATAAAGCAAAATATTGTCACCAATCGAGAAGTGGTGCTTAAGAGAAACGTATTCTGTCAATGCCTTGGGTATCTGATTCTTTGTCGGCCATTTAGTCAAACAATATTTTTTAAGGATCTGGCAAATTGGATCTTTCTCTTGTTCAACCCGAACTTTGGTTACCATGTCGTTTGAGGCCGGAAGGCTTTTCACTGTGGCAATTACAAAATCGGATGTCTCTTGTTCAAGTAAATTGGCGCTCGCGTGGCTTTTCTCCGGGTTTCGCGATAGCGCATCCGCCAGTACCAAAGATTTTCCCGGGCTATATTGTACCGTGTAACTGTAACGCATGAGGCGTAGGCGAAAACGTTGAAGATGCGGCGTCAAATCGTCCAGTGGCGTTGTTTGCAGTATTTAAATAAGCGGCTTATGATCCGTTTCGAGAATTATAGTTATCCCCACAATGTAGTCTGCGAATCTCTCAGCTGCATACGTTAGGGCTAAGGCCTCTTTCTCGATTTGAGAATATCGTTGTTCTGTAGGCGTGAGAGTGTACGAACCGTAGGCGACGATCTGCCGCTCCTCGCTACTGCCCTGCAGAAGAACAAACCCAATGCCATAGTTCGAAGCATCTGCTTGAATCCATATGGGTTTTGAATAATCGTACAGGGCTAGTACAGGCGCTGTCTTCAAGAGTTCTTTTATTCGCCCGAACGCGTAAATTTGCGGCGCCTCCCAAACGAACACGGAGTCTCTCTTTAAAAGAGAGTTTAGAGGTTCGAGAATGGTAGATCGATTCGGAAGGAACTTCGCCGCAAAATTGACCATTCCGAGGAATTGCATTAGAGACTTTTTGTTTGTAGGCTCCGGGAAATTTTGGATGGCGGATACTCTCTCTGGCAAGATTTTTATGCCCTGAGCTGACACTAAGTGCCCGAGGAACTGGACCTCTTGTACACCTATCTTACATTTCGACTGATTTAAAGTTATTCCCTCTCTGCTAATACGCCTCAAAACCTCCCTAAGGATCGCATCGTGTTGCTCCATAGATTCGCCGTGGATCAGTATATCATCCATATGAATTATTACATTCGTCATGTCGTCGAAAATTCTCGAGAAAACCTCCGCGAACAAGTCCGGTGCGCAATTGATCCCGAAAGGTACCCTTTTAAACACGTATCTGCCGAAAAGAGTTATGAAGCTTGTCAGTTGTTGGCTCTCTTTATCTAGCTTGAGCTGATAGAATCCCGATTTGGCGTCGAGTTTGCTGAAGAATTTAGCGTTTTTCATGCGTGCCAATGAAATATCTACGTTCAAAATTGGAAAGACTGGTCTTAGAATGTTCTTGTTGATTTGAGTATAGTCTCCACAGACTCGAACCGTTTCACCTTTTGGAATGCATACGATGAGGCTACACCACTTTGTCGGCTCTCTTACGCGCTCTATTACCTCGTCTTTTTCCATTTGGCATAGTTCGTTTTTCAGTTTGGGAAGCAACGGTATGGGAACTGATCGAGGGACTGTCTGACAAAAGGGAGTAACCTTGGGTTTTAGGTGAATCTTAAATTCCTGTTTGAAATTCCCAAGACCTTTAAAGATTTCCGGAAATTCCCGCTCAATATGCACTGTCGATTTGCTCAAAGCTTGGACTGGGCCCATTACTCGCACCAGATTGAAAGTTTTAATTGCGTCTTTGCCGAAGAGGTTTTTTCGAAGATTTTTTATCACGCAGCACCGTACCGGTTTTGTGAGGCTATTGATTTTTATCCTTAAGGGCAATACTCCGGCTACGTCTAAAAGTTTCCCGTCGAGCCCCTGTACATTCATTTTTTTCGGTACTATCTTACCCAGTTCACTTGCTGGGACGTCAGAGTGTCTGATGCAAGTCACGTCCGCTCCCGTGTCGATGTGGAACGTCCGGCTTTGCTGGAAATCTTCTATGAACGCATCCACATCGAAATCGTCGGCCCTTCCGCTTTGTGTGATGTTTCCCAGGAAGTAGACCCTGGCGTCTTCTTCTTGGTCTGCGGCTTCGCTTGTTAAAACTCGCGAGTAGTTAACCGACTTCGATCTGCAGACTCTATCCCAGTGGCCTGTCTTTTCGCATTTGCGACATTTGGAGGTTAGCGCAGGGCACTTGTTGTTTCTGTGGAACTTGAGACCGCATCTCGGGCAGTCTGTTGTTCGTGCTTTCGCCGCAAGCCCTTGGCCTCCTACGGCGCCAGTTGTCACTTTATCGATTTCGATGACTTCCGGATTTATCGCCTGAGATTTGACTTCCCGACGTTGATCTTCGGATTGGCGTGCTATAGTCACCGCTGACTCCAGCGTTAAGTCGTGCTTAAGTTGTAGGCGCTCTTTCGTTCGAGAATCTGCTAGCCCCATGACGATCCGATCTCTGATTAACTCATCTTTGAGTTGACCGTAGTTGCACTTTGCCGCCATTACGTGCAACGCTGTTACGTACTGGTCGACCGTTTCTCCGACAAGCTGTGATCGAGCGTTGAAGCGAGACCGCTCGAAGACTATATTTTTCTTTGGCTCGAAGTACTCCGTGAATGCTGTCACATCTTCGAAGCTTTTCCCGTCGAGGACTGGCATTACTTGGGTGAAAATCTCTTCGCCTTTTTCCCCCATCGCATACAGCAAGAGGTCGATTTTTTCCACCGCTGTTTTTGCCGAAAGGTCCGCCACGTTCAGATATCTCATAAACCGTTTCTTCCAGATGGGCCACGTTTCTGGCTTTTGGAAGTCGAAATTGCTTAAAGGTTGCAGGATATTAGCCGCTGCAGCGTTAAGCTGGACGATGGGTGCTGTGCGAGCCCCGTCCGCCATCTTGCTCGGTGTATTTCGACCGTATTTGCTCGGTATATTGCAACCCGCGTTTTTCCCGTCGCGTAGCTGCTGTTGACGAGGATGTGGTTCTCCGTTGATCCCCCTGCGTGCTGTTCTAAACACTCGCTTCTGACACCATGTTTTAAGATCGTTGTAACAGTAAAGGATCGGGCGGATCTCGGGACATTAGAGAACAAGACGAACTTGATGTGAGTGCGTGCTCGACGCGAATGCCATGGACCCGCAACGCCACCGTGCACTCTCCCACCTCCCTGACGGTGGCGCTACCTATTGTGCCCGGTCCCACAACACATTCGATGGGGTCAACGTGACGGCAATATGCGTGTTTCTCAGTGATACATCCTATGACGGCGACATGCATGTTTCTAAGTGATATATTCGTTGAGCGCAATATGTCGGCGATATGTATATTTTGTCAGTGATACACCCCACGAGCACAATATGATGGCGATATGCATGTTTCTCAGTAATACATTCCATGACGGCAATATGCATGTTTTCAGTAATACATTCGATGAGCGCAATATGACGGCGATGTGCATATTCCTCAGTGATACACCCCATGAGCGCAATCCCGTGCGGAAATTGAGTTGGGGCTGTGATCGGGCCCCAATAATATTCCCCTAACTTTATTCGGGCCCTAATCTGGAAGCCACATGAGGGCCGTTAGCGGCCGGTCACACATTGTCAACAAGGGCCCTTAAAGGCGCAACGACCGGGGCCTTATAAGTTGCCTCAATGGCGCCTTGTCAAAACCATTTTAGCGCCCTGAAAATGCCTCAACGGCGCCTCATCATAACCATTTCAGCGCCATAAAATATCCGTATCAGTGGATATACGTGTATGTTAAATGCGTCAGGGTATATCTGTATTTGTTTTTATGTAATTGTTCATGTGCATAGGTGTGGGCGTAAGTACATGTGTATGTATGTGTGCGCGCGTAGAAATGTGATTGCGTATTTGCATGTGAGCCTTTATGACAAACTGCCATGACAAAATTAATACAAAAAATAATCCATTCTAAGGAATGGATGTGTAGTAGAAATAAAAAAAAATATGGGTCTACTGAATCACTAGAATCTATTTCCATTGAGGGAAAACTCTGAAATACAAAGACCAATTTATTTACTTATCCTACACAGTCAGATAAAGTTTATGAATTGGAAATATTAGCGAAGTCTTCAGAAGAAATAATTTTCCCTATGATGAGTATTGAGCGTAAATTAGTTGCTATAAAAATGTCGAGAAAACCGGTTGGGACTATGCACACTTATGTGCTAGCATTACTCCATGTATGAGTGAAACCATGTTTGTATCTATGTAAAAGGTTTCTTTAATTTGATAAATAAATACTGTCTGATGTTTGTCTGCATATTTGTGTTCATCGTTGATTTTTTATTTGCTAATGCCCTTACGCTTTTTCCCAATTTGTGTTCGATAATATTATTCGATCGATGTATATAATCGATTTGAATAATTGAAATACCATCAACCATGTAGCCTAAGCTATTTATACTGATTTATCGCTATAATAGTCAGATCTGGGCCTATTGTGGAGATCTCTACTTGTTTATCCCTATACTGGCCAAGTCTAGGCCTATTGTGGAAATCCCTACAGGTTTATCCCTATAATGGCCAAGTCGGGTCCTTTTGTGGAAATCCCTACAGGTTTATCCCCATAATGGCCAAGTCGGGGCCTATTGTGGACATCCCTACAAATTTATCTCGATAATGGCCAAGTCTGGCCCATTGTGGACATCCCTACTAGGGAAAGCACTAGGAAAGCCCTGAAAGGCCCTTATTTTTATTAGGGATGCCCTATCAGTTTTCCGCACGGGATATGACGGCGATATGCGTGTTTCTCACAAGGGGACAGTACGGCAGTCGGATTTTTGTAATTTTTCGTACTCATGGTACGTGAAGTTCAGAGCTCGAATATTAATATCCCAAAGCAGTTCGACGCCATATTCAGAAATTTTCGAGAAAATTGACTTTGAAGTTTTCGAGCGCACTCTTATCCCACAAAGATGCAACGATATTCGAGCCGGGCTCGTGGCGTACCCGGTAGCGCTCGAGTCTAGTAATCGCGGGGTCGCTGGTTCGAGTCTCACTTCTAAATTTTTTTTTTCTTCATTTTTTTTTAATTCGCCTATTAACAACAAAAATTTATCGGGATATTTAAATGACGGAGGTATGCGAATTAAAAAAAAATGAAAAAAAAAAAAAAAATTTCGAAGTGAGACTCGAACCAGCGACCCCGCGATTACTAGACTCGAGCGCTACCGGGTACGCCACGAGCCCGGTTCGAATATCGTTGCATCTTTGTGGGATAAGAGTGCGCTCGAAAACTTCAAAGTCAATTTTCTCGAAAATTTCTGAATATGGCGTCGAACTGCTTTGGGATATTAATATTCGAGCTCTGAACTTCACGTACCATGAGTACGAAAAATTACAAAAATCCGACTGCCGTACTGTCCCCTTGTCAGTGATACATCCGATGACGGCGATATGCATATTTCTAAGTGATACATTCGATGAGCGCAATATGATGGCGATATGTACATTTGTTAGTGATACATCCCATGAGCGCAATATGAAGGCGATATGCATTCAAATCCAGAATGATACAAATAGGCAGACACAAAGAAAGTTTGCACAAGTGTTAGAATGGCTAGGTAAGTAGCGCGCTCAGCTCTCGAATTAGAAGACGTGATTCAAACCGTAAGTAGGTACAAAATTTAACTAGGCAGGATACGTTTTAATCCATTTATCATATAGGCAAGTACATAAATGAAGCATACGCAGATATAAAAATCCTACCAGATTTTTTAATCATCATTTTTGGATTTTTTAATTTTTCACGCTATGACACTCATATGAGCTCCATATGAGCACAGCATAGTTACGTCACGCCATGTCGCTAATATGAGCTCCCTATGAGTACAGCATAGTTACGTCACGCCATGCCGCCAATATGAGCTCCGTATGAGCACTACAGTTTCTTCACGCCGTGACACCCATATGAGCGCCATATGCACTCACTTATTGTTAGATATTCGTGAGCCGAATTTGCTAGTCTGATGAATTCACTGCATGCATATTCGCGTGAGAACAACTTTGCTTCATTTGGCTGTATTAGTGTGAATCATCATGTGATGCAAATATGACTTCAACGGAAGCACTCATAAGGGATACACAGCTGTGAGACTTTCTATGCCGCAGTGATGATGTACATATGATGCCAATATGAGGTACATCCGTCTATCTGGGAGGTTGCAAGACTGGTCTTGCAACCTCCCAGATCTCCCAGATCCCAGATCTTCTCTTGGAGATAAATTGATGTTGAAGTTTTTGGTTAAGAAACTATCTCTACGTGTATAGTTGAAAATTTTGGTATAGTTGAAAAACTACGTGTATAGTTGAAAAACTGTGGCCTGCTGTATCTAGTCTTCATGGTGGGGCAGGTCGCTTATTTAAGAAATTTTTATGTACGTAATGACCACTAGAGTCGCTGCGGTAGGGTTACCCGCATTGACGAGGGACGGTGCTTGCGGGGGAGGGATCTCTCTGTCTCACTCTTACTTCCTCATAGCCACAACTCGTCGCGATCCCTTCCCTGCATTCGACGACAGACGCTCAACCACCACCTTAAGTATGAACAAATCTATACGGTCTATACTTTTTTTCCCTTTTTTTTTCTTTATAATCAATACATTTTTTCTCGGTAGATTGCATTCCTTGTTTGTTTGTATAACTTTTATTTTTATTTTTGCTTTCGTTATAACTGAATTGAAAATAGAAATAAACGCATTGTGTATGCTTAGACGGCACCGTTTTTATTGTTTCGTGAGTTTACCGAGTTTGTGACATTTCCGACATTCATGACAAAAACGGTGACATTTTCGACCACTCAAAAACGGTGACATTTCCCACCACTCAAAAATGCCGGACGTTGCAGGCCTGTATGTAATATTATCAGCCTAGGATCTAAGGGTGGGCAAACCGAGGTACCTGCCCCGAGCAGCAATTTAAGGGGACGAAACATTCTTGTATTTGAAAAAACTTGTTTCACTAACGCGCCTAGTATCCAGGGCGCTTTAGTGAGTTTCAATGGCCTCGTGATTCTAGCCATCGAAAATAAAAGTGTCTATGAGACGAACTTTGATGAGGTATTTCTTTAGGCGTTTTTTGAAAAACTACTCATGTTATAGCTCAACAAGTTATTGATCAATCTGGCTGGAATGTTGGCAGGTTCCTCACTATAAGACTATTGGAAGGATATACCTCAAGTTTTAAGGTTATCGCGACATAAATTAGTTATTTTTGGGGTAAAAATTGCCGAAAAAATTGTCAAAAATATGAAAATTTGATTACAAAGCCTTGTATACTTTTTTATATTTTTATAGGTATACCGTTCCAATAATGTTATAGTGAGAAACTTCCCGAAATTTCAGCCAGATTGATCAATAACTTTTTGAGCTATGACATAAGGAGATTTTCAAAAGACGCCTAAAGCAATACCTTGTAACGGCGCCATTTTGTTTTGTTTAAAAAATAAAAAATTAACACTTGAAAGTTGTAATAAGCAAATGTCAACATTTTTAAATGATGCGATTATTTTATCACCTTTAACAAAATTCATTAAAAAGAACTAATTTTCAGGCGTTTAAAGAGATTCCCCCCTTAATCTCAAATGCTGGAGGGGAGGGGCGCCAAAATCAAGTTTTTTTCCCGGCTCGGAAAAATTGTACATGCGGGGCTGAAGACCGTGTGTGTGATATATGGCCTCAAGGGCTTAGGCTACTTTGAGCATTTGAAAAAATCGTTTGTCGCTTAAGGCAACTCAAATTGAAGAGGAAGGCCCAACGTATGGTGCAGGAATTGCAGATTGAAAATAAACTTATAATTACAACGATATAACTACTAATAAAACTTGAAACGCGTTGCTCTCGAGACTGTGTTTTACAAAATGGTGTACACGATTTCCAGACATCTCATGAACCGATTGACTTGATACTTGGTAAACTTATTCAGTATAATAGTATAGTCATGACCGCCGTTTTTCTTCTTAACTTTTCTTTCCACACTACTACAATCGAGTTTTATTTGCGTAACTTGCATTACAAGTTTTATTTACAAAATAGCTGTTTTCCATTAGTTATTTTAAATAATTATGTTATTTTACCTCGAAAAATAGAAAAATTTAACAATTTTTTAAAATTGAAACACGTTAACGAAAAAGCTCCGTCAAGTCTTAGCGATATTATGTATTTTAAGAAAAAAAAACTCATTCTTTTCACTGTAAAAAAAGTAATTAAATTTACTATACTTTTATAATTGAAAATTTCTAAACTCGGAATATGAAACGCAAATTCGCACTTCAGTAATGGAAACTTCAGTAATGTAAATGAATTTTTATAGATTCGTATGCATTTTAATATATGGGACATTGCATATTAGTATGCTGCGTATGAGTTTTTCACCGCGCATCATAATAATACAAATATTTGTTTGATTAATGCAATAAACGTATATGATTTCATTATTTACACAAAAAGTGTTAAAATCGCAATATGACTATTATTTTTAACTTCATTCTGTTGAAAAGTTCAATACCTTGTACATTGAACATTACAAAACGCTATTTAAAGAAATGTGAAATTTAGAATACTTTTACAATACTATGGCAAATGAAATTTCAAAACTTACAAGGAACATCCCTCAGGTGTCCGCCTCCGATTTTGTTGAAACTCATATATGTGATAGAACATCGAAAACTTTGAGACACGTATTTTTTTTATCAGCGGAAAAACGGATTTAAGGGGGGAAACCGCCCCTCAAAAAAAGGCGTGTCGAGGGGTGATTTTGCAGTTTCACCCAGAAGCAATCTACCGATCTGAATGAAACAAAAACGAAAATTCTTCTAATGAAAAGCGATGAAAAATCCACTATGAAAATGTTGAGAAAAAATTAAATTAGGGGGTAAACCACCCCTCAATTTGCCTTTTTTTCACCCCACACTTAAGAGGGTTGTATGCAAATTAATAAAACAGGTATCATTTTGAAGGGCAATTAAAATTAAAGTTGACGGGTTTTTGCGTTTTGGCGGCATAGCAAATTTAAGGGGGTAAACCACCCCTAACATAAATTTATTTATCATGGTCGTTTTTTCTGTGTTTAAAGTATATCCGCTGATTTTAAATATTTCTATAAGCCACAATTCAATGTTTTATCATATTTTAAAATTGTTACATTCGTCTTAAAGGGTAACTACCCCTCTGACGAGAAACATCATTGAAGTATCCGCTTTCAATTTCGTTGAAACTCATATGTGTGGTAAAGCATGGTAAACTATTAAACATGTTTTTTTTTCTATCGGCAGAAAAACGGTGTTAGGGGATGAAACCACCCCTCAAAGTTTCTCCCACAAGCAGTCCACCGATCTGAATGAAACGAAATCGAAAATTCCTCTAAAATTAAGCGATGAAAAATCCACTACAAGAGTGTTGATTAGAAATATAATTAAGGGATAAACCATCCCTCCATTTGCCGTTTTTCACCCCACGTTTAAGAGGGTTGTATCAAAATTAATAAAACAGGTATCACTTTGAAGGGGAATCAAAATTCAAGTTGACGCGTTTTTGCGTTTTAGCAGGACACCAAATTTAAGGCGGTAAACCACCCCTAACATAAATTTGTTCGTTTCCATTCATTTAAAAAACCAGAAGATTTTGAAAATCCTGTTACCTTTGGTTTTGGTGAATCGAACACACATTGTGGAATACCCGGTTGCAATAATTTGGCCATTATCAGATGTGCATGGTGCAAAAAGTCGTTGTGTTTAAAGCATTTTTTTGACGATTATCATTATTGCAGGAATTATGAGCCATGATTGTTGATGGTTGATAGTTGATAGACTAGAAAAAAAAGTATATATCACAAGAAAATGATTTGACGGCATATGACTGCGATACTTTTCACAAGTACTATTAATTAAATCAGCTGATATGATTCCCAAATGAAATATGTCAAAATAAATTAAAAACATGTTCGTTAACCTACTGTAAAACCCTCAGTTTCATTAATATGTTTAATTAAATAAACGATAAAATAATAAAAATATACATTCCTCCACAAAACTACGTCGCTGGCTAAATTATCGCTTGATCCAGGCGCATCATCGTTCCGAAATATAAGAAGTGAGCCTTATAACTTATTCTGGAAATTATTATAATTAATGATATAGTAAAAGTGTATGTTTATTCCTATGGAGATGCTTAATGGACGTGCATATTAAAATCGGAAGCGTTTCGACACGAAAATATGAGTCTTATGAGTAAGGGGTAGCCCCACGTCCCCACTCTTGAAGTACCGCTCCTAAAGCTCAAGACGAATATGCCTGCACACACAAAAATAAAATTGATATTACCGATGAAATGAAAACAGTTTTAACGAAATTCGTGAAACCTTTCGCGAAACTTCAAACGAAAAGCAATTAGAGGGGGTAGTTTACACTTAAAATGTAGAAATTTAAAAACGTAATAATTTAAAAACGCGGGAGAATATTTTGAATCCGCGGAGACATGTTAAACACAGAAAACACGACGGTGATGGACAAATTTATGTTAGGGGTGGTTTACCCCCTTAAATTTGCTGTCCCGCTGAAACGCAAAAACGCGTCAACTTGAATTTTGATTCCCCTTCAAAATGATACCTGTTTTATTAATTTTCATATAACCCTCTTAAGCGTGGGGTGAAAAACGGCAAATGGAGGGATGGTTTACCCCTTAATTATATTTCTAATCAACACTCTTGTAGTGGATTTTTCATCGCTTAATTTTAGAGGAATTTTCGATTTTGTTTCATTCAGATCGGTGGACTGCTTGTGGGAGAAACTTTGAGGGGTGGTTTCATCCCCTAACACCGTTTTTCTGCCGATACAAAAAAAAACATGTTTAATAGTGTGCAATGCTTTACCACATATATGAGTTTCAACGAAATCGAAAGCGGATACTTCAATGATGTTTCTCGTCAGAGGGGTAGTTACCCCTTAAGACGAATGTAACAATTTTAAAATATGATAAAACATTGAATTGTAGCTTATAGAAATATTTAAAATCAGCGGATATACTTTAAACACAGAAAAAACGACCATAATAAATAAATTTATGTTAGGGATGGTTTACCCCCTTAAATTTGCTATGCCGCCAAAACGCAAAAACCCGTCAACTTTAATTTTAATTGCCCTTCAAAATGATACCTGTTTTATTAATTTGCATACAATTTGCATACAACACCCCACACTCTTAAGTGTGGGGTGAAAAAAAGGCAAATTGAGGGGTGGTTTACCCCTAATTTAATTTTTTCTCAACATTTTCATAGTGGATTTTTCATCGCTTTTCATTAGAAGAATTTTCGTTTTTGTTTCATTCAGATCGGTGGATTGCTTCTGGGTGAAACTGCAAAATCACCCCTCGACAAGCCTTTCTTTGAGGGGCGGTTTCCCCCCTTAAATCCGTTTTTCCGCCGATAAAAAAAAATACGTGTCTCAAAGTTTTTATTGCTCTATCACATATATGAGTTTCAACAAAATCGGAGGCGGACACCTGAGGGATGTTCCTTGTTAGTATATGAATGAATATTTAGGAAAAAACAAATAAGTAATTGGTGAATTAACCGATCAAGCAGCCGAGTCTAATTAAATCGAAACAAACTAAAATCTATGCGCATTAATTTTGATATATCCACAACTGATACTTTTGAATAGGTATATGATTTTTCCAGGACTTTGGTATTACAGCATTACTACACATTACTCAGACATTCGAAACGTAATGTATTAATTTTTAAATAACGATTATTAGTTTTCACAGACTAAATCAATAAAAATAATTCCGGAATTTGTATATTAAAATTCATACAGAGTTTATTAAAGACGCAGAAAGTAAATAATAACAATTACACTAACCTAACACCGTAAAATTAATAAACTTTTGTATGCCAAATTTACTTTTTTCTATTTGAAAATACAATCTGTGCATATTAATTTTAATACGAATAATGGATACCTTGCGATACGTATACGATTTTTCCAGTACTTAAATGTTGCGAAATTACTGAACGATTATTAGACATTCGAAAAGCAGTGCATTGATTTTCAAACGACAATATTAAAATTCATAAACGGTATCTGTAAAAAGACTTCCTGCACTTTTATATTCATTTTAATACAGATTTTTTGACAGTGTTTGTTTCAGATCAACCACGTGGCCAAATTCAAGTACTCCGCTGAGCCCTAAAGCGGACCTTTGACTTTCGTGACGGACCTTTCAGGTCAAAGGTCTGTCACGAAGGTTTTCACATCTTTTTTAATTATTAGTATTTTTCAATGAAATTCATTACACAACTTTGCAACTAAATGCATGCAAATAAATGTCCAATCGATTTTTCAATCATCTTACTTATCCCTTCAAAATTAGTTTTTTAACCCTTATTTTCGAGTCGGTCCCGGAACTTACTCAATTTTTAAAAGTCCCATATCTCTCTGATGCCAATAACGTTTAATAACTTGCGCATGATGAAGGTGATACCATATTAGTAAATATAGTGAAGAAACGATTGAAATACAGTAATCGTGCCGGAGGTATTGCCGATAGGTCAATTTATTCGAAAGGGGCCGAACGCAAATTACGTAACGCAATTGGGCGGCGGGGGGGGGGGGGGGGGGGGGGTCGGTCAGGCGTTACGGTCTACGTACGTAGGAGGGGTCGCGGTTTGCGTTACGTCACGATTTTAAAACTGCCAGGAATAGCAAAATTTCTGCATGTTCAAGTTTTTAATTTAAACCTCGCGTGCAATTTTATCGTGGACAGCTCACAGCTTTCTATACGCAATGACAGCTAAGGGGGAAAGTCACTGTGCACGAACTTGCACAGTAGCTTTCCCACATCCCCCAAGAAAATTTAAAGGAATTTTTTGTTTTTTAATGATTGAAAGTTCATGTATTGAAAAATATGTTGGCAACATTTTTATTCACGAGTCCGAAAATTGACGGAGTTATAGTCACTTTAGTGAGAACAGGTGCACTACCGGTTAGTGCCCTCAGTCCCTACAGGTGTGGCATCGTTTACAATAAATAAAGTACAGGCTCTTATTATTTTGTGAACGATCATGAAGATGAAGAACCGTCATATCGCCCGCGACTAAATACTTCTATGTAAGTATCAATATTCTAGAAAAAACATAACTTTATATCAAGAAACACGGAACGAAAACTTTGAACGTGTTTTTCTCGAAACTAGTTTTTTCGACCTTGTCCGAGCGAATACTTAAAAAATTATCAACCGATTTTTAATTTTTTTAAAAACATTTTTGTAATCGCAGTGACTAAGGTTGTACGTATCCGCGTTTTCATCATTCGATAATTACTATTTTTAAAGACTGCTTGAATACAGAAAAAGGGCCCTGAAAACAGAAAAAAATGTCCGAACTGTCAGCATTTTGTAAAAAAAAACCAAAATAAATAACGGCTAAGCATAACGATAGCTACATTTGTATAGATATCGATAAATTGGTGACTTTCAATTTACAGATAACCTTTCATAAAGATATCGATGGGACAATGAAGATACATTTTTTTTGAATTGGCATAAAACTAATTGAATATATACTTCATAAAATTAGTATAAAGCCGATCCTTTCATAATTAGTTATGCTAATGAAAACAATCGCAAGTATTGACGACAAAGCACTCGTTACGAAACGGAATAGGGGGGAGGGGTTTCTGGCCAAGCGTTACGGTCCCGTTACGTGATGGGAGGGGGTCAAAAATAGGAAAATTTTGCGTTACGTAATTTATGTACGCCCCCAAAATAAAAATGATTTCTTGATCAACCCCGCGAAACCGATCAGAATGATATTTTATTCTTATTAACCTTGTAATATGTACGCTATTGCTCCACCTTCGTACTAAATTAAACAAAAAACAATAACGATCATTTTCATTTATATTATAAATTGAATTACCAATATTTTCAAAACAAAATAAAAACGACACTTTGGAAAACTGGCGTATGTTTCGGTCACGGAGTGTGCATAGGAATAGAGGCGATTATCCGTAGCTGTGGCGATTATTCCTTTCAAATAAACGCCCGCACTACGTGACATTCCAACCCATTCACTGCTTGGTGTTAGAACACCGACAAGCGACGAAGAAGTGAATAATTATTCGCTAAAAGCTGAAAATTCATATGCAAAGAGTTCGCATCGTGGGTGTTATAGAAAGATCAGCGGATAACTGAAACCACTTTTAATTCGAAATACATTTTATACAATTTTTTCCAGTTTTTAATTCGATCTCATTTTTATTGCAGTGTACACATGACTTATTATACTTAATGATAATCATCTACAGTATATTGCGCCATGTTTTACTCTTGTTTCTCAAAAAAGCTAGGCGATTGCGGTTGTTTTTGGTTTCGCGGTTGACGCGACGCGTGATCGCATGTGCAAGGCGCTTGAGAGACGCACTCTTCATCCGCTCCACGGACGACCCGACCCCGATTAATCGGGG